>BLKR01000542.1:0-478552 GCA_011170035.1 Teleogryllus occipitalis | reverse complement strand
TGTGTGTGTGTGTGTGTGTGTGTGTGTGTGTGTGTGTGTGTGTTCATTATAAATTATATTGGCTTCTTACAGGATATATTACCCTACCTAAATACTACATAATAATTTACTCCTGCTTATTCATGATAACATTCTTAAACAAGTATATCCTAGGATGGCTAAAAGAATTAATTTAAAATTTTTTTTAACAATATTAACACCAGTTAATATTATTGATGTACATTATTTTTAAATTTAACAATCATTGCAGGGTACTGGTACAGTACTGCAGGTAAGATGTTCTCGTCTCGTTCTGTTTAACAAAAATGAAACTTAATCGTATAAATGTTCTTCAATAATGTCCTTCGTTACTGTCCTTCAATAAAATGCTTTAATAATGTGCTTCAATGATCTTCTTCGGTGATGTTTTGGCTTTGCGCGCGTTTTGCCCCGATTGTGACCATTGTGAGGGGGCGGCGACTGGGACGAGGTGATGTTGGGTCCGCGCCGTGCACTTATCTTCCATTAATCTCGCAAAGCAGGCAAATTGCAGCGAAGTGTTGTGGGCCGGCAGCTGCCGCAAGGCGCTGTAGGCGGTCGCTGAGGGGCGGAAGGGGCGGGGGCGGGGCGGGGGCGTGGAGCAACTGGGCAACGGAGGACGTGCTGAGGAAGTACAGGCTGAGCACGGTTCATGAGGACGGCGGCGCGGCTGTTAGAGGGTGGAAAGTAAGCGAAGGGCGAGAATTAAAAGACCCCCTGGTACGGTATAGTATTCGTGCAGATTCTCATACAGAAACTGTATAGAAGGTTCAAGATCCCAAACTGGAAGAAGTATAAAAACTAAAAGTCGTGTTTACACGATCTGCACGTTTTCTCTCCGATTTACCACTATACGCCGCCAGGGGCTCTGCCGGCCCACAAATGAATTCCTGAATTGCACCGACCGAGTACATTCATGCTCAATGTTTGTGTACGTGCGTTCTGAGCTACTTTATTAACACTTTTTTGATGCATTAATGAAACATGCGGAGAAAAAATATAAACGTCGGCCGAATTGTCGCTAAGAGCTCGGTTGTGGCTGCGAAGGCTTTGGAGATTGTATAGAAAAAACGTTCGGAATGGAAGAAGGCTTGGCTGCAGAAGTGATTTAATAACATCACCTTTGCTGTGCAATGAGATAAAGTCCCCAGAAGAGCCGAAAACTTGAATTCGCCATTCCAATACACAAAATCTCACGAATCTTATCTAAGATAATCACACCATTGGAAAGGATGGACGATTTCCGTTGGAATTAAAGCTGTTAGTGAATGAGTCTGCAACTAGAAGCGCTAGACTCAAACTACATTTTCTGTATGAACAATCGAACACACACAAAAGTTTTCAGTCAGAAATCGTATGGTCTGGACTGCATGCATTCTGTACGTCCAAACTGCATGAAAACTGTACCATGTCAAATGACCTTTAGAGACTGCCCTAAAGGTGCAAGGAATATTTTATTTATTTGATTTGTTTTATTTTCGTCAAAAAACTGTACGTAAGGAATGGGGTGAAGTGAAATCTCCGTACCGGGAGCGGTAGCTCAGTTCATCAACTGATGTCACTTCACCATCTCTGACCGAGAAGTCAGGTTCGAATCCTGACGGTGGCAGGATTTCCGACACTAGCTTTTCAGCTAGGTCGAATTCAGTCGCTGTCTGGAGGAGAATTCTAGCGGCCGGCTGCTCTGATCGGTAGTTTTCCGTGGTTTCTTCGATCAACACCAGGCGAATGCCGGAACAGTCCCCTAACAAACGGGCCGCGCGCGAACTTTCCTTCCTCTTCCTTATCCTATCCTCTCCTTTTACACACACCTTACATTAACATGCACTACACTACCACATATTCCGGGAGACCGGTCGGGAGCTTAGAGCTTGCCCCGGCTGGGGCGGTGGGAGAGTCCTAGGGGGGGAACCCCGCTAGCCGGCGGTATGTCGGCGCCGTATCTCGTCATCCAGCGGGGAAAGATCACCGCCATCTCCCGAGGAACAAGCATGCACTACACTTACGGGACTAATGACCTAAGCTGTTGACGCGCCCGGAATCACTAACCAACCAACTATAATCTGCGTACGTTTTCTTATTCTTCTACTATACATGGTGAATGATAATAAAAAATACCAGAAGAGTGTGCTTGTATTTAAAAATTAGAAAATTTCGCTTCCGAGTAATGGAAAACTTATTTCTATCGATAAAAATCAATGGATTTGTTAGTATTGCTAAACAAATAGTAACTCCTGCTCCTGGCTCTTCTCCTATCGCAACTAGGCAGAGAAGGGGAGGGGCAGTGCACTATGACAAGGTGAGCAGGCACTTGCAGGAGAGAGAATAGAACAACACTGAAGTAAACGGCAATGGATGAAAGGGCTGATATGCATTGCCTTCAGTTCTTGGTCCACCACCACTCGAAACGATGGAAAAGATTAAGAAATGGAAATGTGTACTTACTTGATGATTGCAATCCCACCCCATCATCAATAGCAGTCTGATGCCATCTGTCTCTAGGAAAAATCAGGGAGTTGAGAAGGAGAACTACTGGCAACGAGATCTAAATGAATGACACTATGGTGTAAACATAGATATTAGTAAAAAAAGTAGAGCACGTAAAACGTATTTAAGAGTAGACTTTAAGCGTGATAACCCGAGGCACAACACAATATAACCCACTTTTTCTAGACAGAGGCGATGCCGCGGGGTTTGTTGGCAATAGAAGCGGTAGCCAATGATTCAGTCGCTGTCGAAACGATTGCAGATGATAGAGGCGGAATGGAACTGGAGTACGAACCCCACGTGGTCTACCACACCACATGTTCTTGCTTCATGAGGGGGACACCTTTGCCTCTTCGGCTTCTATCCTCACCCCCTCACCGACGCGCAAGCAGGCCGGCGGGCTGATGGCCGGATCCAGCCGGAACACAGTTTACCTTCACGGCAACCTCCTCATACAATGCCTGGGTGGGGGCCGCCCTGTTAGCTCAGAGCTTCTAGCTTTCCAGGCTAGTACCGGAGTCTAAACAATGCGCCACTCACATGCGCCGGGAACAAGTTCCCTCCTCTTTGCCCAGAGTTGCGGAATGGAACTGGAGTAGCCGGCGGGTCGAGTGATTGACTGATTGACACTTCCGGGCGCGCAAACAGCTGTAGAAAGTGGCGTACGCGCGTGGCATATCCCGTGTTCGCCCTCCGCTGGAGCGTGAGATCGAGCACCGACCTACACCTCGACTTTCTCTCCAGGTGCCCCTCCACGACGGCAGTGCGCTTTTCCAGCCGGAACAAGTTGCAAGCTCCCGATTCGTCCCCCGTCATGCCTGCAAGTAGTGCATTTCAGTGTGTGAAGAAGTGGCAAGGGTAGGACAAGGAAGAGAAAGGAAAGATCACATGCGATCCATGGCCCGTTTGTTCCGGCTACTCCAGCATTCGTCTCGTATTGATCGGTGAACAATCATGGAAAACTGCCGATCACAGCAGCCTAGTATACCTAGAATTCTTCTCTGGACTGTGGATGCACTCGCATAAGCTAGAGTCGACAATTCCAGCAGCGTCAAAGTCGCAGCAATGACATCAGTTGCTGTCGTGAGCTAACTCAGACGTTCTCGTTGTTCAGACAGCCGCGATGGCGCCGGGTATGCTGGTAGTAACAAATTCAAAGCCACTTAAATAACACTGAAACCTGGGCAAACATCTGGAAAATTCAATTCAATCCCGACAAAACATTAGCAAAAATATTTTCACTCACAAAGTTTGCCTCCTCCACTCCGCTAGTAATAAACAACTCCTCTATCACCTGGACCCCACCATCACAACCCATAAAATACTCAGGATTTCACCTAGATACAAAACTACCCTGGAAAACCCATATAGATATCACAATTAAACAAGCAAGAAATAAATTATTCCAACTCCGGCCACTAATCTACAAACACAAATCCCTGACATACACAAACTCTACAACAATATACAAAACTATAATAGATCACTAATTATTTATGAATGCCCAATATGGACAAACACTTCCCCCAACAAATGTCAATAAAATTTAATTAATTACAAATAAATTTTTAAGATTAATCACAAATGCCCCCTGTTTCGTAAGTAAGAAACGATTTCATTCAGAATTAAACATCAATACAATAATAAATCAAATAGCACATATATCACACTTCTACCAAAACATAACAGACATACCAGCAGCATCCCATTACAAACTACCGAAAAATCCAACCCACACTCGAATAAAAAATAGATTTTCGGTTGAAACCTTCCCCAAAATTTTAGCCAACCATGATTCATAACCCCGAGGATCTCCCCTAGAGTATCTTCTTCAATGTATAGATTAAGTTAGCTTAGATATTTTAACTAGCATGAGTCTGCAAAACATCTAAAACGTGATTATACTACGCGATGTAATCCATCTAAAATAAATAAATGTGTTAAAAAAATTATGGTAATGAAAACGGCAACCAGTGGCTCGAAGCGGCTGCAAAAGGGAGTCAGCGTGGAGCTGGAGCTGGAGCTGGCGGCGCGCCAATAAACAAACTCTAAAATATAAGAATAAGTATTTTAAGCTCGATAAATACATTTTAAAAAATTTAAAAAAATAATGAGATGAAAATCGTGCATAAAACAAACTTTATTCTTTACAAAACGTGTGTACAATTTGGAATATTTCGTATTTCGTATGTAATTTACTTAAAAATTGTTCAAATAATAAACGTATCTTATGGGAACTACACATACTTAAAGAATACCTTACAAGAAGTAAGCATACCATATTTCATTGAGATATGTACAATAGTTTCCAAGGTATTAATTTTTACAAGCTAGTTGCTCGAAATTACACACTGTGCGGCGCGGCGGCGGAGGCTGCATCTGGCGGAGGCGACCTCGTCACGAGCGCTGCTTCCCCTCATCTGTTTCACCTCCAGCGCTCAGCACGATTTATCCGCGGATCCCTTCCGAAGAACTTGATGCCGCCCAACGGGCTACGCGGCGCCGGCAAAAAAGCGAGCGGCCCGCGCACGATCACGCGCGATCTCCCGACGAGCCCACCGCACTTCCGGCCATTGCCCTCTGTTCCTCAGGTTGCTGTTTCCTTGGATTGAATGGGAAGGCTTTTTAAATGGATGAATTGTATCGTCAACACACGAGAATCGCCGCAACACTGAGGCGACTATTTTTTTTTCACGATAATGTGAGTCAGGCAAGAAGTTTTATAACAATTTTACAATTGGAAAGTCACGATACACTTTAAAGTTTTAATGTAAACGGTTTCTGTTTTTCTTGGAATACGGAATGACTTAGGAATCTGTATCATGATATGGAAAAGGCGTACGAAGTACGAAGTATCAATAACTCGCGTCAAATGTGTTTACCCTTCCATAACAATATGTAGATCAATATGTACATACATGCGTTGGGGTTCTACGTATGGCCCTACTTTCCATCCAAGACGTTACGTAACAAATTAAGGCCGAATTTTGAAGGCGCTAAACACCCCTATATGAAACGTGAGGGAACCTTCTGATTTCACTTATAGTTTCCATGGCGATGAATTCACGTATCACAAAACGTCCCTCAACGACTCCACGTTTTATGCAAGCTGTTTGTCAATATCTTGATTCAATATAAACAATTTGGTTCAGTTATTGTTATTGACGCATTTTAAACAAATATTAAAGCAGTTATTTCTGTTTATTCATTTCTTGTATAATTAAACTTTTTTTCTCAGCGTTTCGAGACCGTGAATGTTAATCAACTTCAGGAGCTGTAATTATATTTGAAAAATACTCTTAGTTCGTGGTAGGTTTTAAATGTTGTAAAGAAAATTGTCCTTTTGTTTTCTTAGATTTTAGAATTAAAATAAAAAGTTCTTTATATGAAACAAAAGATATATATTAAGTACAAACGCACTGTTCTAAAAATAATGTTTCGGCAACATCTTAAAATGCTTTGAACTTTTGGTTGAATGCAATAGCCATGAAACGGTTTGACAGAGATGAAAGAGATTACTGATGAAAGGTGCTGCGAATTGTAGACACTACAGAGGGTGACCCTACTCAACGGTGAATAGGAAGGCAGTAATCGTAGCAAGATGGATCACTGCGCTGAATAATAAAGAATTAAGGGGTGAAGAGAATCACCAGAAAATTGCCATAGGTACAAAGATCGATGAGTTACGCTGTTGCCAACAAGTTGGGAATATGGAATTCCGAACATAGATATCCAAAATGCACATTTTATTTTTGATAAAATTTACGTAGGATGCAATGGTACACTTCTTATGTCGTATGTACCAGTTAACAAATTGGAGTGGTTAGGTAGTATAACTGTACTGAACTTTCAAAGTAATTACAATATATGAAATATAATGACAAAACAACAGAAAGGCCACAGTAACTACTTTTGAGCGTAAATATATTTTTCAAATAAGTCATTCACTGATAATTCATTATCCAACCGTGAGATCATATTTCGTCAAAAAAAGATAAAAATAGGAAGTTTAGCAGCATAAAATACAGAATTCATAAATCTGAGATAGAGTAGTAAGAGAGGAATAAGGAGTGCTTAACTTAACTATCAAATTCATTCGTTTGTAAATCATTCAGAAGAAAATTATATTTCTCTATTCTTTTTCGAGTGAATATCGAAAACATTGCTTTTTTGCTGCTTGAAGGTGTTCAATTAAACAAAAACTATGAATCACATTTATTAAATTCACATTAAGGTGGTTCTATTGGTAATGAAGTTAATATCCAACAATGATCTTAACGAATCTTTTAAAATAATACTAATTGCAAAGTCAAACGCTCGTGTGCTAATTAAGATCATGTCATTTAGAACGTTTAGAAGCAAAGATAAAATGTCATACCGATATTTGTTTCCCTTAAACAGTACTAGCAGAACCCGGCCGACGTTGTATTGCTCTCTCTTCCTTCACTCTCTTTTTTACTCATTCTCTCTCCTTCCTTTTCCATCTCTCTTTCCTCCTCGCTTTTTCCCTCCATTTTATCCCAACTTTTCTTTTTCCCTTTCTCCTTTTCTATCTGTCTCTTTCCCTTTCTATTTCCCTCTTTCTCGTTTCCCCTTCCCCCTTCGCCTTCTATCTCTTCCCCCTTCTTTTTCTTCCCCTTCTTTCTCTTCCGCTTCTTTCTCCTCCCCTTCTTTCTCTTTTTCCTCCTCTCTCTTTCCGCTTTCATCCTTTCCCCCTCTTTCCCCTGTCATTTTCTTCCCTCTCTCTCATTTACCCTTTCCCCTTCTCTCTCTTATCTCTCCTTTCACTTTTCCCATTCTTTTTTTCCCTCCTCTCTCTTTCCACTTTCTCCCTTCTCCTAATCTTTTTTCTTTTTCTTTGCCATCTCCCTTATGCCATCTATCTTTCCCTTCTCTTTCCTCTCTTTTTTGCTTTCTATCTCCATCCATTACCTTTATCTCTCTCTCTTTTACCCTACTCACTCTTTCCCCGTACTCTCTTTTCACCTTTTTCTTTCCTCTTTTTACCTATCTTTTACCTCTCTCTTTTCACTCATTTCACTCTCTCGTTTTACCTTGTCTCGTTTCTCCTACTCTCTCTCTCTCTCTCTCTCTTTGCCTCTCTTTTCCCTCTTTCTTCCCTCTCTATTTTCCTCTTTTCCTCTTCCTTTTTTCTTCTTTCTCTCTTTCCCCTTCTCTTTTCCCTCGCTTTTTCCATTCCTCTCTCTCTCTTTTCCCTCTCTATTTCCCTCCCCTTCTTTCTCTTTACCCCTCTCTTTCCCTCTATCTCTTTCCCTCCCTTCTCTTGCATTGATGGTTCCTCCTGGCCTCCTTGGCCTCGCCCCGCGTCACACGGCAACGCCCAGCAATAATGAAGCTGGGTTCCCATGATAGGGAATTGCATTTATCTGAAGCGCAATCTTATGCTGCAGCGTCTTCTAGTAGAGTTATAAAAAATTAACAGTATAAAAACCTCCATAAAAACACATAGATGTGCCAACTTTCGTGGAGATCGGTCACACGGCCATCTCCCTAAGCTTACTCTGTGATTCTACCGCACCGCTGCTGGTCTCTGGCGGAATACACGAATCAGGAACCACTCTCTTAGCGACAGGCGAAAAATAACGACTGTGGTGGATCTACCAGCATATTATTTAAATTATTTATTTTCCGTATTTGTGTTGTGTTAATCATTACCAAACTTTGCAAGGACACTGCGTCAAATCCTGAAGAAGAGCCTGTAAATATTTCGTATCTATTTATGCACTCATTTTTGTGGAATCGATGTCGTTTACATGTCGTTAAATTCACTTTTATTAGTATAGACTGCTTTAAGAACAAAGTTTTATAAGAATAAAGTTATATATTTATTCAATTTTTTCTTCAATTTGAAACAGTTTAAACTTGTACTCTGTTTATTGTCTTTATCTTTGATGATATTTAATTTTTACTTGAATTACAGGTGCAAATCTTAGTTCTATTAAGACTGAGAACTGAAAGAAAAAAATATTATATATTTTGAAAACATCCTTAAAACACCATTACTTCTCACAAAAATATATCTATGAAATCACACAAATATATAAAAATATGGCAATTTTACTTGCAAATAAACGCGAAAACACTGCTTTAAAAATAAATTTAAAAAAACAAATATTAAAAACCTTCTCATAAAATTAACTTTTGAAACATTTCATTGAGTGTTGCGCGGTTGTATTTTTACACTCACCCTAAAAAGTTACATTATACTACATGGTAAAAACTAACTGTGGTATTGTTTTGTAAAACAAAGGAAGTAAATGTAATGGAATGTACTCAGTAAAACGTAAAGAATACCGACATTACGTTATGGGCGCGCGCTCTTTTTGAGTGGTAGCAGTGTGTTGGCGTGTTTTGTTTTCAACCATGAATTTATATGAAGTAGAAGAGGCCTCGCTGCCTCTATGTCACAATAAAATCTAATGGTGTTGAGATCGCAACATTTTAATACGTTTTTCTAACTACACGAATGATGCAGTGAGCGTATTTCATCGCGAATTAGTATAACCCGAATGTGTCATTGCATGAAATTATTGAAACAATGATATTTAGTGGTACCCAAAATTGTATAACTACTTCTGTAATTATAACATTTAACGCAATAAAAAATTTATTGTTTCAGGGATTATGAAAATCAGTGCTGGTGCTATTCCTGCTTTTCCTGTTGTCTGGTCCAAAATGTCAAGTGGTCGTAATTAGTTTATTAATGTGCCAGAGAAAAAAACTGTAAACATAGTGAATGAAAAATAATAAAAAGATTCGATATTTGTATAAGTTAACCACATTATGAAGGTTCATTAGTATTATATTTCTTTTCATTAAGGTGGTGTTCGTGCCAGTCGCTGTTCAAAAACTCGACCATTTATTACATTTTCAGATTAGCAATGGCTGCTTTTAAACGTGGACGGAGCATTTAAATAATATTTGTAAATACTTAAAAGAGAAGTATTGAAGAGTTACTCTAGAAAAACAATTTTTAAGTTTCTAGAAAAAGGTTTTTTAATAAATGTAGCATGTCGCATGATTTTTCATTTTTATTAGATGTCCCTACCTAATAAGACGTTAGGTTGACTTCGGCGCCCGTACTATTCTTTCTTTCTGCGTTGAATATTAGTGCACATTGTTTACAACGAAAGTGAATTATCGTCAATTAACATGTGGAAGTGTATGGTTCAAAATTCTAAATTAGGGTGGTTTTATCTCGTACTCCAAGAGAAACAGTGGTAACAATAACATTATTTGTGCAGCATAACTCCTAGACCAAGAGCCAATACTACCGGTTGGGATGAATTTCGCAGCAGTTTTTTTTATCAAATACTCCTCAGAATAATTATTGAATTAAAGAAAAAAGTACTTTCACTGCATAACTTCTTCAATAAATTAAAAAAATTATGCCCGCGAAAGTTTTTGCTTAAGAGCCTATACTAATTGAATCTTATTTAATTAAAGAAAATAGGCCGGTAAGGGAATTTTTTTCTTATCATTTTGAAGAACAGAGATGTTGCTTTTATTGAAAGTATTTATTAGGGGTACTTTACCCTGGTCGATTTAAGGAACGTATTACCTTAATTAATGGCAAAATCATGTTCAAACAGTGCGTGCGTATTGCAATGGAAACAACACATATAGGTTCATGAGAGAAAGTATTATTATATCAATGTGATATTAATTTCTCTTTCAATTTTTTACGTGTGTCATATAACGTTATTTATATAAGAAGAGTAATAATGTATTAAGGACGCAAGATTGGTGTTCAAGCATAATGAGTAAAAAAAAATTTCAAGATATTTTAAGTGATATATTTGCTATTTTGTACAAAAGTGAATCGATTCCATTCAATGTGTGGTACATTAATTATCTAATCATAAATATAAGTGATTTTTTACCATGTTGTGATTCTAATTCTAAGTCTTAAGAGACCACAAAATCATGTAACTGTTGAGCATTGTATAGTTTAGTGGTCTTTAACTGGTCTTAAGAGCTAACTTCAAACTCCTGTGCTCAAGTAAAGCTCCGTCGTTTGTAGCTGCTCTCGAGCTCCTGTCTGGTTTCAAGTGTGTAAATATTATTTCAGGGCCGCCGGGCCCTCAGCTCCGGCGACGGGGAGTTGACGCGTGTAATCCGATGCTCGAGGCGAATTACAAGGAGCGGCGCGGACGCCGTGCCGTGCCGTGGCATGCCGCGCAGAGCCGCGCCGCGCCGCGCCGTGTCGCTTGTGTTCGCTCGAGGGGGCTATTGACGCGGCTGCCGGTCGCGGGGCGTAAGGCTGACAAAGGAGCGAACGCGCGATCGCGAGCCGAGGCGACAAGGGTGGCGTCCTGACTAAATGGCTGCCCGTGCAAAGCTAACAGGCGCTTTGAAAGGGCGGGCCGGCCGCCGCGCTACCTGTCCGGCCGCGGCGGAAAGGCCCTTCGCGCCAAAGGGCGCCCGCCCTTAGAATCACGCCGATTCGCTACAGGCGGGCCCCCTCGCGAGCCCCCGCTGTAGGGCAACAAGGGAGGGCCCCGCGTGCCCCCGGGGGCGGCAGGGGGGCTGCAAGCGAGGCGCGAACGGTCGCCGAATGGAACGCTTAGCTCAAGCACCCAGAGGTCCGCGTGCCCTCCGGAGGTCCTCCGGAAATCGATCTCTGTACGCGGCCCTGAAGCGGTCGCCCTTAGGGCAATGCGACTTACTTCCCTTAAAACTTAGTAAATCGTACTCTATCCGTACCTCTCTCATTTCAACCTCAAGGAAAATCAAACTTCTTCTGAATACAAAGGAGTAACTGAATAAACAGTTACGAGAGTTCTGAAAGAAATAAACTTCTTGATAAACTGAAATACTTTTATCATTGAAATAGCTCATTTGCAAAAAACTTAACTTCATTGAATTATGATGTTAGCTTGTATAATTCAAGATGTATTTCACTTCGTTTATCAGTAATTCAAACGTCAAATATATTCTTCAAAATATTGACTATGTTGCTATTAGTGCGATTGGTGTTTGAGTATCCTTACTAGCGTGGTGTGACAAAGAAATAGTTGAGTAAATGAAAATACTAAAGTTGTGTCAATAATATGCAGCTTAAAGTCGTTGTTATTAACTTAACTATTGCGTAAAATTGTGTAAAATTAGAATACAAGCAAAATATAAGAAACAAATATCGAATAAAATACTCTTTATGTAGTTGCAATAATTGAATATGCTACAATAAAAACGTTCAACCGTAGTAGAAAATTATAAACTCGGAACTTCCCACAAATTAATTTTCAAGAAATCCCGGCTCCAACGAGCGTTCCCTTCTGGCCTGGCAAATATTCCATCTTCCTCCGTTGTACGTAATCACAAAATGTATTCTAAAGTAAAATAGTCTTCACTGATTGTCAGCCTCATTACTACTGAGCCATCAACTGCCATATTTACAGTTTATATTTTTTAACAATTCTAATATTGGATTTTGATAGTTTTGAATGGTTTCAAATGCCATAATTTTATCAGGGATTGAATTTTAAACAGAAACATTCATTAACGCAATCTCAAAAACTCATATTTTTCTATACACTTAAGAGTAGATAAATAATATTTCCATAATATCAGTAAGAAATTGAATGCTATTATTGAATAGTTTTATTTGCTTCCTGATTATTTTTAACGGAAAACTGAGAAATAGCGTAGTAAAAAGTACACACACCATACAAACGTAGTTAAAATTACACTGAACAATGTCAAAAAAAGCCCTAATTTGACATAGGGGTGAAATATTTTCCTTCTGTTAAATTCAGAATGACTCATTACAATGTAGACCGTATCTTTAACCCTGAATATTGTGTTTATTTACGCTAAGGTTAACCTACAAATATCTTTTTTCATTAAATAGTAATATTGTTTGCTGGAAATCAATTTATTTTCCATTTCTTCATATTTTGTCCTCTAGGCCGCTGATTGCAGGAGACGAAACGAGGTTTACGGTGCTCCCGGAGCATCGCCTCGCGCCTGCGCACTGCCCGTCCACCCACGACCTGCCTCTGAGGGGGCAGGTAGCGCGGCGCTCGCCTTAATTAGTCTGCCGGCAGATTTATCGGCGCCTGGCGCCGCGACCACCTCCGCCGCCGCCGCCGCCGCCGCCCGCTTATTTATGGCGGGCCGTGGCTCCCGTGGGAAAGGCCAGGCCCGCGTAATAGTTTTATGAACTCGCGACGGACGCACTCTATAAACACCCCCATATTTTATACGAGTCTTCCGATTCCTGTCCGCTGCGGCCTAGTTAGGGCATTAGAACTACTGTGAACCCGGACGGCCAGGGGCCCACCCTCCGACCCACCGACTTCGCTTTTATGAACTCGGAATTAGAAGAGTCGCCTCGTGGAATCGCTTTATGCCCCAATTAGAAGCACGGTGGAACACGGGAAGGGCAAGCGATGTGCGGTGCCCTGGTTGCCCCAGGCGGTACCGGCGGTGTGTTGGCTCATTTGTTGTTTGTGCGCTACTGCGGTAGCTTCGGAGCATGTCAGGGTGGTTTTTCTTTCGAAGGAAGGGACGACGAAACTGTGGTGGGGCTCAAGGGATTGGTTTATGGTGAGTACAAGTAGATAAAAATGCCTTGGGGATTCGTGGTACAAGAGAAGAATTCTAGGGAACCAGATTTCTCAACAGAGTTAGCCAATGAGTTCTTATGTTTTATCAGTCATAAGGACACAGTTATTCATTGTAATAGATGGTCAATTTGGAAAAAGGTGGTTTTACACTTTAAATGAAAGCTGTTAAGAGAACATGCAACAATTCACTAGATACAAACAAATACTCGTAGATAATAATATACAATACTTTTCTGATGTTAATATCTAGCTATAACCGTACTCTTTATTACTAACGGCCTTTGATGCAACTCTATTGTGCAGGGACTTGGAAGCAAACAATTATAAATAATAAGTATGGATCAAGTAATCGAAGTGGTTAAATAATTCTTGATTTAAGATAATAATGCATTTATTTTATTAGTAATAAATAAAAGCAACCGATCTGGGTAGCCGAGATCGCTAAGGTATTAGTGCCTTGGTGGTCTCCAACCAAAGGATCGTGGGTCCGAGACCTGCTTCGGGCAGGGTTGTGTTTGTGTTTTATCTGTATGTTTATGATTGTCCATTTCATCCATCATACCGGGAGCGGTAGCTCAATGCATCACCTGATGTAACTGCAGCGCCACTGACCGGGAGGTCCTAGGTTCGAGTCAGACGGCGGCAGGATTTTCGACACTAGCTTTTCAGCTAGGTCGAATTTAGTCGCTGTCTGGAGGAGAATTCTAGCGGCCAGCTACTCTGATCGGTAGTTGTCCGTGGTTTCTCCGATCAACACCCGGCAAATACCGGAACAGTCCCCTAACAAATGGGCCACGGACCGCGCGTGACCGTCCTTCCTCTTCCTTGACCTATCCTCTCCCCTTGCACACACACTTGCACATGCACTACACTACCACATATTCCGAGAGACCGGTCGGGAGCTTAGAGCTTGTTCCGGCTGGGGCGGTGCCCCGCAGGTGGGAGAGTCCTGGTAGGGGGGAAACCCCACTAGCCGACTGTAGGTCGGCGCCGGATCTCGCCATCCAGCGGGGGAAGATCACCGCCATCTCCCGAGGAAAAAACATGCACTACACTTACGGGTCTAATGACCAAAGCAGTTGACGCGCCCGGAAACACGCAAAAATCAATCAATTCATCCATCATCATCATTATCATTTCATCTCATCCCCAGGGGTAACAACCCTCGGAATAAAAGTGGATTCTGCTTCTCTGGTAGAAATGCTTATCCTCCCTAGAAAATCACGTAACCTGCCCTCGATATCTAAGACTGATCCCGAGTGGGTTGCACGTGCGCGTGGTCCCGAGATGGTCAATTCGCGACTAAAACAGAAGTAATAGTTTGGTATTCATTGCTTTCTTAATGCTGTCCGAAACAAAGTTTTATTAAATGTGAATTTCTGTAAACTGAAATAAATCATTAAAAATACAAATAAGGTCCGAAATATGATTCATTTGACAACATTGGCTATCAGCGGCTTTATTACTTTTCTTTAAAAATCGGTAAGAATAGCCACACGAATAGCCTACAATAGCCACAAGTGGACTCGCAAGCGAAATAAATATTTCGTTTGCAACTCCATTGGTTAACAGCAGCTTTGCTACTTTTCTTTAAAAATTGGTAACAAATTATCTACAAGAGCTAAAAATGGACTTGCCAACGAAATAAATATTTTAGTAGCTTCGGACTTTCCAACGTAGTAACTTCCTTCTGACATATCGCTTCAAACGAAAAACATCCTTTCTTTCCTTGAAACGCGATGTTTTGGAAGGTTTCAAATGTGATGAAAACTGTCGCATAACCTTATATATGGCGGTAATAGAATCTCATATAAACGATACGAATACAAACACCGAAGACAGCACAAAGAGAAGCTAAAAATATATTCGTATACCAAAGAAAATTTTTAACTTTCGACTTCTGCGAGGGTTCTTATACGAATATTGAATATCATAGAATAACGACAGAAGTTTCAAAGATCCTCTAATTTTTTGGAAACATTCAAGAAGTGTAATTTAAGATAAGTTACACAACTAATATGAGAATCAAAAAAGGATTGCGGTCAGATTGCTATGTAACATGCTACCTTGACAAACAACAGAAAGAGTTGTAAAAGACTGTGTTCACAAGAACTTTCGACGAAGAACTGCTTTTATAAAACTTTTAAAAGATTCTTTTTTTAAAAATGGCACACTTGTTACCATTTGAAGACTTCCCAGAATTAAAGAACTTATCGAATTTCAAGAAGATCCTGTTCCATAATCTATCGTTTTTCTGCTGCACAAAAGCATACCTACTAACACACATTACGTCGTATCCCGCAATGGAGAGGATAGGAAATATCTCTCAAATAAAGGACCTCTAACTCTCCTTCATAATTTTACTTCCACATTTTTAACTTCGAACTACAATAAAACAAATGTTTATCGTTATATTAAGTTTTATTTTCTCTCCCTCAGTTAAAGCTAAATAATATGAGTCCTACCCCTCGAGGCATAAGCTGGACCTGAAGGCGAATGACATGGATTTAAAACATTATAAAAACCTTTCTGTTATTTTTTATGAAAACTGATTTAAGCCTTGACTAAAATGCCTTGATTTGAGTTTCATAACCGGAAAGTTAACTAATAAATCAGCTGTTGAAATGCTTCACTGGAAGGGTGATTTTATTTTATAGAGCAAATACGCAATACGTTTTAAAACGATACAATTTAATCTTCTAGATGGTTTTCCAATAATGAGACTTATGGTAAGGATTCGCAACTAGTCAGTGATACTAGCAACTTTGAAATTATATTTTGTAACATAATTCGGTTCATCGTCATAATTTTTTTAATATTTTAAATAGTGATCATTTTCATTATCTATGTATCATCGAGTTTCATGATTAATACTCAGCATCATTCAGAAGTCGTTTGCGAATATTCCCGTTCATTTCGGAATAGAAATTGTGTTAACAACAAATTGATATTGTTTCCTGTTATTAAAATATTTGTCAACTTGGACAATTACTCGACTTCTAATAACATCAAATAATAAACCAAAATTTTGGCCAATTACGTCTCGATTTAAAATTTCTTAGAAGTATTAAATGTCTCTACATAGTACTTTACCAAGTACGTAGGAACTTGTCTTCCAGTTCATTCATGGCTAGACGATCAATGGAAGATCCTGTGTATATGCCAGTGAGCAACCCCTATTCTCTTCAACTGTATTGGCCGACGCACCTGCCGCACCCGCACGATTTGTCTCGAAACCAGACAGCGGAACGGGCCTCGGGGGCCCTGTTTGCCAAAAATTTGTCCGCGCGCAGAAGGTGGGACATATGCTCGCGCGCATTGTCGAATGACGCTGCGCCCCGGCGTTCCAGAAAGGAAGCCGCAACCGCGAACCCTAATGAATCTTCGCGCCTGGGCAGGGAAGATCCCCTGGCGCTGAGCGAGTGTGGGAAACTTACACAGCGGCGAGGCGGGGTGGGGGAGGGAGCGGGGGGGGGGGCGGGGCGGGGGGCATTGCGACTTTGCACTGTTCGGCGAGGGACGGCGGGCGGTGGAGGGGGCGGGGGTCTTTGGCGGGAGGCCTTGGCAAGTTTGAGTTTTCGGGAGGGGGGGCGGTCGGAGAGACACAGGGAAGCATCGACGCCCCGTGAGCAACAGCATTCTCAAAGGACACACGATGGCTCCGTTGCAAGCGCCCTGGGGAACTCCTCCTTTTACGGGTCAATAATAGACATTCCGAGGACGCCACCAGTTCATTGAGCGCTTCTACTCTGTTCAGGCGCCAGACTCCGATGACCGCACATTCAGGGGACACACAAGAGGTGCTACCTTTTAGCTCAAAGAAGGTGTATTCTGAACTGTTACCAACAATTTGTACAATTTTCTGGAATGTCATTACGAGTTTGTTCAATACATAAGACCATACAGTCACTCCCAAAACTATTCGAACACCTCTAATTTCAAGAACTTTTGTCCATTTTTTACACAAATCATTATTATATTTTAATTTGGCATAATTTAAGTAAATTAGAATTAGCCACGAAAATTATGAAAACGACTTCTTAAAAAAGTGGCTCATCGAAGTAAAATGACCCTTTAATCATCAGTTATACGAATCAGTGGGCCACAGAACTATTCGGATAGAGCGGGACTGAACTGAAATATCAGTCCTTTAAATATAGAAATAAACCGTTGAAATGAAAGGAGTCGAACGCTGAAGGTCATCCATGAGCCAGCGACAATTTGCTTTCGTCACCGAAGAGTTTGGAGCGTGGGAACTACTGCGAAGGAGTCGCAGAGGGAGAAATAGTACTTCCAAACAACGTCTGCTGGTTGGATTTCACTAGATGAAAGGTAAGAGCTACGGAAAAATTACTCAAATGATAATGATGAAGAAGAGTACGATTAACGACATTATATGAGGATTTGATAAGGAAATAGAATCGAGCTACACCTTCGAGGGGGCGTGTAAACAAGTTTTAAGAATGTGGTGGAATATTTCCTCTTCATTCTTCAAAACTGTAGTGAGTAACTCTACTCTGTTAATAAAGCAATTTAAATCGAAGATTAAATTTTTTGACGATGGCTTGTCCGAAAGTACAAAACCTCAAGTATCAGAAAAAGTTTTAGAATTTACAAAAATGCAAGGCAAAGGCAAAACAAAATTCATAAAGTTTAAAAAGTAAACTTTTTAAACTACAGCTAAGGATTATGTATCTATTCACAGAATAATGTTTCGTTGATGTGACAACATAAAATGCATAAAACCTGATTTGGTGCAAATCATGGATAGTTTTGAATGGGGTAGTACCGATAGCTGAGATAAGACATACGTAGTATGTTAATGGGGTTTACAGGCTACTAAATATAATCTCAGTTTTGTCTTACTCAACTCAGAAATAACTGTAATCATGGTTAAGTAGAACGAATTCGTAATATAATCCAAATTCTCATTAAATCATTAACCTTGAGTAATTGAAAACGTCATAAGTTGCCTGGCTGGATCTAAGGACGATTAAATTAAATAACTCGATTCCTTTAGTTTCTAGTATGTAATTTTTAGACCTTCACATAAAATAATGTGAAGGCCTAAAAATTTATGTTATGTACAGTTTTTTTCTAAATTGTGCAACGAAGAAAATGTATTAATAAAATTGAATAGGCTGGACAGTAATGGAGCAGGTCAAATAATTATGACCTTTAAACTTGATTACTCGCAAACCCCCTCCCTCAAAAAAATACTCCTGAGGCTTAATATTTAAATGTTGCTGCTAATAACAAAATTATAGCAATGCAGAACCTGAATAAGAACAAAAAATATCAAATGGTTAATCCTAAATGATTTAATCCTCAATTACTCAAGAAGTGTCTTCGTGAAAATTGATCCCAATAAATGTAAGGTGGATAGATCTGGTTTCTCTACAGTGACGTTAATTAAATAACTATGGTTTACAAACGTAAAGATTTGGGGCTGATTCTTGATTACAGTTGGAAATTTCATCACCTGTCTGCAAATGTCAGGTAGCTCATTAAGGATTATGTAAGACACATCAATTTGGTAAATCCATTTCGGTGATACATATTCACTCGTATTTTCTGTATTCCGAAATCTCTCTTTAATCACTGTCATTTTGTATATATTCAGTGGCTTGACGATAGTACTCACTCCATGAATCAAGCTCTTCCCAACCTGTGTTTTAGGAAATAGAATATTAATTTCTGTTTTAATTGCTAGGAAATTTTGTCATCTTCCATTGTAGAAAAAATTTCTCATATGTTGGATTTTACATTTGTGTAAACTCATAAAATCCACTATTGAGTGTAAACTTTTTAAATTTATTTATCCTGCTATCGGCTATTGATACTTAATAAGGGTTTTAAGTAAGTATATGAAGATAATGCATTGAAAGTTATCCAGGAAGGAACCTGTAAATAACATTTCAAAATTTTATTGAAATAAATTTTAACACTGTATATATCGTGATGTGAAGATAATTGAATTAATAATATTAGTTTGAGGCAGTAACAAGAAACGCCGAACCAGCCTCAGAAAGGCTCTCTATTTTGATCGAAACGGAACACATTCACCTAGCTTCTACCCCAAGCCTTTCATAAATACGAACAAGGCATTACAAGACATTCTATAAATGAGAACAAGGTATGTCACACGTTCACAAAATCGTTTTATAAACATTTAAGTATATCGGGAGACTTACTGTGACTGGTGTGTCGTCATATCTTGTTACTGCTTCAAGCTTTTCTTATAATCAAATGTTTCTTCTCATTCCCTGCGCCACATTTCCATAACTTATTACCCAGCCTTTTAAAGGCTTCATATGACATACCATTCCGAAATGACTTGTTTTATTATATGTACCATACATCTTATTTCTCATGAAAGCACCAGTGTGTTTTAATAATATTTTGAACATACATTATTTTATTATCTTTAACTTTCATTTGTGGCCTCCAATGTAATTTACATTTTTTTCCATATTTAAAACACTAGATATCTTTGAGTTACAATTACCAACCTTTCAGGTTAGATTGTTGGCAGGGAAAGGTTTGTGTACCTCAAGAGCTAGTATATAAGACCTCAAGACCGATTTCGAGCTACTAGTAGCTTTAGGGTAGCTGCTTGCATACTCCGCCGCAACTGTCACTGTCGGTCTAGGAGTTGTGTGACTTTGTGGTGTAAGCTTGAGTTTAGGGTGTGTTCCTTGCACATTGTGCTAATAAGGATTAGAAAAAGTGCGGAGATTCACCCACGCTGAAAGTTGAGATTCGGCGTCGTCCTATATTTAGGCTTATGAGGTTTCCCCCCGCGGGTATTTCCCTCAGCGGGAACCCGCCCGAGCCGGGAATACCTCTAAGCCCCCACGTGGTTTCCTGACGTGTGTGATAGCACAGTGCATGTAAGAGTACGTACTTCTCAATGGGGCTTGCCTTTCCTGCGCGCCCGCCGCGGCCGCCGGGCGCACCTTGGGCGAGTGGGCGTGCCGCAGGCCCGTGCGCGGCGCCGCGGGCGCGCCTCCGTAAATCTCGCCACCTGCCCAGGTGCCGCACAATAGGAGGCGCCCGCGAGCGGTAAATAGCGCCGCTGCCGCCCTTCTGCCCTCTCCCCCATTAGAGCAGTTTTTGAGTTATGGAACGACTTTTATAAAAAGGGCCCCCGGACGGCGGAGTCGCGGCGGCGGCGCTGTGTTGTTCGCCCCGCGAGAATTTTTCCTCTCCTGTTCCCTTCGTCCGCCCCCGCCGCCGCCGCCGCCGCGTCGTCCATTTAACGCCCGCTCCAATATATATATTTTTTGCCTCCCGAAGCGAACAGCGACCCGTAGCAGAAGTTGGCGCTGCGATAAAGGCAGCGGCTGCCTGATGGAGGGGCAATTGAGCGTGAAAGTACTACGAGCTTCAGACACGGGCTTTCTTCGCCCGCGGAGCTCCCGGGCTGGTCCGGAGGCGGTCGGGGGCGGTGGGGGCGGGCGGCGCCACGCCCACGCGCATGCCCGCGCCGCCTCCGGCCCCGCCCCCGTGACCGCCGCCGCGCCCCCGCTTCACGCACCTTTGTTGGAGGTGTGTAATGCCCGCGCGGGCTACTGTGCTATTCGCGAGGAAAGGTGAGGCGTGAAGTCCTGCAGAGACGTACTACCTTCAAGTAGTTTCGTTTCCTCGTGTTGAGAATACGAATAATTGTATTTAACGATTTCAACTGAAGTTTTCCTCTGGAGGTTTTTGATATACTTCATTCTTAGCGCTTACCGTAATTTCTCTCATCCGAATGTTGTAGAAAGTCTTCGAAAAAATTAAGCGATTTATAATCAGGTTTGGTATTGTTTATACTGCGAACTATGGTGTATGAGAGCATTTCCTTTGAAAGTCGACAAGTATTCATCAATAGAGATATAACACATCAATACAGAAATATAATCATATACAATCATAGTTTATCATGGATGATATGAAAACCCATTTTTCATTTATTTACTTCAGGTACAGCTAATGTACAAATATTTAGTATCTATTTTGTAGTAAATGCATTAATAAATACGTTCACAACGTCCACAACAACATATAGAACATAACTGACCCAGAAACTTAGAATGCGTTGTCATACTTTTTATTTCTCCCAACTTTACACAATTTATTTTGTAGCACTAGTAGAAGCTGTTCATTCAGAACTTGAAAAGCGTGCTAAAAGCGCAATTTTTAGCACTAGTGCTAAACGTGACATATTGTTCAGGTGATCAGATGGTTACCGGTCAGTAGGTCAACATAAATAAGGTCTACGTAAATAATGTCCAATACTTGGTCTATTCTAAAAGGTCTACATAATAAACGTCTACACGAAAAATAGCTAATGCAAAGGTGTTTACATGCAAAAATGAATACTGCAAATATGCCTATGTATAAAAAATCTACATATGAACGTTTGTTAGACTTGTTAGTAAGCTTACTTATAAATGCCTGTTTAAGTCGAAAAATATATTTATAAAATATACATATTACATGAATAGGACAGTTTCATTAAAATCATTCATCAGATTCTTCTATATCATCTGCTTGCAATTTCAGGCGATAACTTAATCTCTCAAGTAGGCGAGTATTTCATTTCGCTGTCTATAATCTTCATAGCGCCTTACCATTATTACAGTGCTGGCGTGTTTGAAATATAAATGGATCTCCTAATTTTATTGCCGCAGCAACTCAGTCATTTTTTGAAACTTGAGTTACGATAATGAACGTAACTATATATTGTTATATAGCTACTCTTAATTTATTGTGACATTAAATATAATACTCCTTACACAGAATATTCGTTGGACATTTCTGTTAGACTTTCAGCTACTGGATATTTAGCTGATAGACTTTGTAGTAAGTAGTCAATTTTGTTGGTAGACATTTTAGCTGTATACATTTTTGTTGGTAGACAGTTTTGCTGTGGACACATTTTCATTACACATTTCATATTTCATATTCATTACATTTAACATAGCTGTAGAACACATTTTCATTACACATTTTTTCTGTTAAACATTAATACAGTCATTTTTCCTGTAGACCTGACTTTGAAGCGTTCAGATAAATGAGGGAATGCAATGAAGAAAACGAAATACTTTCGTCTGATCGCATCGGCAACTATAGGCTTCATTACATAATTTGTGCACTTGAATTAAAATAAAATGAAAGTCAGTGAGGCTGTTCTACATCTGTAATCCTATTTAATCAATAAAATGTTGAAGCAGCGATTGAAAAACATCACTGTTACTCTTAGATTGTTACAGAAAAAATGTATTTTAAGAATAGAAAACTAGGAGCTAATGAAAAAAGACTAGAATAATTTCTAGTAAAATGAAAGACAATATTTTCAATTAGCTCTAGATACAGAGCGCCATGTACCATGATCAAAGTATGTATTAGTACCGTATTGTTGAAGAGTATGGTCAGTGACTGTGGAAAAGTTTACAATAAAACGAAATGTGTCAGAATAGTTGGCTTATTTACTTTCTTACAAAAAGTAAATCCAAATCCGAAGTAAATAGTTTTTTGTTTATTTACCTCATAAAGCAGCCTTTTCTGAATAGTTCGTAAAGTTGATGCTTTCTAAACACACTGGTAATGTTTTTTTACGAAACAGCTATCTTAGTACATAATACATCACATTAAAATACGAGATTGGAGAATTGAGATAAAAGATTGACAAAATTGAAATAAGATGTAACGATACAAATATCGAAAATGTTTTGTACGTCAACAAAATTCCTATCTACAGTAATATATGTTTAAAAATATTGCATTTAATTATTCATCCTGGGTGCATAATGACGATACTGGACAATAGGAAGCCATTTATAATTAAAACACTTATGTTCTGATGCATTCTACATTACACACATATTACACGTGAGTAATAGCAAATTAGTGCATTTAGAGTCTCTCATTATATCACTAATAATTACTAATATTTTCTAAAAACTTTACTTGAAACGATAAGAGATAATATTGAGAAATATACTGAATTCATAAAGAAAGATCTAGCGTCAGTGTTGAAGGTGGAGATAGATTTGAAGAAAACCTAAACTTTTTTCAAAATTCCAGACATTTTAAGGAACATTCAACCTACGTCGTATTATCAAGCACACATTCATTTTTTGAAAGTTAAAGGAAAAGTTTAAAGCCATTCGAAGATAATATTTTCATATTTTTTAATTGTCACAATTTCATTCAAATTACGTGGAAATCACTCGCGAAATCAAAAAATTGCACTTGACCTTATTTGTAGTGTGTGAGCCCTACCAGTATCAGTGTAAGCATTACAACGACAATTATTGAAAATTATGTTATGATGCTTTAGTTTTTGCATATATAAGGAGTGGATTCAGCGCGGACGGAGTGTTATGGTAGCAGACGTAATAAACAAACCCGGGAAAAATTAATGCTCGCTATACAATAGCATAGAAGGAGAAATCCTCCTTATCAGGGAGGGGAAATCCAAGCCCCTTGTAAAAAAAGAAATATGTATAGGATGCGTAATTAGGACCTGGAGAACCGGGATTTGTCTCTTTCGATCGCTGGTAGTTGAGAGGAACACATCATATCTGGTTGTTAAAGATAATTATTAGATAGGGACGCGTGGTGTCATAATGTAGTAGTTAGAAAATGAGTTGAAGGTAGGAGAGGAATATACTTCTTAATATTATCATTAATACTAGAATATTTAAAGAATATTTTAAATGTTAACATCATAGAGTCCGTGGAATGAATAGAAACGGACATGTGTTTGCGAACGCAAGTTAGATTAGAGAATAGCTCGTAACTATATCATCTTTTGAACATTGTTATTCGTAAATTTAGGAACTGACGAGAAAAGGCGACGGCAACCAGGTGTCTCCCTCCAGGGGCGCCCTGCCCTAGCCGGAACAATCTCCAAGTTACCGGCCGGACTCCCGGCGTGTGTGGTACTGTAATGCATGTTAGAGTAAGTGGTGAGGATAGGAGAAGGAAGAGGCAGGAAAGATCATGCGCGGTCCGTGGCCCGTTTGTTAGGGTAGTGCTCCGCCATTCGCCTGGTGTTGATCGGAGAAACTACGGACAATTAGCGATTAGAGCAGCCGGCCGCTAGAATTCTCCTCCAGACAGCGACTGATTTCGACCTAGCTGACACGCTAGTATCGAAAATCCTGCCGCTGTCAGGACTCGAACCTAGAACCTCCCGATCAGAAGCACTGCAGTGACATCACAGCTTAGCAGTTGACGCGCCCGGAATCACTATAATCAATCAGTCAATCCTGAGCAGTGCCCTAACAAAGAGGCCAAGGACCGCGGGCGATCTTTACTTGCGCGTCCTGGTACGCCTGCTCCCCTCCCATACACGCACGATAGCGGTGCGGGAGCGAAACGGAGCACGGAGCCGCTTCTGTTCCCCGCGCGGCGCGCTGCGGTCGCGGGCGGCCGCCGCCATGTGCTGCGCCGGGCTTTGACGTGCGGCCGCTGACCAAGTTTGCCTCCGCGCCTAATTGCACGCTCCGCGTCTAATTGCCGGGTTTCGATCCGCGACCGCATGCGCCGCTTCTATTGAGGAGGAAACATGCGTTTCGATGCAGAAATTACACGCCCATACGGTCACGTATCTTCCGTGCGGCTCCTCGCGTCACGACGGACGCGATAATGGCAGCGGAACAAAAGCCGCGCGCCCGCGCGCTGCCGGCGGAGGCTGCGGATGAGCTCCCGCTGTCCGTCTCGCTCGCCACCAGGGGCGAAGCTTCAGTTGGTGTCACCTCCTAAGTTAAATATAAAAATATCTATATCTGAATAGTTTATACATTTTTTAATAAAAATACAAGTATATTTGCACGATATTAAAGATAATTTGTAGATTATTTTATCAAGATTAAAAATAAGATAAGAGAAAGTAATTGCCGAAATCAAGACTCTTGAATCACTTAAGAACTGTTTATAGTTTCGCGTATTACTTTACATTATCTTTGCTTTCTTAATATATATTATTTAATTGTACAACTATTAAATTAATATATATATATATATATATATATATATATATATATATATATATATATATATATATATATATAATTTTTAAATAAATCAGTAAAATTATATAATTAGAACTATAACATTTTATAATTGGGTCACTCCTAAATGGTGTCACCCGGAGCGCACCGCTCCCCTGCCCCCACCTACCTACGTCACTTTTCTCCGCGCTTCTTTTCTTGTCCAGGCGAATGCCGCCAGAGTGGAGAGTGAACAAATTGTTTGCTCGGACCATCTTGGGAGATGTCTCGGTGACAGCATTGCCGTTGCATATGTAGCGTCGCTGAAAAGAAAGTCTTTAATTTTCGAAACCCGAGGGTGGCGTATTTTCGACATAGCGCATTTCGAATTTACTATTTTCTGGATTCCAGCTTGTCGCTGTTGTGATAAGTACAAGTTCCATAGTTTCTTCGATCAATATCAGGCGAATGTCGGTGCAGTACTCTAACAAAGGAGTCACAGACTGCCCACGAACTTTCGTTCCTCTTCGTTGTCCTCTTCGCTTACACACACACACTCGCATGCACTACACTACGACTGACGGCGTGAGGGTCGGTGCCTGCTCTTACGTTCCAGTGGGAGGAAATACCGGCACCTCCATTAATATCACAGAACTTTTCCGCCAGGAAACCATCAATTAATCAATCACTTAATGTGAATCGGCAGAAGCAAGGAGAGGTTTCATGAGAAATCTGGAGAAGGAACTAAACCCGGAATTTAAGGCAGTAATGTGTAAGTCTAAGTTTACTAGGCTATCACTTAGTGTCAGATGAGCAAGTAAGAAAGTGACATTCTATTTCATTGGCCACGTAGGTGATTAATATGTGTCTCATTTAAAGACCCATATTGACCCACTTCCAAGTAACCGTCATTTTTTGGGCGGTTTTATTGCCATTAAGGTGAGAAGTCTAGGCAAATCTTTTTACTTATTTTTTTAGTTTTTTAGTTAGTCTCAGTTTTTAGGGAAAATTCTAATTGAGCTGAAATTTAGTAGACCTTCTCTACCTTCTGGCTCAGAGTCTGAATTTGAAAGGTGCTTGGCTGTGCTCATCACCGGGAAAAGAGCGAGTAGATTTCGGCACTATTTACTAAAAGGTTGTGGAATGACACAGACTCGTGGTTTAGATATCGTATTGAAACTGATGTCAAGGTTGCGGGCAAGGTCTACTAGAGTTCGCGGGCACTGCGTCCAGAGCAACTGGCGCGAGGTTTAAAAGTAAGGGCTTGAAAGTGAACTGGAGTGGCGGTGGTACATCATTGGATATCTGACTCATGACAGTCTTTTGGAGAAGTTATTTGACAGTTATCGTCCAAAATTTTTGACAAATGAATTTCTTCTAATAAAGTAAAGAAAATATCCATTAAATGTAATAATACATCAGTCATATTTCCAATTTTGAATGGAGAGTAAAATTAAACATTTTGAATCGCAAGAATGTTGAGTTTTTAATCGTGTTGATTTAAGAGCGCAATAATTACATTAACTTCTTACATTTGGGTTGATTTAACAAAGATTATTGTCTATTAAATGAGCTCCCGGCCTGTAAGCTAGAATTGTTAACTTACAGAGATTTTTAAACTTATTTCACATTATGGCTATCTACTTCAAATATTTGAATGATTTAATAAAACATAACCCAAAACGAAAACAAGAAAAAAAATCGTCATTCAAACATATTGCTCTCCATTGGCAAAAATATTTATTTAAGGCAGAATTAAACAAACACATGATATCGTATTAAGTAATTAAAATTATAAACTAATTCAAATCTCGATTGTTTGATGGAGGAAATCCGGCAAATATATTTTCGTATGAAGCTAATTTTTCCACACCTCGCGCAATTTCAGCGCCCCTTTCTGGAATTGGAGAGGAAATGAGAACGGAATCAGGGGAAGTTACCCTTAGCTCATAGGAGTGCCGGTCTTCCAAGGCGGGCAAGCAGCTCGCCCGGGCACGGTTTGACAGGCCAGTCAGA
Source organism: Teleogryllus occipitalis (assembly GCA_011170035.1). Taxonomy (NCBI): domain Eukaryota; kingdom Metazoa; phylum Arthropoda; class Insecta; order Orthoptera; family Gryllidae; genus Teleogryllus; species Teleogryllus occipitalis. The sequence continues at coordinate 451,452 of BLKR01000542.1, read as the reverse complement.
GTAACCTCTATAAAAAAAACCTGTCCTGCATTCTGCCAGAAAGGTGGTAGGGGTACGAATTTATCATCCCATTCTTGCAAGGAAAATGTGATAAATTGAAGTATAGTTTTTTTTGGGAGGGGGTATTTAAGGTCGCATCAACATCTAGGTCATTACCGACCACTATTGCAGTTAACGTTATGGTCACTGTGAAAATGAAACGATGTAGCGATGATAAGGGGTAAAAGGACGAATACAACCATGCCCAAGGCGGAACTCGAATCCGCGATCCTTCGGTCCGAGATCGCTGGGACATTACTGCCTTAGCGATCTCGGCCACTGTATCGGCGATACGTTATTTATTACTTACAAATATAATGCAAATATCTTGAAAATATATATAAACAATTTTGTATTAACACAGATGTTTTGGATTTATTTTTTTAAATATATATTTATTACAATATAATTCACAAAATAATGTGGATTAAACGTTTCACCTCGCGATATTTACAATGTTATTCAGTGAATAAACTCGCACTTTGTCTTTTTGCGCGATATATTTAAAGGGGATGGTTATTCTAAAAAAATGTATTTCATCTATTTTTTAGACAAAAGAGAGCTTGTGATCTTGTGAGATTATGCTCGAAGAACTTGTGAGAATTGTGTGCCAAAGGAAGCCAGATTTGAGCAAAATATTGTTTGCATGACGTTTGACCTTTCATAAGCCGGTTAGCTTTACGTCCTACAAGGAGTGATCCCTCCTCTTAAAACGACAAAATTGTCCATACAAAGTTTCAGATGAATTATAATTTTCTTCGAAATATATTCGAAGGAAGCAAGAGGTCAGTGAGACAACAATAGTTCTTCTAGAGAAAAATGGGAGAAACAAAATATAAATATTACGAAACTCGCTGGTCTAAAATATTAAGTCTTGGTTGTGTGGCTCTTGAATATTCCGTGGCGGTCGCGGCGGTTCTAGAAGGCCGCTTTCTGACCCTTCCGAGAGGGAAGAAAGAGCTGAGAAGGCGGCACGCGCGCGGTGACGGTCACCTCGGCGGTGGACGGCGGCCGGCGGCTATTCTAGGTGACTGTTGTCAACTAGACAAAGGGGCGGTCGCCCTTAATTACGGCCTCCACCAGCGTGATCGGTCAGGTGGCCGGCGGCTAGCGCTTTCTGGCCGACCGAGTGACAAGCAGAAGGGGCGATGGCCCGTAAGGACGGGCTCCGCCAGTGAGATCGGCCAGGCTGCCGGAGGCTAGCCCTGTTCTAGGCGACCGAATGACAGCCAGAAGAAGGGCGGTGACCCGTAACAGGCTCTGCAGACAAGATAGGACGGGCGGCTGGAGGCGCTCTGGATAGTGCTCAACAGCTGGGTGAGGTGCACTGTGCACGGAGAATGGCGCACACGTACACGGAGCTTGTGAGCCAGAACGGCGACGTAAAGACGGTGACTGCCCGTTCTGCTGCTGGTCCTGTTTTACGTAGCCAGCCGGGCAGATAAGGGGAAGAACTAAACCTTCCCTTCCATAGTGAGCCGGAAACGTAACCACTAGCGTTCTCCCTGCTCTTGCAGGGATAGCACATTCTCTTTATTTTCTCCAACTTCCTCAGCTAGAATTATTTTGTTGGGCTTTCTTCTTCAAATTTTCCTTTTCAAACCAAGATCATTGATCAATAATCATTTCTATCGAAAGAATTTCTCTCTTCACTATTCAGATACCACTTTGAGCTCATTGGTTTTTATTACATTCAAAAGTCTCCAGAACGTTCATGAACAAAATTATCGGCTGTGCGATTGAAAATGGTAAGAAGCATTAATACCATATTATTTTTTTGGAGAGAGTGTAAAAATATAGATATTTTTTATTACCGACTGGTTCTTTCTACAAAATTCACATAACACAATCTTAAACACTACACTAGCTTTAAACGTTTACAACTTGTACATCCAGTTCACTCGTAAATTAAGGAATGCGAGGAACCGCTGACAATTAGAAAGGAATCCAACCCATTTCAATCAACAAAATTGACATACGCGAATTTAATAACTGTTTAACATCAAGCCCTTGAGGTTCCAGCGCTATTAATTTGGACCATATTAGCGAAAGGTTTCAGTCATTTTTATTTATATACTTTCTCTTACATTGAGAAGAGAAGATAATGGATATAATAAGAGATGTTTTAATTTGCTCTCATCTTAACCTCTGGTGGTTGTTTCCCACACCACGACACGTGACCCTTGCGCCCCCGGAAACCTCGCCGAAATCGAACCTCGATGGAACGGACGGCGCGTCGGGGGCCGGCGTGCTGAACGAGGCCGTTGTGGGGCATGAATTAGCGCCGCACAAAGCCGCTCGCCTTCCGTGGCGATCGCGGCGCCGCGGGCGTAAGGAGCCGCGGGGGGCGGCGACACCTCCCGCGAGAACAGAAGAAAGCCACGCCGGGGAACCCCCGCCGCGCGCCGCGCCGCAGCGCACAATGCGGCCGGATCGCTTTAACTGGCAGTGCGGGGGGCGTGGCCGCTCGGGAACCCCCGACCCCAACCGCTCCGCGCTGCCGCGCACACTGGCCGCGATCCACCACAGTAGATAAAAATAAATAAATATAAATAAATAAATAAATAAGTAAATAATGATTAAATTGATTAGTGGCCATTGGTATCAATTAATCTTGAAGTTAACGTATGGTTACCGTTAGTCGTTGTCTAAAGTTATTGTACATTGTAAGTCAAATGAAATTAATTTTATGCCTACTATCTGTTTAGGTTTATTCCCTTAGTTTTCTTAAAATGTAATAGTAGGTCACAATTGCATGGCTAGACTAGGACCTATGTTTACTGGAGAATTATGGTAGAGAATGCTGGAGATAATTTAGCTTAAAGCGATAACTAGTTTTTTTTCCTTTGTCTATGTAAATAATATATTACTTTAGAAGTGGTCTCCTTGAAAAATAGAGTAAATCTTCGACCATTCTCCCATCCAAATCAACTATCCTTTGAAAACTGCAGACTCATAACGGATAAAAAGGAAGTCGAAGAAGACATATAAGTTAAAAAAATGCAAGACATCCATTTTATGTATTTTTGCTGTTATTAATACACCGTTGGCCGGTGGCAGTGGCGCTTGGGCCCACTGCGGGCGGCGGCGGCGCGGCGGCCGGGGCGAGCCGCGTTCTAATTAAAACAATCGCGCGCTAATCGGGCGCGGACAAAGGCGCGGCGTCGCCCGCATACGAGTGCAGCGAGCGTGAAGCGTCGCCGCGGATCTCCGCGACGCGGCGCGGCGCGGCGCGGCGCTGCGCCGAGCGTTGTTTGTTTTGGGCGAGCCACACCTCCCCCAGCTGTCGCGTTGCGGCGGGCGCGGCCCGACCGCGATCGAGAAAATCGAATCTCACGCCGCGCCGCGCCGCGCGCCCGGGCGGACGCAACGCGGAGCGACAAGTGAGCGATAATTGAATTCCGGCGGAGCGCGGGGGTCGAGATGTGGGCGTGAACCGGGCGAAGGGGCGGGGCCGGGCGACGCGCCGTGCGGGGCGGCGAGGGCGGCGGGAGCCCCGGAAAAGTCGGAACCGTGAACCGGAGACTTTTATGAGGCGAGATGATTTATGCGGGCAGCTGCAGGAGGCGGCGGCGGCGAAGGCGAATGCGGTAGCGACGCTGGTTGCGGTGACGGAGACGGCGGCGGCGGCAGCGGCGAAGGGAAGGGGTTGCTGCAGGGGGACGGAGGCGATGCTTGCAGCGGCTGCGAACGCAGGGGTGGAGGCGGAGATTGGGAGGAAGCTCTTTGCTCTTCAGGAAATCCCGAGTCTGAGGGAAACCCCAAGGCTAGGAGGCGACAGTTATTGCTCTGTGGATATTCATTACTTGAGAAGGATTTGAACGTGATAGACGACTCTCGAGATAGGCGCTAAGCGATGTTTTATGATCCACTTGAATAGTGTTCGTTAGTTTGGCGCCTTTGAAACAATGTTTTGTTGAAATAAATAAACACCATCCCAGTGAAGTGAACACCACTTCAACACAAATTAAATGACTCACACTCGTTTGTAAGCCAAACAATGTTTTCCGAGTATTTCTCAACATCTTGTTTGATTACTGAGTTCCTATTTTTCCATAAATCAATTAGATATTCTTTTTCACATATTTTCATTTTTCAGAAATGATGGACTCCTTTTGTATAAAAAATAAATAATATAATTAGCCAACGCTCTATTGAATTATTAATAGGTTTACTGTTCGATATTTGTCAATTGATTTCATTATTTTGAATTTCTCCGATAGTATTATCAATAAAACATGATAAACACTTTTATGTTATGTTAGCGTCTCCTTCAGATGGAATGTCGTGGCAGTAAATATTAAATAAACTGAGTGAAAGTGCTCATCATTGAGAAACTCCTGCTTTGATTTGGAATTTTATTGATGTTACATTGTTGATTCGAACTATAAATTCTCTGTTGGAGATGAAACTTGTTAAAATTTTGATTAAATATTCTGGAATACCCAGATCACGCAAACTCGAGACCTCTATGCCAAACTTTGTGGTAGGCACGGCTCATGTCTAAGAAAACTGAAGTTGTGTGCTCTTTTCGGTGGAAACCGTACGCGTTCCTTCCGTTTATCTTAATAATTGGTGCGAGGTTGAATGATTTAGTTTAAAACTAAATTGGAAAGGCAGAATTTCTTTTGAAATTTTTAAGAAAGAATGGGACTCTTCAGAATCAACTTCTCAAATATTTTAGATAGAGTGGTGAGGAGCCTTACGGGTCGGTAATTTTCAGGAATTTTAGGATTTTTGTTAGGTTGAAGCACTGGTAGAACAACAGCCTTCTTCCACTTTGTGAGGAAGTAATTGAGATGTAAAGCAGTGTTGTAGATCGCTGTTATAGCCGTAATTACTTTTTTGTCTAACATTTTGATGCTAAAGTTGCTAATTCAATATATTCCTGGTGATTTCTAATCTTCATATATTTTATTATATTCAAGGTCTCTCATGGCGATATGTACTACGTAGTCTCGGCAGCAACTATGGTTCTCTCTTGTTTTAAGAAGTTCTCTATTTGGTTGTTGAAGGCAGATTTTATAATTGGCTGAGGTTTCTAAGTAATTTCCAGAAGTTAAGGAATAGCGTTAGCCTCTTCTTTGTCTGAAAATGTCAATGATGTTCCTAATTTTAATGGCGGAATTGTGGATTTGGTTCGAGATAACCGTTTCACTGTTGACCACAGATATCTAGAGCTAGGGCGAATTTCTGACAGGTACGTTTTATAGTTGTTACAGTATCGAAACTGGTCAAGTAGTTGCTTTATTATCTTTGTAAGTTTGCATACTTGCTTGCAGTCGTCTGAAAGAGATTTTTCATATCTCCTAATTCAAAGGTTGTTCGTGTTTTAAGAGGAGACCGTGCAGGAGATAAATTTCTCATTTCCTGTGGAACATCGGACAGAAATAACCATTCACGAATTGCTGTTACCTTGCATTAGTGACGAATGTGTCGTGACCTGAAGGAGTGAAGAGAGAAAATGTTGTACTTCTAATCACTGATGCAATCCCTTACATCGAGAAAGCTGGCAAAGGTTTGCATCTACTCTACCCCAAAATGATACATGTAACATGCTTTGCACACGCACTAAATAGAAATGCGGAAGCGAGCAAACTACTGCTGTATGAATTAAAATACTCTCGAAGATTTCAACGCATTCAGTGAAGGCGAAGCTGCTTCCAGCAAAACTGCCAAGTCGCTGTTTTCAAGTACCACACTGACCGGAGATCTCGCGTACATTAAATCCAATTTTTTTAAAGTCATATTTTAGGTCATATTATCATAATTTTTAGGTCATAAAGGCTTGCATATTTCTAATATTTTTAGGTCATAAACATCCGGATCTTACCGGTCACCCTTGAAATTTAATTTCGTGCCATTGTAGAAAACTACGTTAGATTCGTTAATCGCACCTCAACTAACCCGAAATTTCTCCCTCTCATTTCCCCACCAGTTCCCGAACGGCTTAGGTGTCTCAGGGCATCTATTGATATCACAACAGTGCCTCTGACTAGGGTTCGAGTCTCGACGATGGCAGAATTTTCAACTCTAGCTAGATAGCTAGGTCGAATTCAGCCGCTGTCTGAAAGAGAATTCTAGCGGCCGGTTGCTCTGATCGGTAGTTTTCCGTTGTTTCTTCGATCAACACAGACGAATACCAGAGCAGTACAATAAGAAACGAGCCATAGACCGTGCGCGATCTGTCCTTCGTTTTCCTTGTCCGATTCCCACCCCTTAGTTACACACACACGCACTACACACCTCACATGCCGGCAGACCAGACAAGAGTTTGAGAGCTTGTCGCGGCTGAGATAGTGCCCCGCTGGTGGGAGATACCTTGTTGAGGAAACATTCGCAAGCCGACGGGTAGGTCAGCGCCGGATCTCGCCATCCAACGAGAGAAAAAATGTCACCTCTTGGATAAAAACATGCACTATACCCCCTTCTGATACTAATTACCTCACCAGTTGACGCGCCCGGAATCATAATGAATCAAGTGCTCCCAAAACTGATCTCCCCACAGAAAAAGGAAAGATCGCGCGCGGTCCATTGCCCGTGTGTTAGGGTACTGCCCCGACCTTCGCCTGGTTTTGATTGGAGAAACCACGTAAAACTTTCGATTAGAGCACCCGGTCACTGGAATTCTCTTGCAGGTGGCGATTGAATTTGACCTAGTTATCTAACTAGAGTCGAAAATCCTACCACTGCCGGAACACAATACCTAGGACCTCCTGAAGACGCTGTATATACAGTGACAATGCTGGACCTGAGTGACCTCAGCCGTTGTAAAAGTTCGTATTTGTTTCTTCTCGTTCAATATTGAAGATAGAGCATTCTTTCTTAATGCTATTTATTCCCATCATGTACATTTTGTTTTAAAATATGAGTAGTTCTTAGGATTTTTGAGAGAATTTTCTGAGGTGCCGAAACCAACGGAACATTGTATTACATTTCAAGCCGCGTCTACAAGCGATGACAGATGGTAAAGTACTTGAATGTAACTTCTGGAGATCTCAAGTTCGTATCTTGACCCGCGTAATTTTTTGAACATTTTGGAAAGAATAAATCACAATGTACTTAATTTCATTGTAAAAGTTCTATTTTCATTAAAAGTTTTGAATTTTCAAAACTTAAAGGTACACATTTTATTCGAGTCTCTCGGAAGAGAAGGGTGAAGTGTTGGTAGGAAGCTGCAGTATTATATTTCCCTTTTAAATAATACGACAAAAAATACGTTGTTTTAAAGTCATTAATTTCTTGATGGTCGAGTTTATCTTAATGGTTTGCTCTGACGTGGCTGCCACCTAGGCGCCTTCTATCTTCAGGAGCACAATGCGGCCAACGCCGCTCGACTCACACCGATACCTTTTTCCCCAGCGTTTTGCCTCCAAAGTGGCCCCTAAATCCACGACCCTTCGTCAAGTTCGAAAGGGCCCGTGGGTCTTCGTAAAGCTCAAAAGGGCCTCCTAAAGCCCGTGGGCACCTCTCGGTGCTTGCACCTTTCGACTAGGGATGCGTCAAGAAGGTCGATGTTTTAAAAACATCTTTGTTTTTATAAAAACAAGGATGTTTTAAACATCGATGTAGAAGTCGATGTTTTTTGAACATCAATGTTTTGTGCTCGATGATCTTACGTTTTCGATATTTTGTTCGTGGATGAAAAATGTCCATAATCACTATTTTGTAAAAGTTAAAATATGAAATGAAATCTGATAGTACCACTGGCGTGCTTGAACCACACGGTCGTTTTGTACTACCTTCATCGAGCAGACTATCTCTCGCCTGAGATGATGGGGATGTCCTGGTATTTCCTTCGTCTTTCCTCGTATTTTGCACGTCGAGAGAGGCTTTACAACTTTATTTTCAGGTAAATTTGTATTATAAATTAATATGCACGGCCGATGTCATATTAAATTTTATTACTCACGAATACAATGTTAGATGTTACTAAACCATTTTTAAGTCATCGATGTTTAAGAATTAATTTATTTAATTGATGGATTTTGGTTGATGTATTATTAACATCGAAGTTTTAATTGGTTAGATCCATGTTTGGGAACATCGATGTTTTGTTGTCGATGTCATATTGCTACTTTCTACGGGATTAGGGCGACAGTTCGCAATAGTTCTATGGCAATAGTGATTAAGACAGATCGTAATGTCTTTATCATGAACGGAAATGGGCGAGATAAAAGGACAAAATAAGGGTTTAAGGGGAGTTATGGGAGTGTGAAAATGCCCACCATATCGCAATAACAACTGAAAATATCAATTTTTTACACGGCATTCAAAACTCACATTCTTTATGCTATCGAGTTGCTGGTAAACGACTAAATTTCCCCGTGCCACTGCACAACTACACGCGGTTTCTGCTACCAGATATTAGGAAGATAATTGGAGTGAGTGATCGGAGGGGACGTAAAGATTAAAGGAATGAAATATTGAAGTAGGAGTTATGGTTGTTCATTCCGTGAAATTTTCTATCTCACGTTACTTCGTGAAGAGGCAATAGCTAAATAGCCGATTCTACTGACGTTTGCTAACGACCTTAAATTGCCCATTTCAGTAGCGCATACATTTCTTTTCCGGCGCGTTCTTCCGTTCATATGTTAATGTAACACGGCGAGAGGTCTGTTTTGGAAATGTTCCAACACTCGCTTCCGCTTCATCCCCCACTGCGGAGTGACTTTCGGCCCATATCAATGCGGAGGGCGACTGCGCGGAGGTTCGGCCCGCGCGCCTTTGGCAGTCGGCGCGTGCGACGGGCAGGGGGGGGGGAGAGGGGACGCACTTTGAAGTGAAGTCGGGCGGCAGCGAACGCCGCAATTGCCTTGAGGGCTCTTGTTGGGGGCGAGGGCGCGTCGTGGAGCGATAGGGCTGACGGTTGATGGCAGCCGATGGGCCGCCGCTTGGAAACGTTTCCTCCATCTTTCTCCCTCCATTGGCAGATGTCAATTCCAAACTACACCGTACAGATGCCATTTATAAAATTCTATGTAGAAATTGTGTTAATAACGAATAACCTTATGTGCATCCCAAGATACAAAACCACATCTAAATGATTTCAAAATTATTTTCAACAATATTCAATATATTTCAATATTGGCGTTTGTTTGCGTGGTACGGTACAGAGTGCGTAAATCGATTTTGAGGGGGAGGTGGCAACGTACCCCACGGCCTCCTGGTTGGGATTGAAAGGGATGCATGGAAAAGGCAGGACCCGCGCCGTCTACAGTGTTGAGAGTTGCTGCTTTGGCATTCGCCTGGAAGTAATCAGGGAAAAAAAAAATAACACCAATCAGAGCGGTGGACTTACGAATTCAATTCAGGTGGGGACCTCTCGTCGACTGATTGAATATTTCGTATTTACGGGTACGGCAACTGCTATAGGCGTCCGTCTCCTTAATGTAGTACGTATTTTCATCACGGGAACTGGCGATCTTCCCTCGCTGGATGGTGAGAACCGGCGCCGACTTACCCGTCACCTTGCGGGTATTCTCCTCCAGGTATCACTGCCCATGTGTCACTGCCCCAGCCGGAACTGGCCCCAAACTCCTGTCATGAGTGGGAGTGTAAAATGCAAATTTTGTGTGCCATGAATAGGAAGGAACAATCACGCGTGGTTCGTGGCCCGCTAATTATGGAACTGCTCCTCTATTCCACTGGTATAGTTTTCTTAAAAATCAATGTTCAGCCAGCTTTAGAATAAAGCCAGCTGACACAAAATCAAAAATTAAAGTTAGAACAAAACTACTCACACACGAATTATAAGCTTACCAAACCTACTAATATTATTAATAATTATTAAAGTTTATTATTGTAAACTAGTGGTGCTGCCAAAGCATATACTTTATCTTTGGTTCTAAATGTTCCGCAATACTATACTACTACATAAACCATCGAAAGTGTTTCCAACAAGCATTTTTTTCCGCTCCGAGACCGGATCTCAGTTCTTCAGAGTTAACTTGTCGGCGCTCATACCACTACCCCACCCAAGAGCAGAAAGGATCGAACTCGGGCAGGGGCATAAAAAGGTAAATGCCTTACTCATGTAAAAAAAACTCATCCACAATCCAAATATCCGTGAGAAACTCCCAAAGCCTCCAGTCTGTTCAGCCCGATCAGGATATAACAGTTTTGGAGAAAATCGGCTGAAACGTTTTAGGAGTTACAGTTGTTCACAAACCGACTAACAGCTGTTAGGTTGATAGGTTAATTGATAGTGATTCCGGGCGCGCCAACTCCTAAGGTCATTAGTCTCGAATGTATAATGCATGTTTTGCTCGGGAAATAGGACTCTGGATGGCTAAATCAAGCGCCGACCTACCGTCGGCTACTGGGATTTTCCCGAACCAAGTGCCTCCCGATAGAGGGGTATCCTCTTAACCGAGACAAGCTGTAAGCTCCCGACCTGTCTCCCGACATGTGTGGTATTGTGGTGCATGTAAGTGGGTGTAAGTAAAGGATAGGATAGGGCAAGGAATGTGAAGAAAAGATCGCAGTCCTTTTCGTAAGGTACTCCCCCGGCATTCGTCTGGGTTGATCAGAGAAACCACGGAAAGCTACCGATCAAAGCTGCCGGCCGGTAGAATTCTTTTCCACACAGCAACAGCACTCAACCTAGCTATCTGGCTAGTGTCGAAAATACTGCCATCGTCATGACTCGATCCTGACACCTCCTGGTCAGTGGCACTACAATGACATTATTGATGCCCTGAGCGACCTCTCCCGGCCAGCCATTAACGATATGTGTCTCTTCCATGGGCACTAGTTATATAGTATTTAAATTTAAGGTTGATGTATTGATTATATGACTTAAATTGGTTCATACACATTCACAGAAAGGCAACGATTGGTTTGATGGTACTATATACATTTTACAAAATCCAGTAAGAGATTGAAAAACTATTTGAAAGTTGAAAATTCGAAAATCACGTACAGACACTTTCTGTTTATTTATCTTAATTAATGTGTTTGTGATTAGAATTGCTTCAAATGGCTTTCAATATAGTATCTAGAATTCTCAATTATTTTCTATGGCAACAGAGAATTGTGAAAAATAATAATCCCTGACCAAGTCAAGAACCAGCAAATTTTCCCTCCTAAGATCTGAGTCTGTACACGCCAATTAACTACCTCGGCCATTTCGGTGGGAAATAGTATTTACATTTCTATAATAGTAATAAGTGTATAGTGGTTTCAGTTTTAGCATCTGGAAGCAGAAAATGTGAAAAATGACCTTTGGACGGCCGCAGATAGCAGCTGGAAAAGGAATCAGGCATAACCCAAAAGCTAGTCGAGAATAAAGAGTTTAGAAAACGAACAAGTGTGAGAAAGTTGTGCCATTCAATAGCACCACTATTTTTTTAATTTCTTTATTTACCGTACGCATATTCACACGAGGATAAACATTAATGAAAATATTTCGTGAGGGTTTGAGAAAATAATATTTATAGAAATTGCATCAATTTCAAACACTAAATAAACGATATCAGCTCGTTTTTTAAAAAAAATTGGACATGACATTCTTTAATGAGCTGATATTTTTACGACAGACTTTGTTTAAAGCAAAAATCGATATCTCCAATTTTGTAGTTTTAAAATGTTCACATTTTTGGCATTTAAAAAAATTAAAATATTGGAGCCGTTTTTGAGAAATTTTTGAAAATTTTTTTGTCATTTCTTGTGAAGTACCCTCAAAAATCAAAATATCCGCTTCAAAATCTTAAAGCCATGAGTTCATTTAGATAGATTGGTATGACAATTTTGAAGAAAAAATCGGCTGAACGGTTTAGGTGCTAGCGTTGAGCACAGATGGACGGACAGACGTTTTGCCATCAAATGATTTTTCGGTATCAAGACCCACAAAACATGGATTCTGGCTACACCATGTGTTAGAGGATTTTTTTCTAAATTTAGGAACAGGATTTATCCACTTTTTCTAACGAAAAAGAGTCCGGATATAAGAGTTTTTGTGGTGAAAATTCACCGTTTTCTGGCGAATTCTGGCTTATTACAAAGTATTCGTAATGTGAGAAAGTAAAAAAAATAAATAAATAACAAATTTCAACACCAACTCGAGGCAGACCATTCAACTCGTCATAATTTTTAAACTTACGAACAGAACTCAGTATTTTAAACATATTATTCCTAACCTTACATAATATTTCTCGATATATCCTTGAATTATGTGCTCGGCAACTTCAGCTAAAAATATCCCAACAATTAATTAGACGGTTTGGTAATGTAGATACCTTATTAATTCAAATTAAATAAACAGAGGTTGTCTGGTATCAAGTTTCTATTTCGCTTAAGATCTTTTCGATCGCGTAGCGATCATCGTCAGAGCTGGAAATACATTAATAGATATAATTATACATTCTACAGATTAATATTAATCTGTAGAATCTCGTCAACTTTAGCAAAAAGAGTTATAAAAATACAATCCAACCGCTCAAGTACGCTTTGCAACAGACTATTCGAATCGTAATAACTTTTAAACTAGCCAGCAGTTTCCGTTCAGCATATTACACAAATGATCATGCAATATTTGTTGTTATATCCCTTGAATTAAGTTCTCGTTTACTTTAGCAAAATAGGTTGCAAAAATACAACCGAACCGCTCAAATAATCTCTCCGACAGACTTTTCAAATCGTAATAACTTTTAAACCAGCTAGCACAACATAGTTTCCTTTCGACATACTATGTATATGATTATGTACTATTTGTTGATATAGCCCTTGAATTAAGTGCTCATCATTTTTAAGTGTTCATCTTTAGCAAAAAATGTTGCAACAATACAACCGAAGCAATTAGTACGCAGTTCGCCACGGCATTAAGCGCCAAATTATTTTTAAACTAGAAGACAGAACACAGTTTCTTTTTAACATAAAATGCATATAATTATGTACTATTTGTTTATATATTCCGTAAATTAAGTGCTCGTCAACTTGAGCAAAAATTATTTCAAAAATACAACCCAACCGCTCAAGCGCGCACTTCCTCACGACATTCAGCACTTATTATTTTTTTAAATAGACGGAAGACAATTTTCTTTTAACATGTGATTTAGTACTATTTGTTGATATAGTCCATGAATTAAGTGCTCGTCAACTTTAACAAAAAATGTTGCAACAATACAACTCAACTACTCACTTTCTCAAGGCATTTAGCGTCTAAGAAAATTTAAACTAGCCAGCAGAACGCAGTTTTAACATATTATTCATATGATTTCGTACTAGTTATTGATAAAGTCTCAGTAGAAAGTACGTAATCATATGCAAAATATGTTACAAGGAAACCATGTTCTGCTAGCGAGTTTCCTAATTATTTCGAGTTCAAAAGTTGCCGCGGTGTTGAACAGTTGGGTGCTTTTTGTTGGAATATTTGCAGCTAAAGTTGACGAGCACTTAATTCAAGGGCTATATCTACAAATAGTACATACTAATACGCATAATATGTTAAAAGGAAACTGTATTCTGCTCTCTAGTTGAAACATTATTAGGCGCTGAATTCCGTGAGAAAGTGCGTACTTGAGTGATTGGATTGTGTTGCAACGTTTTTTGCTACAGTTGACGAGCACTTAATTCAAGGGCTATATCACCAAATAGTACCTACTTGTATGCACCTGTTAAAAATAAACTGTTATACTAGCTTGTTCAAATTTTTAACATGTTGAATAGTCTGCCTGGTCTGAGAGCTGCAATTTTTTATATTTTTACAATAATAAATATTAATATTTATAAGTAATATTAACAATTTTCTGGGCCTATTGGCATAAAATTTCTGTATAAGCATTTTTTTAACTTTAATTTTTGATTTTTTGTCTGATGGATTTATTCTAAAGCTGACTGAACCCTGAGTTTTGAGAAAACTACAAGAGCCTAAAATTTGGGGATAGAGCAATTAATTAATCTAAAATTATGAGCTAGTTTTTTTTTGCGTTCTGATATAGTGTGTCAGCCAGCTTTATGGACATGAGTACAAAACAAACTAGATAAAACAACCAGACAGAAACACACATGAAAGGCCTTTTCACAAGGAGAACTAAAATAGTGAAGCACAGACGCCTCGCTTGCCTCTGCACAACTTCGTGGGCCGTTTGCTTGGCTGCGGGGTAGAATTCTCCAGTTGCTTCAAGCGAGACGAGGCACGCAAACCCCACCCCAAACCCCTCGCCCTAACGTCCCACCCCACTGATATATTAGGCAACTTTAGACATTCTAGCGACGGGAGGACATGACGACCAACCTCTTCACCGAACACGCTGCTGGCTCAGATATCGCAGTAACAACATCCGGTGCCGCCACAGCTTCTCTAGCCGAGAGTTCCTTCGGTTCGACTCCCGCCGGTTGTAGATTTTCGATACTAATTAGTGAGCTTGATGAATTCAGCCGGTGTCTAAAGAGGAATTCTAGTGGCCAGCTGCTCTGATCGAGAGTCTCCTGAGGTTTCTCCAGTCAATACCAGTGCAGTCCCCGAGCAAGCGAGATACCGACCGCGCGTGATCTTTTCTTTCTCTTCCTCTAGCTATGTAGCTAGTGTGGAAAATCTGCAACCCCGGGAATCGAACCCTAGGTGAGGATCGCTATAGAGACAATGCTAACGTTGGATCTGAACTCACTCACCCGGAAGTTGTACTTGCAGGATGTTGACTTCTCCAACCCACTTTTGCACTTCTGTCAGCAAACGCTCAACTCCCCATCTGAAGAAAATGACACTTTCAGAAGATTCGTTTGTGACTATTAAGATCTTGCAGTCATACAATTTTGGACGGTAGTTTAGGTATTGGGTGGGAATAGCGAAGGATTGTTATTTTCCATGTCGTGAAGTGAAAAATCAGTATTTATGCGTGACTCAAACCTGTTACTATCCCCAAGAAGTTCACGTTTGCCAACAGACGTTGCCAATTGAATCAGTTTTCTTAAACACTAATTGTAATTAACGGCTCAATTTTGCTCCCGTCTTTGCTGCCCTCAGACAATCCATTTGCCTTGACTCTCTGACTACGACCCTTCATTTCCTCTCCATAATTCCCCGACCCTTCCTCATATCCTCCACATCTTAACCTACTTGTCCACATTCTTTTCCTTTCTTCGTTCTCTTCAGTCACTTACCATCTCTATCTGGCTCTTCTCATCACTTATAGTACCTCTTATTGTACCGTTCTTTCTATCTCTTTCCATACCTATTTCTTCGACTTCTTTGCCCCATTCTCCTAGAACCCTTTCTGCGTCACTCTCCATTCCTGTCCTTCCTTTCGAATTCCCTAATTTCCTCTCTCGCCGCCCCGCCTCCCTCTAATGCTCCCTGCGCTAATGCTCAACCTTCCCGTTGCCAAGGAACCGGCATCCGAGCAAATTCACTCGCCTTATTCAAATACTTTGAAATTTTATAGAATTGTTCGCATTTGCTAAGGTCTGGATGGGAATGAATGTAAGCAAAATCGAACTTCTAAGCGATTGTTTAAACATAAGATATGCAATCATAACATTCAATGGTCAATACTTTTCAAGTCTTTAAAATAATATAATGGCACTGATTTATAAAAACTCAATACCACTTTATTTTTGAAAGCGCGCTAACAACACATTTTTTTGGCTCTTCGAACAGCATGCTTGATAGCAAAAAATATACATATAAGTTTGTATTAGCAAATATATTGTTCTAAAATTTAATGTGTTCTTTATTGTTGAGGAATAATTCGTGAAAATACCACGTGCAATTACAATGTATTGATTTCATTGCCATTCACGACGACCATATTAATTTATAAAATTAAAACATTGAACAGGCTACACCTATGCAGTTAAATGAAGTTCTTGTGAAGTGATAAGAATGCAATTTTGCGTCACAAGATATGCACTTCCGAATGCTGCTCACGGCTTGTTTCACTTTACTTGTCTTATAGAACCTTCCTCTACAGAAAGAAAATGCAAATGAGAATGAAATATGGCACCAGTTGCATGATTGCCGCCACTATGACTCCCACGCATTGACTCAATTTACAACGCTACACTAGCGCTGTGCGTGGGTCCAGTAAACTATTAAAACAGGACCAATTTGAAGTTCAGTGAAGCCCGTCGCACTAAACATTGACTCCTCATGGTTATATATTTATCAAAATTGAAACATCGGGTGACACACACAATGAGTGAAAGTGAAACAGAGAAAATAACTATTACTTTCTTCAAATAACCCTTCAACTTCAAATTCCTTAACGATTAAAATTGGGAATTAAGGAAGAAAATATACACTTTTTGTGTAAACCATTACCTAATTACAATTTTAAAAAAAGATTAATATTTTAACAATGTCATAATATATGTCCGTTTCTAAAATACTCTAAACTCATATATTGCAAACAGTAATATACAATCTGTTTATAACCTAACAGGAAGCATATATTTAAAGTTACTTGGTTCCGATAAATACTTTAAGCGATGTAGCAGCTGTAAAATGATCTATTATTTCTGAAATGTTCATTTTTCCATTGGTAAAATCTACGAAAAATGATATATTGTTTTCAATGATCATAGAAACACAGTATTTTGAAGCAACCATGATGTTACGTCAGAATTATAATTATTTTATTTTATTTTCATTATTGAATTTGTTAACAAAATATAAGGATTTTAAATGGTTTTAAATGATCGTCATTAATGTAAGATATTCTTGTCACAATAAATAACTAAAATTGAAACTGACGCAGTATTCAAACTCTATTCACTCCACCACATATTGTTTCGTATAAAAATTTAAAATAAATGTAATATTCTCTCAAAGTATTTGAAATTCACAGACACTCTACTACTTGATTGCAATTTGCATTCACGAATCTTTTCTAAATAGAATAAAATTTTGCGGGCCAGAGAAGTAGCCAGTTTATGTGATTCATCAATCAACAAATCAATGATTCATTGTCAAGTGGACTTACAAACTTTGAGACAAAGTAGAGAGTTTTGAAATCATAATTCAAATTGACGGCAAGAACGCCGTCAAACCGAATCTGTTTTGTTATTGTTTGTTCAATTTCATGTGTATTTGTTTGTGCCAGTAAAACCACTTCGGAAAATTGTGTATGCAATTTACCCGTGGATCCTGCAAATACAACAAACTTTAAAACAGTCAACAATCTGGAAATGTAAAAACACTAAAATATACGAATATGAGGTTCATTACCCTTGTTGGTAGCAGAAGTGCTAATTAAAAACTATGTGTAAACAATTTGAACTCTATCTTTATTTTTCATTATTCATGAAGTACGTGTTTATAACTTTAAGCAAAGCGGCGACAGCGCGAGGCCGCGCTGCACGTGCCTCTGCTTGGCCTCCTCCGCGGCCGCCGCGACGCGACGCGACGCGAGGCGACTTCCACCGGCGCGGAATGCGCCATTTCCTCGGCCTCGTCGCGCTGACGTTTACGGCCGGGGCGGCTGCACCGCGCACTAAACCCGCGCCGCTTTATGGGGCGGCGGCGGCGGCGGCGGCGGCGGCGGGTCGGGTTGCGCGCGCGGAAGCAGCCTCGCCCGCGGACGGCAGCGAGGGGTGCAGCGGGGTGGAAGGTCCACATGAGCCAAGAGCGGAAAAGTGTTGGCTTCCTCAGCGAAGCTGGAGCCCATCCTCTCTGCAAAAAAGAATTGAAGTAAAGAAAAACACATCTTGCATTCAGGAACCTCAAATATTGAAAACAACTTTTGCCTTCTACAAATTTTATTTCCATCAGCATAAATGACATAGTGAGACACGGTGTGAAGGCTCGGACGAGGAGGGGTTGCGAAAAGGGATGCGGTGGGAGTGGGAATAGAGCTGGGAGATTTTGGGAGGGGGAGGGGCTGGAGGTGGAGCTGGGGGTGGGGGTTGGACTGGGGGTGGGGTGCGGATGGGGCGGAGGGTGGGGTGGAGGGGTGGGGATGGCGGTGGAGCTGGGGGTGGGTCTCTTGCGGCTGCGACTGAGGTTGGGGCCTGAGGTAGCGCGGGGAGAAGTGCTGAGAGTGGAGACGGGGGGGGGGGTGACTGAGGTGGAGTGAGGCCGCGGGTGGGACTGGAGGTGGAATTGGGGTTGGAAGTGGGTTGTGATAAAGATGGGAGAGCGTCTGGGGTGGAGCTGTGGTTAGGGAGGGATCGGGGGTGGGGGTGAAGGCGGGGGAAGGAAGAGGAGGAGGGAAGAGGCGGAGGGCCGGGGCGGCGTGCCTGGCATGCCAGCGGCGACAAAGTGTCTAAAAGCGGGCCGCCGGGACGGAGCAGCAAGGGCCTGGAACGCGGCTCGGAAGCTGCGGCTCGCCGCGCCGGCAAAGCGACCTGTCGCCTCGTTGATCCTCCTCTCAGCGCCACGTCTCCATCTTACGTCTCCTGGAAACGTCCTTCCGCTCCTTGCCAGAGCTTGCACAGAAGTGTCACATTTATCTGAATTTTCGGTTGCGTTTCAACGAAAAATAAGCCATGAAAACTATACGCTTGTGTAATAAACAGTCAATGATGCTTTAAACCAATTACTTATTTACCAAAACTTATTTAAATAGCGTTGTTGATTCATATAAAGAGTTTTCTTTTAACATAAAAGAGACGTGATTCCATAACGTTTTATATATCTACATACATTTAAAAGTATTTAAAAAAAAACTGATTGAAACACGAGTTTTATTAGTTTAATGTAGTCATTCAGACGACAGCTATAGTTGTCATCAGAGTCGGAAGGAAAGCTGAGTTGGACAATGGAATTTCGTTTGGACTCTCCTATGGATGCATAAAAGCGTTAAAAGCTGCGCGCGCAGATTGTACTGCTCCCTAAAGTAAATAAATTACCACCTCGCCGGGGTTACTAGTGGGAGGAACTAAAAAAAAAGGCGTAGAAAGACTTGTTTTGTAAGTGTACTCCAGAGTGTTGGTAGTTGTATACAGTAATTCTGTCTACGCCGACTGTGCCTGCTACTGGGTATCTGCTTGAACTTCAGTGACTTCCGCTACGAACTGGTAAATCTATTGGAATTTCGTAACGACGACAATGCTTTCGATTATTGTTTAACCTACTGATTATATTGTAAAATGCATTGTTTTCTATAGGAGATAGAACTTTAGATTTGAATGAAGTGCACAATAAACTTGTTATCTGTTTCTTTCTTGTGTATTTTTTGAGTTAACGCTCTCCCCTCCGTCCGTGTTGCTGGTTGCAATTGCAATCCCCAGCCGTTGGACCCGTTTCTACCTCAGCCCTCCGCCCGCAGATGATACGCATTCGGTCGTGAGCAGCGACCACAGCGCTGCCCGTGGCCACTGCCGCAGCTATGCTTCTGACCGGGAGGTCCTAGGATTCGAGTCCCAGTAGTGTCGCTACGACACATCATAGATACATCGTAGATCGAATTCAACCGCTGTCTGGAGAGGATTCTAGCGGCCAGCAGCTCTGATCGGTAGTTTTCCGTGGTTTCTCCAATCAACACCAGGCGAATGCTGGAGCAGTACCTTAACAAACCGGCTAGGGACCGCGCGCGATCTTTCTTCCTTGTCCTATCCTCACCCCTGACACACACACACACACACACACACACACACACACACACACACGCACGCACTAGCATTCAGTACACTACCACACATACGGGGAGACTGGTATGGAGCTTTGAGCTCGTCCCTACTGGGTCGGTGCCCCGGTGGTGGGAGAAACCTGGTTGGGAAACCCCGCTAGGCCACGGTAGGTCGGCGCCGGATCTCACCATCCCGTAAAGCGGGAGAAGCGGGAGAAGATCATCGCCACCATGCTCTACACTTATGGGACCAATGATGTCAGTAGTAGACGTGCCCCGAATGACTAACAACCAACCAACCGACTGGGTCCGCCAGTAAGCCGTCGTGAAGGTCGGCGCTGGATCACCGACTCCTCCAGCGACAAACACATGCCCTACACTTACGGGAGTAATGGCCTTAGGAGTTGACGCACTCGGAATCATCAAGCAATCAATTAAACGAGGGCAGTGCGCGCCGGCGTCACCCAGCTCCACGCGGCCCCGGCGAGCGCTGCTCTACGACCTTCTTTCAGGCGGCAAAAATTCTACAGTTCACGAGCTATTCAATAGGAGTGTATTTACATTACAGTCTTCTCCATACTCCTAGCAACTTAAAGGCGTTCATGATTTAGCTGCGGTTATAAACATTTCTCAAGCGTTGTAATTCTAATGTAGAAGTTTCAGTGAAAGTTTCACAGCAAATATGGGTAAAACATCAGGTAAGCGTAAGGAATAGTCTAAATGCACACTAAATGCAACAGATACTATTAATTTCGTAAAAGGTAATAGTTTGTATGAATTAATTTTAACAATGTTACAACTTTTTATTTACTAATATTAACATAATAAGATAACGCAACCCAAAAGTATATATAATGAGTTACATTCGTACAAATTTAATGAGCCTATATACAAATTGCAGATATTTGAACACATGTAACAAGGGTTATTGACTTCCGTGGGCAGTAATTGTCCAAAGTCTTGAATTTGATAAAAGGCACAAAAAAGGTAGATTCTTCATTGAATATTTGCTTGCGAAATAATAAAATCAATTTATTTTTTATCTTCAATGTCATATTGAGTGTATTTTTAATGAGCATTGTCCTTACTAGATACCTCTTCAAGGAGTTTTAACATGTAACTATAAATATTTTGGCAACGTGAAATCTATTCGTATGCGTATTTTATGAAAATCTGCCGCGCAAGGGTTGATTGGGTACCACTGTGTGCGAAGAAAAATCACTCGCGCGCACGGCAAAAAAAGTTCAAACTAAAACGCACCAGTTATAAGTTAAACATTTTTTCTAGCCTAAGGAAATGGCCAATGCGCCATTCTGTGAATAGGTTAGTTAAGGTATGCTAGCTACCTTAACTACGTTAGTTGTAAGATTAGCTTTAGCTATATTATAAGTACTGCCCCCCCCCCCAACAGGGAGCGGTAGCTCAGTGCATCAACTGATGCCACTGAGGGGTCCTAGGTTCGAGTCCTGACGGCGGCAGGATTTTCGACTCTAGCTTTTCAGCTAGGTCGAATTCAGTCGCTGTCTGGAGGAGAATTCTAGAGGCCGGCTGATCTGATCGGTAGTTTTCCGTGCTTTCTCCGATCAACGCCAGGTGAATGCCGGAGCAGTACCCTACCAAACGGGCCACGGACCGCGCGCGATTTGTCCTTCCCGTTCCTTGTCTTATCCTCTCCCCTTACACACTCACTTACACTAACATGCGTTACACTACCACATATTCCGGGAGACCGGTCGGGAGTTTAGAGCTTGTCCCGACAGGGGCGGTGCCCCGCTGGTGGGAGAGTCCTGGTGAAGGGGAAACCCCACTTGCCGACGGTAGGTCGGTGCCGGATCTCGCCATCCAGGAAGGGGAAAATCACAGCCATCTACCGAGAAAAAAACATGCACTACACTAACGGGACTAATGACCGAAGCAGTTGACGCGCCCGGAAACACGAAAAAATAAATAAATAAAATAAATACTGCCCCCCCCCGTCTGCAAGTACGGGCTGCGGCGCGCGCAGATTGTACTGTCCCAAAAGGAAAATCAATTAGTCTCGCCAGGAATACTGATGGCGAGGAACTAAAAAAATAAAAAAGCGCGGGGGCGAGGGGGGCGGCGAAGTCGCCTGCGAAGCTCCATTCATTAGCGACACCAAACCCGCGCGCGCTCCTCGTTGCCACATACAACAATTCAAACTTATTCATACTATTTTGAACATTCTCTGTACTAAGGATTCCTACCGCAGGCACTCAGATAGCGACGTCCGTTTCTCGAGAACCACTTCAACATTCACTATGTTGCTCCAATAGCATTACTGATCTTTAAATCAACAAATGCTAAAATATGATTTGAAGGTAATTTTGAGCAGGCTGTCAGAGAACGGGAGGTGTAAGTTTGAAACTTTTCCTAAACATATGATGGGCGTTGAAGGACGAAACTATAACTAAGCTTTTAGAAAGGTTCTAATAATGAAAGTCCTAAACGAGGCAAAAGTTACTCCTTACCTAAACAAAGACATTGAAAAGAACTGCGCCGGGTCAGTCGTTGACCCCCACACTGTTTGCACACGTCTTTCAAAAAATTATTTTGAGGATATATTTTCTCTCGTATTTATTTATTTTTGTGGGGGGAGGGTTTCTTTCTTATTTTGGTGGAGCATATTTATTTATTTATTTATCTTGGTGTATGTATTTGTGTTTCTGTGTTGGTTGCGCGCGCGGTGGTCCGGCTCGCGAAGTAGGCGGTGAGGGCGGGTGTGGGCGGAGGGGCCGCGTGGCGGGGCGCTGCAAGGCACGTAGGACAGTGGCCCAGGTCCCTTTCTCAGTCCTATTCTAAGTTGATGTTGAATTTACAGCCCAGAATATCGTTTGATTAGGCAACCCAAGTCAAATAAGAGATTGATTGATGATCCCGAGAACAACAACTACTTTGGTCATTAGTGCAGATAATGTGGTTTTTCTCAGGAGGTGACAGTGCCCGTCCCAAGCCGGATGGCGAGATCTGGCGCCGATCTACACGTCGGCTATCGGGGGTTTGCCCACATCCTGGTATCTCCTCCCAGCCGGGCACCGCCCCGGTCGGGACAAGCTCTAACACCCAACTGGTCTCCCGGCATGTGTGCAACTTGTAGTGTATACAAGTGTAAATGTAGTATGTAAGTAAGGAGGGGTGAGAATTGGACAAAAAAGAGGAAGGAAAGGACGCACGCGGTCCGTGGCTCGTATTGTTCAGATACTCCGGCATTCTCCGGGTGTTGATCGGAGAAACCACGGAAAACCGACCAGAACAGCCGGCCGCTAGAATTCTCCTCCAGAATTCGCCCTAGACAGCGGCAATGCTGGCTGTGAGCTAACCTCAGCCGGTAAACAAGCGAGGGCTTTTTCTGCTTTCTCCCCTTATGCAGCGCAGTGTGTTGGTGCGACGTGCGGAGTGCGAGGGCGGCGGGCCGTAACATTGGCCAGCCCCGCGCCGCACACGTGGAGCCTGTTAGGGCGGGGCGTGGCGCGCCCCACGTGCGGCCCAGGCGCCCCACGTGGCAGGTGTCCGGTGGCCGCTGACGGATGGCATCGTAAACGCCCCGGCCCCGGCCCCGGCCCAGGCCGCGCTCGACCCGCGACCGCTCACTAATGGACACGTCGCCCAAGGGCCTCCGCCGCCGGCCCTCCGCCCTCGCACCGCCGCGCCCCGCCGGACGCAGGCGCAAACGGATATTTTTGTACAAACTTCGATGTACCAAGGTCATTCAATAATTAAAGAGACAAATCGGCCTGAAGAAAAAATGGTTGTTAGAACAAGTTTGGTAATTTTAGGACTTTATGTTGGCATCACTGAGATGAGCACTGTTCATCTCGAGGCACATCATTGTGTTCATAACCTCAATATTAAGTTGTACGATGGCGAACCCACTTTAAAATTCCACATTGGTTGAACAACGTCCTGTGATTCTTTTTTTTTTTTTTTTTTTACTTTCTGAAGGTAATAAACCAGGTACTCTAGAATGACTAAAGTGTATGATGAAAGTTGTATGAACCGCTGGAATTTTTACAAGTGAGTAGAACAGTTCGAAAGTGGTCGAGACTCAGAGACTATCAAGTATCATTCTGGCCGCATCAGTAGGAAAAGTCCTACAGTATTGACAGTGTTTTGGTACGCTGTTAGTGTTTTTTTGTGATTATCTCGATGATAAACGTGCAGTGTGATTCTCCAGCAAGACAACACACGCCCTTTCAGTGCTCAACAAACTCGTGAAACCATCGACAAAATGGGTTGGAATGCACTATCTCACCCCTTTACAGCCCCGATTTAGAACCATCTGATTTCCATTTGTTTGGTCCACTGAAGGATGCATTGTGTGGGAAAAAGTTCCAGGATAACGAGTATGTCAAAAATATTGTAGGAAATTGGTTCAAATACCAAGATAAAGAGTTCTTTGCAGTGAGTATAAAAAAGCTCGTAACCCACTGGGACAAGGGAATAAACGTTGGTGGGGATTTTATTGAAAAGTAGGAGAAGTCCTGTGTAGCGTCATAGACTTGACTCCCTGCTGTAGAGAGACGAGTTGCAAGGTATGGGGATGAGGGAACCAATAGCTGAACAAAGGCCACCCTTCAGGGAAATTCCAGAGGGTAGGGGGCTTGTAGGTGCCGGGCACAAAAATGCAGCGTTGGTGGCGCTCGCCTCAAGACGAGTGCGTAGGGAACAGATGACGTAGGAGGTCATGTGACTCGGGCCTATATTAAGGTGCGTCACAGAACCCCTGATCGGGTAACGTTTTTAGTTTCCTCGCGGCAAGACCAAGTCTGGCCAAGTGCGGTCAAGTCTGGCGCGGAAGTGTTGTTGGCATGAGCAGGTGTTCGAGTTTCGGACATGGTGAAGTATGCTCTATACTTCAGGGCTGATTGTCTGCCGAGACACACCAGGTGCCGAGTTGCGAGTCGGCCGAGTTGGCTAATCGCAGGCGCCACCGCAAAGCGCGTGTTGGGAGAGGGGGGCTGCCGCGGGTAGCTCCGACAAACGCCTTAGAGTGAGGTCTGTAGAGATACTGTAAATATTTATTTTAAATAAATTGTATATACCCACTCGTGTCTGTTCCTTTGTGGCGTAGATCCCTACCCACAACGTTACACCTGTTTTGCAAAAATTAACATTTATTTCTCCAGCTCAATTTGTCTAATTATTGAATGCCCTTTCGTATATAACATTTATTGATGCCAATGATTCTTTAACATCGTTTTCAGCTCGATGCTGTTGTCGTTAATTTATTTTTTAATGAAATATATAATAATAATAATAATGAGTACAATAGTTTCAGATATCTGTAGTTTGAACACTTTTCAGACCAAATTCAGCAAGAGTAAAAAAATAAGTTAATGGAATTTTTGTTGATAAATGTAAAGTATTATTTTTGTATTATCCATAAGGTAAATTTACTAATTGTTGTGAGAACTTTTTGTCTTGTTTTGCGAGCTAAATCTTAATCATAAATAGAAATGTAGATTTTAGCAATTGCTAAAAAAGCTGAAATGTTACCAAACGCTGAAAAAATAAGTAATTATATATTTCACAGTCGATGCAGTATGTTTCTGAAGATTTTCAATCTGAAATAAAATGCGAAGTCGATCCCAAATGGAAAATCATGTACTAAGAAGGAAATGGTAGTGAATCTGCGAAATAATCGCTAAACTGCATTTTATGGTCTCTTTCGTGTTCGTTCTCGAACTAGGAATGCGACATTGGCAACAACACATCCATGTTTGAAAACATTTAGTTTAAGTGGCCGTCTTTATTAATTTATAATTAAGATTTAACTGACTGAAGGAAGTAAAACAAATTACAAGAACATTTTTAAAAACCCGATCCTAGGGCCTGAGCGCTCAGGGTCATCTCAAGGGGTCTCTGCATCCTCAGTCCCCTCAGTACCGAAAAAGTCAAGGGAAGAAAGGAAGGCCCTGAGCCGACGGTGAACGCGTTACTTCTTATGCTTTTGTATTTGTTGAAGTTCACAAATATTAAATTAGTATCCAAAAGTTTTTTTTGCATCTCAAAGATTTCTCCCTTAATAATATTTTTTTCTCAGTAAATGCTACAAAATTCTAAATCTTAGTTTTTATAAAGCTATAAAATGCAATTGCCTTGTTTTCAAAAGGCGACTTTTTAAAATTTAAAGAGTTAAATTCTACCATCAATTGAGGAGCGTTCACGCAAATATCAACATGTCCATCAAATCAGATTTCAATACACAGCTGTGATAAGTCAGAAACCTTCTGTTTTATGTGAACAGACAAACGGTAGCAAGTCATTGTAAATATCACGTAAATTAATAGATAGAGAATGGAAATAGTCTTCGAATGCACGTTGGCATGGCGACCGATAAACAAGAAATTATGTTCCCTGGTCGCAAGCATGACTGGAAGCAGGACCTTGTGGAGTATATACAAGGAATATACGAAGGAAGCTGTGGAAGCTGTGGTTCTGTAGAAATGTCCTAATATTCACTCTCTCTTAGGACAGCGGCTAGAGCGGGTGCATTTGATCTGACGATACACGTGACGGTCTTATTGGATACACGACATGTTCTTTATTGCTTTCAACAACGCTGTGGACATATTGGATGTTGCCTGAACCTTGTATGTTTAAAGGTAAAATTATTGCGGATATACAGTGGACGCCGCTTGTTATCATTTCGGGCTGCAGGAAGTATGATAACATTAACCGATGGATAACAATAGGCGAAATATTCTAATTGAAGATTAGCAAATGAAAAAGAAATCTACATCAAATTGTTTACTCTGGGGAACACATCCATTCATAATATATTCACTTGTGTCTTCACCGAGAAAAGAAAATGTAATTGAGGCAATCATATTACATAGGCGCAAATAATATTTCATGTTAGACACATTTTCTATAATGTAAAAAAGTTATCCATTAAAGTCTACTTCAGGTTTTCTTTGAGGATTCTATTAATGTAAATCTCATACTCACAGTGTTTCATGAAAACAACTGACCCGTGCAGAACACTGCGTCGCAATGCTTATAATGCCTGCCTCATTTCAGCCGTTGTTGGATGTTGAGACGTTTCCACAGCATCATCGTAAATTTGTTTTTATCCACACATTCCTACTGCCACTTGTGAGTTTGTAAAGTGACGATTTCACATACGTCGTTTTGTGTCTGTCTAGCAGATGTGATGTTTTCATCTACAGGCATCCATTCCCGAAATTCGTTTTCCCTCATATTCGGTGGTCGAATGATTTCTTCACGTTGTGATGTTTCTCTTGAAAAAAATCCCATGCCGGAAACAGTTCTGGATTTGACTCACATACACTTTATAAGATTACATAGCTAAAAGATGTAGGGCATCAAGAACATTGGTCTTCTTAGCAAGATCATAAGCACTCATTCATTGTGTCTCTTCCAGGTTCTCAAAAGTTCTTGCGCGCATCTCATGACGATAATACACCTTTAAAGTTAGAATGATTCCTTGGTCACATGGCTGTAATACTTCCATGGTCATATTGGCTGGTAGGAAGACAATACTAATATTCTCTAATTCACAATTCATTGTGCGTGCTGCACAGTTGTTAACCAATAAAATTACTTTTCGGGTTAGCCTGGTATCCCACTTCAATAACTGTTCTTGAAATATGAAAGCAGTCATCCATGTATTAGAGTTTGCATGATAATCTACTGGAATTTGTTTTACATCTTTAAAATATCTCGGGTTTGAACTTTTGCCAATTACCAATAATCTTTCTTTTTCGCCAGACACATTTGCGCAGCAAAAAATAGTTAAGCGCTCCTTACTTATTTTACAGCCTTTAGAATTTTCGTTCATAAACAAATGTGTGTGCTGAAGTAGAACACAGAAATACAGTCCAGGTTCATCGGCATTGTATACACAATCGCGAGAAAAAACAGAAATAATTTTTGACCATTCCTCTTCCAACCTTCTCTCAGCAGCTGCTCGATCAGCGTCATGCTGTTCACCGTGCGTTCGTTTGTAGACTTTTCCCTTTTTTCCTTCTGTTGATGCAAATTCATCCTTTCCCATTTTCTTAGCAAGCTCCTATGCTTTTTGACGCATAAGAGGGCCATCACAAGCATCTTTTTCACGAACATTAGTGAACCACATTCTTAGAGCAGATTGACTAGAGCAGGTTGTACTCATAGTCTTTTCCAACACGATTTCCCTTGCATTGTATTTTTTTTTCTGTTCCGCCTCCAGAATATCGTTTCTACTCTTAAAAAATTTGCACAGAAGAGGTTGAGGAATTCGTAGCATCAATTACTAGGGTCATTATTCCCGTAAGCGTAGTGCATTTTTCTGGAGGTCGCAGTGTTCTTGCCCCATTGAATGGCGTGATGTGGCACCGACCTACCGACGACTAGAGGAGTTTTCTCCCAATCATGTATCTCCCATCAGCGAGGCACCACTCCAGCCAGGACAAGCTCTAAGCTCCCGATCGGTCTCCAGGCATGTGTGGTAGTGTAGTGCATGTTAGTGTAAGTGTGTGTAAGGGGAGAGGATATGACAAGGAAGAGGAAGGAAAGATCGCGTGTGGCCCGTTTGTTAGAGTACTGCTCCGGCATTCACCTGGCTTTGATCGGATAAACCACGGAAAACTACCTATCAGTGCGGCCAGCCACTAGAATTCTCCTCCAAACAGTGACTGGATTCGACCTACCTGATAAGCTAGTGTCGAAAATCCTGCCACCGTCGGGACGCGAACCTAGGACCTCGCGGTCAGATGGACCGCAGTGACATCTGTTGATTAGCCATCTCTCCCGGTAGGTGTATTGTTTCGTTATGTATCCAGATCTCGAAGAAAAAGATTGATTTCGATTTTGAATAAAAAGTGCAAATATTTTGTAGTGTTATTCTGTCTACTATCTCACTGCACTAATCTCATACTCAATACGTCTCTTCATACGACATATTCATACGTCGTGCAACAGCAAAGTTCCATGGAAGACGCCGCCCGTCTTTAAATATTTGGTATTTACGTGTTGTATTATGGAACAGCATTTTAAAATATTTTTCGTAAGGAAAGAACTGTTGTACTGCACTACACAATATCTCAGGAGTATTATTCTTTTGGTATTGAAATTCACAAAATACGGACTTATTAATAATGTTCTCGCCGAAAATTCGTGCAAAAAATGTAAATATTTTTTTAAAGATAAACATCGGAAAGCAGAATATTTTATTAAAAAACATAATATCTCATGTTTTGACAGCTAGAAAATAAAAAATAAGGCTTTAAAACGAATATGTGAAAAAAGACGATGATACGTCAGAAGCAAGATGATACTTATTTTGTATTAAAGGATACAGCTTCGCACATGGTTAAGGACAGTCGAAATCGGCATGATGGAATTGGACAGATCAAAAGGGGCAGAAGAGTAAACAATGGGAGGAAAAAAGCGGGTTTGGTGAGAAGAAGCTAAGAAAAAGGACGAGCGGAAATTGGGAAGTGATCAAAAGCGGATAACGCGAACTACGGATTTCTTAAAAAAATTGTTATTTTAAAGATGATGGAAGACTTCCATATGTTACGAAATACTCAGCAGTATTCATTAAAGCCACAGTACTCATTAAATTATTGAAGAGTTTGGAGAAGTATTTCGTAAATTTATTTCAAAATTTAAGTGTGTTGTGAACTGACGAACCGTGTATTTACAACGCCAAGATTACGGACTCCGTTAAACTAAAGAAGGTAAAAATGCTAATTTATATATAAAGACCAAGAAATGCAAGTAGTAATGAATATGGTATTAAAATAACACTGGAATTAATAGAATGTTGTTTGGTGAATTATTATTATTATTATAGTCATGCCTGACGAAACTGGGGTAACAAACATACGTTTAGTTGAAAATAAATTAAGGGGAAAAATTGTTCATTGAGCAACTGTTTGTTGGGTTATCATTTACATAATATTATTAATATACAACTATATGTTTAAGATGGCAGATTCGAGTAGAATATTTTATAATAATATTTGCAATTAAAAATTTACGAAATTTCCATTCGAATTATTAAAAAAATACTCGGCTGCCTTGTTATGAATATCGCATGTTATGTAATCGCATTCCCAGTCTTTTGTCTTTCGTTTGAGTTTAATTATCAAATCGTTCGAGACTCCATATTGGTCGATCGGATCATGATCCATGTTATAAAGAAATTTCTATGACGTATCAATGTTTGCATCGAAATAAACACGTGTATAACATGAGAAAAGTATTTTTTTGCGTACACACATGTTTCGAATGCATAATATATATTTTTATATAAAATGTACTAGCTTCCCGCGATGCAAACGGAGCTCGATTCCCGATCAGGGTAAACATATATTTGTAGCTTTCCTTTAAAAATTTCTCATTTCTGTAGTTGTGTGACTAGGAGAAGCTCATGTAGGTGGAGTTTGCAAGTTACGGCAAAGGAAATACATGTTCGCCATGTCTCTCTTACCCATACGCGTGAGAATTAATTAGGACCAGGGATGGGGAGCACCATATATATATATATATATATATATATATATATATATATATATATATATATATATATATACACACACGTCATAACTCAAAAATCGTAATTTTTGAGTTGCTTTCGTGGATAGGAAGATTTGGGCATTGCTGTTGCTACTCCATGAATAACGCATCTCCCTTTACACAACCAAAGTGCAAAAATGGCTTTTTCGGTTGCAGCGAAAATGCTGCTGAACAAAACCAGATCTCCAAAACCACTGGAAATAATAAAGTAAGTTAAGTGAAGTGGCACACAAATTAAACTAGGCTTGTTTTATTCACCTAACGTAAAGTACTAAATGTTTTCTGGGTCTTCCTCGTGGGTTATACTTTTCTTTCATAACAATGTATAAATACAGCTCTATTCTTTTCACTAAATTCAGTTATGCAGTAAAAATAACAGGAAATGGCAGAGAAAACGAGATGAATTCACGCTGAGTTCTGGACACGCCAGTCAGATTCACTGTGATCCTAGGTTACGCTAATCCTGACTGGTCACTAGGAGGTACGCAACCCCATCAAATCCTGAGAGTTACCGCCCAATCAGCTTATTAACAACTCTTTCCAAAATATTCGAGAAAATCATATTACGAAGACTGAAAAACCACCTACCAATGCTATCCCCAAGGTACAGTTTGGATTTACAAAAAGAATTTCAACGCAAAACCAGCTATTAAGAATTTCAGAGTACATTGATTCCGCTTTTCAAAAGAAACACCACTCCATAGCTCTATTTATTGATATTACACAAGCTTTCGACCGAACTTGGCACCAAGCTCTTTTATATAAACTTATCCAAATAGGCACTCCACAATACTTAAAATCAATAATAATAAATTTCTTAAGCAATAGAACTTTCTCAGTCAATGTTAACAATCATTTGTCCAACCCAAGACGCTGGACTTCCCCAAGGCTCTCCGTTACCACCCACCCTATTCAACTTCTATGTCGCTGACCTTCCCACACTTAATAAAATCACGATCGCTCAATTTGCCGATGACACAGCCATATTTGCCTCCGGTACAACCCTCACTGAGTTAAGAACCCACTCTATTACAACTTTATTTAAATATGATACACAGCTGGGCTGCTAAACTTAAAATTCAACTAAATCCTAACAAAACCGCTGCTAAAATATTTACTTTAAGACCCCACTCTCCCCCACTTCCTCTCACTCTAAATAACAAAACAATAGAATGGTACCCCCCCAATAAACCTGTAAAATATTTAGGCTTGTATCTTGATACCAAGCTAACTTGGGGAAAACATATAAATGCCAAAGTGACCCAAGCTAAAATAAAACTTGCACAACTACGACCACTAATTTACAGAAACAGCTCAATACAATATAAATCAGCCATAGCAATTTACAAGACAATTTTAAGACCATTAATGTTGTACGCCAGCCCAATTTGGATCAATTCTGCTAAAACTAACATCCATAAACTACAAGTCCTGCAAAATAAGTTCTTAAGAATAGTTGCTCATGCTCCATGGTATATAACCAACAATCAACTTCACAACGAATTTAATTTGGAACCCTTGGAACAATACATCACATATCTGGCCACCAACTTCTATCATAACCTATCTCAAATTCCAGCACTATCACCATTCAAACTAGCCAAAAACCCCAATTACCAAACACGAATCAGAAACAAATATCCATATCACATATTCCTAAAAAAATTTGCAGATTTAGATCTGGACTGAGGACCCGAAAAGGGATTTCCTCCCCCTTGTAATAGTATGTAAGATTATATTTAAGGTTAGCATGTAAGTCTGTAAATACATATGTATAGTTATTTTTACTGATCTATGTAAATTCTTCAAAAATTAATAAAATAAAAAAAGGAGGTACGCAACAAAATTTACAGCATTCCGTGGTTCATGAAAATTTTGATGCTAAACGTGAAATTTGTTGCTTATTTTCTTAAGGTCACCACAATGAATGGGGACAATTAATTCGCGGATTTTGTTCTACGTATAAATCCACCAAGGAATGCGTTCTTATCTCAGTTTTCGTAATGTGAATTATGATTCTAACCTACTCACATTACGCTCTCAAAAGGAAATTTCAAAATTGTGTTGAAAGCAAGGTTGCTAATAAATTAACTCAATTGATAATTAACTACTCTAGTGACATTTTTTCAGAAGCTAAAACGGTCTTAAAGAAATTAAAAACCAATTACAAGTTCTACGCCATGCTCTAGATGATACCCACAGAGATATCCCCTATTATTTCGTCAGACGGCCCTCGGTCCGTACTGAAATAACGTTTCTTAAAGTAATTAGCCATGCTCTCATTGTGGCGTGTCCTGGATCATCAACGGCTCATCAACAGCTCATCAACGGAAGAACGTCCGAAACGTGCACTTTCACCGAGATAAGACTTCTACCTCATTTTCAGCACCTCGCTTTTTCTTGACCTTCATGAGTACTGACATTAGTGTGTTACACAACTTTTCGTAAACAATTGGGTAGTGTTTTAATGTATATAATTCATATAGTAATTCATTATTTTGCATAAATAGCTATAATTCATTAGTTTGTAATTTTATGATTACACTCTGAAAACAAGGAATTGAGACCAAAAAATTCTCTGAAACTAATGCTTCAGTTTAATATATTGATGAAACAGTCTGTCTAAATACAAATACTAATCAATCTACACATTTCACAATACGCCAAATTGCTTTCTCTACTTGTCAACTGGCATCAGCATCTATCCGTGAATTGCAAAAATTAATTAATCTAACTTCAATGAAATATACAGAGCTCACGTTCCGCTCTCAGTACGAAAAGAGAAAATCTAAGATAAAGATTTTCGAAATTACATATAATTTTTCATTTATTTCATTTATTTATATACCTGTACACAGGTCTCAGGTGTAGCCAATTGTAAGCT
This sequence comes from Teleogryllus occipitalis, assembly GCA_011170035.1. Lineage (NCBI taxonomy): Eukaryota > Metazoa > Arthropoda > Insecta > Orthoptera > Gryllidae > Teleogryllus > Teleogryllus occipitalis. Next base: position 418,476 of record BLKR01000542.1, on the reverse strand, counting down.
ATAACAAAACAAGAACATTCGTAGAGAACTATTAGTTACTAACATTAGGTATTTTTATTTTAGCTTTCTAATTGTTACTGAATTTCACCGCTCAGCCACGACTACACTATCCCGGATTCTCTCCTGTCCAACCATTTGAATCTAATACCAACATCACCAACTTTCTCGCATTATTCGTAACGGTTACCACCTCTTAGCTTTCTGGGTGACGCCGCGTCGTTGGCTGAGACGTTTCGACTGTCATGTTGCAGGCTTCCTCAGGCAGTGGCGACGTCACTGCCCTGAGGAAGCCTGAGACGACAGGAGAAACGTCGACCTCTCAGCCAACGACGCGGCGTCACCCAGAAAGCTAAGAAGTCATAGACGCGGAAGGTTACGTTGGCTTTTGTAATCGTTACTTACTATAATACTACTTTAACATGTATTAAGGTAGTTTTTGAAAACTTTAAAGGTTACATCCAACTAATGTTTATGTCACGTTACTCAGTGTTGACCCCTCCAGACCCCCTCACAGGGCACCTCCTCAGCTGACACTTTAAGCTCTCCTTTGGTCTCTTTTTACTCTCTCGCATACTACGTACGTAGTATTTCTCGTGTGTAAAGTATACATGCAGTAAGGTAGGTACGTAGGGTCGAGAAAATTACATAATGCTGCGGAAAATCGATTTCAAGATTTCAACGGAAATACACGTTTTGGGGTTCCCTGAAACCGAAAAAGTGTTGTGATTTTTCAAAACGTCCGTCCGTAGGATTTTTTGTAAAATAAATTTCCCCAGTCGATCGAAGCTCTGCAAAGTGGGAAACATTTCTTAAAGTTTTGTAGTATTTTATATGAAGCCCAGGGGACATTCTCAAAGTATCTTCAAAACTGTCTCCAAACTTTATCTTTAAATTTCTTGAAAGGATAGCGTGAAATATAAGTACAAAAGTGGCTTTGACCATATTTTACACTGTTGACTCTGAAATTCCGGAAATTACAAAAGTATTTTTTTCGGCGACTTCCTACAACTGCAAGATTCAAGGTACAGATTTTTCTTCAAGTGAATATTTTTTCCAATTCCTTCTTTCATTAACCGGATGTACATTTTTTGAAAAATATATAAGCTTTCACGCATTTTTGAGTGAAATAAGGGCAATATTAAAAAAATATGAAAAAGAAGAATTTCTCAAAAACCGCTCCAAATTGTATCTTTAAACTTTTTGTAGGGATAGTGCTGAGTTTTCTATTTAAGATGGCATATACGCCAAGTTGATGTGTTGTTTTTTCCCTCCAAAAATTACATAATTGTAATTTTTCATCTCTCTCGCGTCGTTAATATTTACATTAATATCGTGAATGTTAATATTTACATTAACGACGACTAATATACATAATTGTATTTATGAGTACATGTGCTTCAAATGATGACTTACGTTTCTCAACAACTCGATCGTTTACTATGAAAATGAGCTAGAAATTCTGAATTTTCAGAAACACTCAAACACCATTTTCTCGTCAACTGCTCCAATTTTTTTGTTTACATTTTTCAATGGATAGTGGTAAATAAGTAAATAACATGACATAAATGACATTTATTTATTTGTTTTGTTCATAAGTTTCACAAATGATTTTTTTAAATAGCTCTCGCGCGATTTGTATACATTATTGTATTTATGAGTCAATGTGCTTCAATTGATTTCCAATGAAGTTTCTCCATAAACCCACAAGATTTCTCTGAAAAAGAGCATCAATTTTTGCATATGCAGAAAAGCTTAAGCAACATTTTCCCAAAAGTCTCCAAATTTCAGACCTATTTCAGTTCATGTTTCTAACATATTTCAGTTCCTTCATTAGAGGACCGAAAATTTGAGAAAACGTGATTTGTGCGGCGATGGCAGCTGGAAAGAAGCCTGTTTGGTCGTTGGTCGATTTGTTCTGCTCCGGCACTCTCCTGGTTTGATCGAAGAAATTACGTAAAATTACTTATCAGAGTAGCCGTCCGCTAGCTTTCTTCCAGAAAGCGGCTGAATCCGATCAAGATTTATGGCTAGGGTTGACAAACCTCCACCGTCGGGGCTCGAATCGTAGAACCTCTCGGTAGACGCAGTTGCAAAATGACACCCTGAGCTATCTCAGTCGGTTTAATTTTCTCCCCCTCATGGATAGAGAATGGATGATGAAATCAGTGTCGGGGATGAGGTACATTGTTCTGTGAGAGAGCCTTCATTTTACGAACACACGAAAATATCCGCGCCTTGAACGAGATTCGCATCCCGACCTACTTGCAAGCTTTACGGTGCAACGCGCGGTGCTCGTGGTTCCCGCGTCTTCAGGGAGGTGTCGCGGCCAGGGGTCCGGAGGGCCTCTCGTTCCGGCGCCGTGTGGGCGGGCGAGGGGCGTGACCCAGGGCGGTCGCCACGTGCGGGACGGGGCGGCGCGGCGCGCGCAACCCGTGACCTGCTAACGAGCCACGGCCGCGGGTCAGGGCAGCCTCCCCCCCCCCCGCTGCCAGGGCGCCTGCTCGAACCGTAGGGCACGGTTTTGCATTGCCTCATTTCTTCGGTACGCGTTTTGCCGTGCAAATTTTCTTGAATCTAATTTCCGGTGCGTCAGTTTCGTGCAGGATATTATAAATTAAAACATAAAATTATGAAAGAAAGTTAATAAAAAAGACAACAGTGAGGATTAGTACTAATAGATAACATTATGTCAATTGACAATCCCTTTCCCAGATATAAGCTAGTGGAAATTGTGGAGACATGGTGAATATTTTTTTTAATTTGTAGATTTAAGTTCGTAAATTCAAAGATGAATTATTGTTTCTAAGATTCTCATTCTCTTTAGGTCCTCTACGGATTTTTATTGTTCTTATTACTATTATTGTTAGGGAACAGATTTTCATGGAAACAAATATTTTTACTGGTAGAACACATCTATATTAAATACTTCTTTTTAGATTTTGCATCACAATGTGAATGTGTTAAATCATTTTTATTTTACATATTTTTACTAATTGTCCTAATTACCACATATTTCTTAATATTTCGTTACATATTAATATATTGATTCCTTGATTTTTTCTATATTGATTTACTGTCTTTCTGCGAAACAATAAAGTTTACCTCGTTTCTTTGACCTCCGGACCTTCGCCATGATTTCAAACTTACCCCCTCCTTTTCGAAAAGTACTTGAGATCCGACGCCAACCTACTCGTCGGCTTGTGAGTTTATTCTCCCACCAGGTATTTTCCCCAGCGGGGAACCATCCTATCCTTGGCATGTCGTCTTTCAAATTATGTGGTAGTGTTGTGAATTAAATGTGTGTGTAAGGGGAGCGGATGGGACAAGGATGCGGGAGGAAAGATTGTGCACGATTCGAGACTTGCTTTGTTAAGATACTGCTCCGGCATTCGCCTGAGATTGATCGGATAAACCGCGGAAAACTACCAATCAAAGCTTCGGCCGCTAAAATTCTCCTGTAGACAGTTGTTGAATTCGACCCAGCAATCTAGCTATCAAAAATATGCCACCGGCGGGTCTCGAACTCTAAGACCCCTCGGTCAACGAAACTGAAGAGACTAGCTTCCTAAAAAATGTTGGATTTAGAGGGTACAAGGTCTTCGAATCCCCCCCCCCCGATCTGTCAATGGCTACGCATTTGAGTTCTCCACGTGCTTCTCATAAACCAGATCGTACATACTACGTATGTATTTTATATTTTGTGTAAACCTCGTATTGTTTGGTGAATACTTCTGAAGAGGTAGAACGTTCGTTTATCTGCTCCGAATATATTGTGCCCTCTTAACGGCCGCATGTATACGAAATTTTGAAAATGCTTGATTGGGGCAATTTTAAACTGTCATCCATTTTTATTTTTTATAGTGATTTTTTTAGTATTTGTTACATATTTTGAAAAATGTAACAACATGTAACAAAATGTAACAACAACAAATGTTACAACATGTTTTGCGTTTTTTATTATAATACATTCCGATCCCTTATTATTATTATTATTATTATTATTATTATTATTATTATTATTATTATTATTATTATTATTATTATCATGATTTGGTATATTTCTTCTTTTATGTAGGTGTACTTGGAAGCTGCTTACGTACTGTGTTCTTTATTTAAATTTTGCTTACGTTAGAGTATGTTGTGATCTTGCTTATATAGTCATCCCATGTGCGGAAATAGGATTTTTATGAAATTAAATCTAATAAAAATTAATAGCTTTCTCTTTTTTATTTGTTTCATTACTGCTGTCAACTATCACCGTGAAACTAAAATTGATCTGATAAGTTTCCCCGCTGTAATAACAGTCTCTCGTGATCTGCATTGTCAGTCTACTAGAGAACATTTTCGGACTTCGTTACCAAATATCGTTATGTGTAGCATAGAAAGAACTCTGAGACATGAAGTAAATCTGCACTAGTGTCCTATTTTATGGGTTTACTCACTCACATATCCACGTACTTGTAGATGTGCAATAATCTAAACTTTTATTATTGATCGAACTGAAAATAAGATTTTGATATTTTAACTAGTTGTTCTCCATATCACCGAGCTTTTTTATTTTAATTTATTACATTTTAAGAGGTTTACATGGTTCAGTTATAATAACAACTTTGTCATATGAATTGGTGGCTTCGAAACTAACTTATAACTTACATCTAATACATTGGCTGAGGAAACCTATTTAAGCACCTCTGTTTAGTCCATTTCGGAAAACAATTTTAGAAAAACATGGAATGGATACTTGTTTTTTATTTTTGTGTTGTGGATTGGGTTTCTGCACAGCGTGAATTTGGATAGAGATGGTATCTGCATGAAGTTTGTATAAATGTTTGAGGAGCGGTATGTGATATGATGGGAAAATTGCTCTAGATTAAATTCTTTATGTAGTAGATTGTTCGTAACATACCATGGTGCATTTGTTATTGTCCATAGATATTGATTTTGAATGATTTGCATTTGATGAATGTTTGTTTTCGATGCATTTAACCATATTGGACAGGCGTACAACAATAGGGCTTATTATTGTTTTGAATTATATCAGAGCAGTGTTGTATGGGAGATGGCTATTTCTGTTTATAAGAGGTTTAAGTTGGTGTAATTTATTTTTGGCTTGGTTAATTTTGATGTCAATGTGTTGTTTCCAGTTAAGGCGTTGTTTAATCCAAGATATCTTATTGGTTTATTTGGAGGGTACCAGTTTATTTGGGCATTGTTTAAGATTAAAGGGGGAGGGGCGTGTACGGTCTGAGAGTGAAAAATTTTGCTGCAGTTTTAGATGGATTCAGGAGAATTTTAGATTTGCAAGCTCAGCTTTCGATTTGGTGTAGGTACAGTTGAATTTTGATTTTTATGTCTGTTAATGTAGTTCCGGATGAGAATATGGCTGTATCGTCAGCAAACTGTGCAATATGAACTCCATTTTGTTTGGAGATGTCGGCTACATATAGATTGAAGAGAGTAGGCGAAAGGGGGGATCCTTGGGGTAAACCAGCCTTTATTATTTTGGGGTTGGATTGATGATTATTTCCTGTAACTGAAAATGATCGGTCATTTAGGAAGTTTTTTATTATTTCAGCAATGTAGTGAGGGGTCCCAGCTTTTCGTATTTTATAATTTAATGCATTGTGCCAGACTCTATTGAATGCTTGGGTTATGTCTATGAATGAGGCTATTGTATGATGTTTTTTCTTAAATGAGTATATGTGTTCCGTGATTCTCAGGAGTTGATGTTGCGTGGAGGTTTGTTTCATGAAATCGAATTATTTTTTAGGTATTACTTTGGTGCTTATTAGGTGTTTGCTTAACCGTTTTAATATAATTTTTTCAAATATTTTGGATGGGGTGGGCAATAAACCTATTGGTCTATAACTATTCGCCATTGTTGTGTTCTTGCTAGGTTTTGGTACTGGAATAACTACTGCGTGTTTCCATAAATGCGGAAAGTGGCTTATTCTCAGACAGGAATTATATGTTTGTTAGGAATGCTAGTGCCGTTGGGGGTAATTTTTTTATTATTAATTATTTATGTTATCTTGCCCGGGAGAATTTTTGTTTGGCAAATTTTTTATTATACTTTTGATTTCACTTGGTGAAGTATCTGTGTGAAGTGTATTCTTTGATGGGGTCCATACTGGGGTTGCGCTATAAATTGTAGCGTGCTCTGGGTAGTTTTGTGTTATATTTGTTGTGAACGTGGATTCGAAGAATCTTCCGCTTTTTCTATTGCTGTGTAGGCTTTACCAGATGATGTGTTAAGAGGTAGTACTACTGTTTTTTGTTTTAGTATTTTTTTGTGAAATGCCACATCGAATTATTTTGTATGTTAAGAGACTGGATTTTACTTGCGTATTGACGATCATTAAAGTTTTTATTAGTCTTTTAACTACATTCGTGATCAGATTAAGTTCTATTTTTAATTCAGGGTTTCTAGTAATTGCCCATAGCCTTCGTGTTTTATTTTTGATTTTTATAGCATTTAGAATGTCAGGGGGTAATCTGTTTTGGTTATAAGTTTTTAGATGTGTGTGAGATTTTATTTGTGTGGATTCGAGAGTAGCGTAAAGTATTGTGTTGAATATTGAAACTGCATTCTCTATTTCACGTGAATAATTTAAAATTTTGAATTTAGGAATTTATGCCAGTTTACCTTCAAGGTATTTTGTTTCGGCGGAGGGGTGTGGGGGGTGGTAATTGGCGAGTTGATATTAATACGGGTATATGATCAGAGTCAAGTTCAAAAATTGGGGTTAGAAAAAAATGAATGTTTGTGTTTGTTATTCCGATATCAAGAATGTCTGGTCTTCTTAGTCGGTCGTATGGGTAGTAAGTCAGTTCCGCAGTTGTAATTATTTTTAGGTTGTGTTGACTTGCTATTGTTTCAAGTATTTTGCCTTCTTGATTATTAGAATGACATTCCTAATGGGTGTTTTTTGCGATAAGGTCACCGAGAACAATTGTATTAGTATGGGGTTGGAATATGTTTTCGATGCTTGCTGTGGATATTTTGGCTGAAGGTGGTTTATATGTTGCTATTGCGTTCCAATTTTGATTATTTATTCTTATTCTGATTGAAGTTGTTTCTATACCTGGAGTATCAGCGATGTGTGTTTCATGGTGTTCGATCATTGATTTTATGGCTATCAAAACTCCACCTCCATTGTTGTTATTTCTATCTGCTCTGTGAATGGTGTAGTCTGGAATATACAATTTATTTTTATTTTTTAAGTGAATTTCGGTTATGCATACTATACCAACTTTATGAGAATGAAGAAGATTAATTAGTTATGTTTTTTTTTAAATTTTTAATGCCATTTGCGTTCAAATTTATGAAAGTTAAGCTATTATGGAGATGAACTGTTGCTTAAATACGACGATACTGAATTTTGCATTGTTGTAATGGTAGTAGGGATTAATGAATTAATGAAGTTAATGATACATGATGTAATCGTGTTGACTATTGTGTTTAGGAAGGGATTGTTTGATCGGGAGGGGTGCGTATTACTTTCACGTTGTGAGAATGTTGAATTTCGGACTTTGTTCTGATTTCGGGGTGGGGCATTATTACTATGGGTAAAATTGTGGAGGGGTTGAATAGTTGGCAGGAATGGAAATTGAGACGTTGAATTATTAGGAGGAGGGGATGAGGTTTCGTTTTTGGTGTCAGATTTGTTTCTACTGTTTACTTTATTGGTATTTCTTTCATTTATAGCTTTATAGTAAGAACAGTTTGGATCTCTAACATCTGCCTGGTGTTCCCCGTTGCAGTTAGCACACTTAGGTTTTGGATTTTTAGTTTGGCATGTAACGGTGTAGTGATTTCCTGCGCAATACGCACAATTTATTACATGGTTACAAGTGTGCTTTGTGTGTCCGTAGTCAAGACATCTCTGAAATTGAATGGGGCCGGAAGGTCTTCGCCTTCTTTCTGTTTTCACTTTATGGTTGCATATTTCGTTAATTGACAATATAGTCTCTAATAATTCGTTGCCGCGGAATTCTGCTGCAACAACTGGAATGTTTTTTTTTCTTTATTTAGTCTAGTTACTTTAATAATTGATGGGTACCGTTGTTTTAAGTCTTGTAGTATTTCCAGTTCGGAAATGGTTTGGCTAATGTTTTTAAAAACCACGGAGTACTTATTGTTTGCCGAGTCTTTGTACGTGTGAAAACTTCTCTGCGTATTTCACCAGGTTTCTGAAGTCTGTGGTAGATTTGTCACTGATTTTGACTTTGTGATTTCTAGAGTCTGCTATGAAATTTGTTAACACTTTTTATGTTAGTTCTTTAACGAAATTGTTTAAATGAGGAATATTGGCTACGAAAATGGAAGGAATTTTATTTGTGTTATTGGTTTGTTCACTATTGTTTTCCTTTAGATAGGTAAATCTGTTGTTTTCGAGGCTTCGATTTAATTCCCTTAATGGACTGAATCTGTTTTTCACTGGCAAGTTATAATTTACGTCAGATGGGTCTGGTTGTTCACTGTCGCATACGGAACTCGCACTTTTTTTATTCGCATCTTGTGTATTTTCGGGATCACTCACTGACCTTTTACGATGATCACTGTTATTTGTTGGTATTGAGTTCTTGCCCATTGCTTCTTCTGTAGAGGAAGATGTTGAAGTACGGTCACTTCACCATTAGCTAAATAGTTATCATTGTTGACTAGGTGCAGGGCTTGGCTAATTGCTAGCCCCGTTGCTGAGAGTTTGCCATTAGACATAAAAAAAGAGTCACTTTGTTGATTACTGGTTCACTCCTACTTATACAAGGTTTACTACACAAAGTTACGCGAGGTGAAAGGAGCTCCGCTGAGACGAACCTCACAGCTCGGACGCTCGGAGTAGACTGTATATCACCGTCCTGACCGATTTTCGCCAGCAATGTTCGTTCCACGTGCTTCTGTATTACTTGTGTTGATAATTTTAAGCGTCGCGCGTATTTCTTTTGTAATCTCGCAATTTTCGGAGCTTTTATTTCTATACTTGGGTTATCGTAACGTGATGGATGACATTAGGTCATTTTTACACCTCCCGCCTTATAAAATGAATCTTTTTAATTCATTCGCGAACGTCCTTCTCAAACTCATTTCTTCTCAAATTCATGAGCTCATGGCCTCAAACATGTGTTTATCACTGTTATAAAGATTCATTTTATAAGGCAGGAGGTGTAATAATGACCTAATGTCATCCGCCACGTTACTAAAACCCAAGTATACTCACCTCATCTCCGCCACCAACGCCACAAAACCCCTTCCCCCAACCTCCCCCTCCCTGACTCTCGCCACCATACCGCAGCACCGGCACCGCGCGACGGCGGCGGCGGCGGCGGCGGCGGCGGCGGCGGCGGCGGCAGCGGAGGCTCTCGAAATAGAGCGGTCGGTGGCTAAGTTTAGACCTCGATTTAGCAGGAATTACAGCGTCACGATCGGCGGTCCCGGTCACGCCCCGCGGCGCCCCCTTGCCCACCCCCCGCCGCCGCCAGCGACGCCGCCAGGTGATGGACGGCGCGTCGCGCGGTGCGCACACAGCCCCCCCCCCCTCCCGCTGCCGGCGAGGGTGAGTGGTGGAACGAGTACCGCTGCGGTGCCGGCGCCACAAATCTTCCCCCGCAGAGAGACGCCAAATCGCATGTGTGACTTCAGCCCATCAGATCAGATGCCATCGGTGCCCGCAGCCCTTCATTTGGAACCCGGCACAGGCGGATGTTTTCTTTGATTCAGACGCTGCGTTATCAGGGAGAAGAATTCTAGCGGCCGTCAGTTCTGCTCAGTAATTTTCTGCCGTGATTTTTCTGATCAATACCAGGCGAATGCCAATCCCTTAACAAACGGGACCCAGACATCGCGCTTTCTTTCCTTCATCATCCTTGTTCTTACTTTACACGCACAGTTGTATGCACTACATTGCCGCGTCTGGCGAGACCAGTCGGGAGATTAAAGTTCATCCCGGATGGACATGTTTGGAGCCACCTGCCCGGAAACAGAAAATAATCAGTCAAACCCATTGTACGAACCTATTTACAAATAATATTAATTAACTTACGTTGTATATACTCTCTTGTGTATGTATATCTATGATTGATTGATTCATTAGTGATTCTGCGCGCGTCAACTGATAAGTTTATTTAGTCCCATAAGTGTAGTGCCTGTTTATCACATCACGGGAGTGGCGGTGATTTTCTACCATTGAATGGCGAGATTCGTCGCCGACTACTATTGGCTTACGTGGTTTTCCTCACCCAGGTATGTCACATCAGCGTGGCACCTTCCCAGTCGAGAAGCCTTAAGAACCCGACTGGTCTGCCAGCATGTGTGGTAGTGTAGTGTAGTGTAAGTGTGGAAGTAAGAGGTGAGGTTAGGACAAGGAAGATTAAGAAAAGATTGCAAGCGGTCCGTGGCCCGTTTGTTAGGTTATTGTTCCGGCATTCGCCTGTTGTTGATCGGAGAAACCACGGAAAACTACCGATCAGAACAGCCGGCCGCTAGAATTCTTCTGCAGACAGCGTCTGAAATCGCTCTAGCTATGTAGCTAGTGTCGAAAATCCTGCCACCGTTGGGTCTCGAACCAGAGGACCTCCCGTTCAGAGACCGTGCATTGACATCAATTGGTGCCCTGAGCCACATAAGCCGATTAATATCTAGTTTCTATGAGTATATTTACTGTATGTCATATATAAAAGTTTTTGTGAACGAAAACTTGTACATTTATGCCACAGTAACACTCATGTTTTGATGAAAATCATGTTATTTAAATATTATTACGCAAAGAAGAATATCTATCATGTTGATTTGTGCTCGCGATTCTGCACCTCGAAAAAAAGAATAACATATGAATATGTGAAAACTGCACTGAAGTGACTGTATGAAAAAATGTAAATCGAATTTTGAAACAGACTAAATAATTCAAGAAATTGCTATTAACTACTCAAGACACTTTGTTTGCTCTGCGCCAAGTCTAATGCGGAGAAAACAATGTTTTCAGTCCATATCCCATGCAAGTCATGGGTTCATTGATGTGTAAAGTGAAAAGAAATATCATCCACACATACATTCACTATCAGCGACCTCAAATATACATCATAATGAAACATCAATCCATCACTTCTCAGGAAACTCTGCCTGTACACTGTTGAAACATTTGCAAAATATGACCTGTTTCCATTGACATTTCGTTTGGAACCAAATTACATCTAATTTTTATGTCAAACTCCAAAGACAATTTAATCTAATTCATGCGTGACTGAAATTACAGATGTTTTTCACTTACATTTTATTCTTGATCTCAGGAATTGAGATTGCCCGGTGTAACATTAGACTGAACATTCACTTCAAAGGAAGTCTTATTGGTGTGTCATTCCACAAAGCAAAGGATTTGTGTAGCCACATCATCCCAAAAAATTGAACTTATATTAAATATAGGCTTTCACACACTTAACTAATGAATTATTTTATTTCAATTTTAACTTCTAAGCATTTTTTCTTTGCACTTTCAGTTTTCTGGTATCTTCTTGCCGACTGTGAGCTGTTTATTCGGCTCTTCCACTTTACTTTTTGGTTTCCTACTTCTACAGGACATCATCATCCAGATTTCCGCCCTCTTCTGAATGATGGAAATGGGCGCTTGATCGCACCCCCAGAGGCAAACACCCACACCAAAGATTCCGTGGAATACGGGGCCTTGTCGCGGCGGCGGGGCCTCATTCGGTCTCCTCCCCGCCGTTACCTCCGCCATCTACGCCACCGGCGCCGTGCACCACCGCCACCGCTGCGGCCACCACCGCCGCCACCGCCGCCACCGCCACCACCGTTGCCACAACTGCCTCCACCGCCACCAACTCCACCACCGCCACCACTGCCACCACCGCCACCGTCGCCACCGCCGCCACCGCCGCCACCGTCGCCACCGTCGCCACAGCTGCCTCCACCGCCACCGCCGCCACCGCCGCCACCGCCGCCACCGCCGCCACCGCCGCCACCGCCGCCACCGCCGCCAACGCCGCCACCGCCGCCACCGTCGCCACCGTCGCCACAGCTACCTCCACCGCCACCGCCGCCACCGCCACCGCCGCCACCGCCGCCACCGATCCTGCCATCGCCCCATACTACGGATCCCTGCACGCCCGGGCCCTTCCTCGTGGCCGCCGTCAAAGCGAACGCCACCTTTCCCACAGCGCTGCCCCACCGTCCCCGCCGCCTCCACCGCCTCCGACGCCGTCTGAACAGAGCGCCAATCACGCGGCTGGCTTCCAGCGCTGTTGTCGCCTCCATTACTATTCATTACCGGCGAAAGAGGAGGCACGGAGGCGAAAAACGGAGCGTTTGCTTTCGCACGGCCTGTCTCCGACGGCGCGGCGCGGCGCGGAGCGGCAATCACATTGTAAATTCGGCGGTGCGGCGGCGGGCGGCGTTGCAAAGGGCCGCTCATGCATGCACGAGCCAACACGCGTGCGCCACCGCTACCCCGAGTGTGATGAGGCCGGGGACGGGCCTTTGATCCCGGCCGATTAACATAGTGGCGCGAGCGGCGTGCCGGCGCGGGGGGGGAGGGACCGGCTCCATATTGATGGGAGCGCCCCGCCCCGCTCCGCCCCGCCCGGCTCCGCGGTCGCCTCAAAGGGCGAGAAGAACGCCGCGCCACCGCCTGAGGTGGCAGCGGAGGGGGGAGGAGGGCACGAGGGCGGGGTGACAGTGAGGCAGTGTCAGGTTCAATCAGATCGCTCCGGCTTTGAGGGAGCTTCAGAGTAAACTCATGGGATTAAAGAAGCAGTGACACTTAATGATTACGCTATAACGTGTTGACATCCTGAAATGCTTTTGTTGCATTTGTATCAAGCCCTCTTGGCAAATGATAAGAAAAGATTCCTCGTCCCTTTCAAGTAGAAATGATGTCTTCCCTTGTTAGTGAGATGTATTCAGAGCAAAACGTTTGCTGTCGGAGCTTCAACACACTTTGTGCAATCTTTCCAAAATATTCACGCCCGTCTCAAACGAACATTATTGTTTTTCCTTTCTGTTCAATTTGTTCAGTCAAATTTGTCGGACCTTGGAAGCCCTCCCGATAAACCCATGGACTACATACATCTCATACAGATAACATCGTTATAACAAATTTGTACCCTCAAAAGCAACACATAACATAACAACACAAGTTGATAAACTTGAGCTGCGTTTTTGATACGTAAGTACAGACAGACAAATGTTGAATTAAAAGAAAGTAGCCACTTTCTCTGCTACGTATTATATTTCTGTAGAGTGAGCTGTCAAGTGAATTGGCATTGCTTATTTAAGTAATTTTGTGCATTCTACATACCATTCTGTACTTACCAAATAAATGCACCATTCTAAAATAGTATCTAAATGACGTGTTGCAACTTTTAAAAATAACGAAGACAATGAATGACATATACTACTTCAGTTCCAACTTACGGATAATTTCAAAGGAAAGAGAAATACACAAAGAATTGTAAAAGTCATTCAATCTTTCAAAATAAGATCTCTGCATCAGCATCGATTTTATGATAAAATCGCCCAAAAATGAATTAATATTTCGAGTATTAACAGAATTAAGTCTTTTCTTTTCAGGATAATCTTTTCTCATTTCAAGATCTCTGCATCAGCATCGATTTTATGATAAAATCACTTTAAAATGATTGAATATAATTCATATTTCGAGTATTAATATATACTACCTTTCCTTACAGGATAATTCTTAATTGCATTTATTAGCTATGAAAGGTTTGGCAATATGCATTAACATACAATGACATCATTGTAATTTTATATTTTGCTGAAATTTGCTGATCGTAAGGTAGTGTATGCTAGAAGGGAGGCAGAAGTTCTATTTCCTCTTTCCCCACTTTCTAACTTGGAGGTATCTATCCGGAGTGTAATGTGGCGCAGCGAAAAGCAAGCACAATATCTAGCGTATGTTTATATTAGGCTCCTCCGAAGCTAATCGCACCCCCATTCCCACGGTCTATTAAGCAAGGAATAACCATTCGCGTCATCAATCACCCCCTTATTCTGAAGCGCCGAGGCAGACCGGGCCGTGCCGGGCCGCGAGGGTGGCTCAAAGGGGTGACCCTCACCCCGGGTCACCCGCTCGGAAGAAGCCTTTCGCTCAATAGGCGGTGATGAAATGTATCTGCCTCAAAGGGAGCGTCCCACCGCCCCACCCCGCCCCGAGGCCTCGCTCCCCACCCCGCAGCCCCTCCGGATTAGCTCCTTTCTCAGCCTCAACTACTACATGTTCTCTGAAGGACAGGAGAAGAGTTTTGATAATGGCGAATTACTGGGGATAATAATTTATTAGTATTGTTTACGGTATGGCCGGTCGGTGATGGCGCCGGTGATGGTGATGATTCTAATATCGGTGATATGGTTGGTGTTAGTGCCGGTATCGCTGATGGTTTTAGTAATTGTGTGGGTATTGGCAATGGTATGGGTGTAAATGTCGCTTATGATGTGCTTGCTAATACTGTCAGTGATGTTGATTGTGTCATAAGCTGATAGTGTCGGTGTTGCTGATAGTGTTGTCAGTGATGCTGATGGTGTCGGTGATGCTGATAGCGTGGATGATGCTAGAAGATTTTGTGGTGGTGACGGTGCAACTGGCGGAGAAGGTGGTGACAGAAGCGAAGGGTCACATGCACTACACAGATAATACCGACAATAGCACCAAATGCCCTGTTTGTGTCGCGGAGGCTTCTCCCACAGGAGCGCCGGCGGAGGCCGCAGCCGAGTGGGAGGTGGGGCGGGCAGCGACGGCGATGACGCGCGGGGCGCCGCGGAGTTTCGCGGCCACAGAACAATCCCCCAATCGCGGGATAATAGCCAATGATGAGGCCTCGTACCCCGGCGCGCCGCCGCCCGCTCCTTATGAGATTTCCCGGGAAATTTGCCGCCTCATCCGGGGGGCTGTCGGCCGGCGGAGCATCCTCTAATCACCGCCCTCTTGCCGCCGCCGCCGCGTCGATCTGGTAATGAAGAGAACTGTGGCGCTAATTTGAGGCGCTTCAGAGCAGCGCCGCCGCCTCGTCCCGACGACCGCCTCCGTCGCAGACTCGACGCCGCTCCCTCTCCCAGCAGCCCCTCGGCTTGTCGAGTTTCCACATCTCGCCTCCATGTTGCCTTTCCGCCACTGCGTCTGTTGCGCTGAGTTAAACGTGTATTTAATTCACAGCAGTAGGAAATATGATGAAAATAAAATATTAGACTGACCTGATTCCTGATTAAGTGAATTGTGAGTGCAGTTATGTAATAAATGTCCACGTTGTTACGCAAACTGATTACGTGATTGGGTGTTCTTTCACTGCCTGAATGCAATATACAAGAATCTAAGACCACTCCTGTCTGCTTCGCGATCTACACTTTTATTAACTTCAGCATTTTACGTGTTCTTGAAATAATAATAAGTATTCAAAATTACATAAAACTATTTGATATTATACTGTAAAATACACTTCACAGTAATTATACTGAGAAATAGCATTCTCGTAATCATAAGTAATATATTTTGCTTTGGATTTTACTAATTGTTATTATTATTATCATCCTACGTTTTCTCAGCTATTTTTGCTGGTAAAAATGCTCACCTTCTCCAGAGTTGTTTTGGGGACAGGTTCGGTCACAGAAGAACTTCATCTTATATCTGGACTTAAGATAAAAATTTTCTTACGATATGGGCTGTTTGCAACAAAACTGCGCGCTGTCCCATGTTCAGAACGTTTTTGGGTAGTTTAAGTTCTGTTAAGTTTTTAAGGAAATTTTTACTGACCAGGCCTTCCGCCGATATCACAAGTGGGTATGTTTTGGTAGCATTTAATTTCCAAACATGTTTTAGTTCATAAGATAAGTTTTCATATTTCGAATTTTTTTCTATTTCTTTCTGTTTGATGTTGTGGGATAATGGTACTGCGATGTCTATTATTACTCCTTCTTTTTTCTTTTTATCTATAAGAAGAATATCTGGCCTATTGTAATGGACAGTACGATCAGTTAAAACTGGTCTGTCCCAGTACAAAAGGGTGGAACTTGTTTCCAGCCCTAGAGGAGGGGTGTACTTACAGAATGGCGGTGTCGATTCATCCAATAATTTATGCTCTATTGCAATTGCCCTGTGCACGATTTTCGCAACTTGATTATGCCTTCCTAAGAAAGCACTGTCTGAAAGGGAAGAGCATGCAGCTGTGATGTGTTCTATAGTTTCTCCTACAGCTCCACACTTCCTACATTTATCCACCACATCTTCTTTTAAACAATGCTTTCGATAGTTTCTGGTCTTGATAACTCTGTCTTGAATTGATATTATAAAACCCTTGGTCTTAGGATATATTTATTTCTCTAATAGCCACTCCACCGAGGAACGTCTGTCTACATCATCTCGAAACAAGAGTTTTGGGTATCTTCCATGTATTTCTTGTTGTTTCCATTCATTAAAGTTCGACTGGTGGGTAGAGATGTTTCAATCATAATTTCGTTCATGGAGGTTCAACGGAGTGAAGCCGCGGTCCTCATTAACAGTTAATTTCATTAATATGTCGCATTCTCGCCGTCCTCTTGTCTCAGGCAAAGTGTTTTTATATTAACCAACCCTCTGCCTCCCATAGTTTGAGGTAGATATAATCTTTTTACTGAGGAGTTTGAATGAAGACAGCGGAATTTATGTAACAGTCTTCTCGTTGATCTGCCCAGCTCCTCCAGGTCAGATTCAGTCCACTTAACAATACCAATACCAAATTATTATTATTATTATTATTATTATTATTTACATCACATTTTAACTTTTTTCCACATATGCATCTCGGTTACCATGAACAAGAGTTTCACGTTTCAACTGTCATAATCAGCACTGGATCAACCATCAATGTTCAGAAATTTCCTCACGATGTTACATGTATCTAGTTTGACAATCTTCTGCAGGTGGATGTATAACTTCAGTTGCAGTTCAGCTACCCACACCCACACCATTCTCGATAGTTTATACCTAACAGCTCCCCCAGTACCCCAGTACGTCAGCGCAACTCATTACCTCCTATTCCACCAATCTTACAGAAGCTTTTATCACAAAAGATATATACGAAATCACTGGCAAAAACATAGCTCCCCCTTCTTGAAATCCTACCTAAACCTACTCACTAAAATAGTAAGGCATCTTTTGGCAATATCAAACGCCCTATACTTTCACTTCCATACTCAAACCGCCAACCCAACCGATCACACGCTGTGAAATATCACTCGCCGTCTCTTGCACAAACCAACTAATATACTCACTCTAACAACCGTAGGATCCGTAGCAACTTCAACTGCAGATAAAACCAAAGTACTAGGTGAATACTTTGCCGCGACCTTCAGTCCCCATCTTTCAGAAAACCTCCTTAACAATAATTTACTCCTTGAAGGAATCCGACAAACTGTAGCAACAGTCCCAAGATGCCCAAAATTTATATCTCCCATCAAAACTGTTAATATTTTATCTGTCGCTACCCCAAAAGTTTCCAGCGGTCACGAGCTAATTCCTACGTATGTACTTAAACGCCTCCCAAGCAGAGCCATTTTACATATAACATCAATATTCAATGCATCTTTCCATCTTACTTCCCTCGCAAGTGAAAACACGCCCACATTATTCCCATTCTGAAATCAGACAAGCCAAAACACGATCCGTCAAGTAATCGCTCAATTAGTCTTCTGCCCTCCTTAGGAAAACTATTTGAAAAATATATCCTCACCAGATTAATCTCCCATTTAGTCCAAGCCATACCTCCGCACCAAGTGAGTTTTCAACCAATTCTTTCAACAAATCACCAGATATTAAGATTAACCGAGAATATAATCGAAGGTTTTCATGGAAAGAAACACACAGTTGCAATCTTCCTCGATGTAGCAAAAGCTTTTGACACCGCGTGGCACCCAAGACTATTATTCAAACTTACTCAAATCGGAACCCCCCCCCCCCCCACTATCTTTTCATATTATCAAAAGCTTCATTGCAGATCGCACTTTTTCAGTTCGTCTTCCTGGAACTCTTTCGTCATCTTTTCCCTTAAAAGCAGAAGGAGTACACCAAGGATCTGTTCTCTCTCTCACATTATTTAATCTCTATACTGCTGATATCCCATCGAAAAACAAAATCCTCACCACAATAGATTAAAGCGTTAACTACCCCGACAGTTCTTCAACCCTCCCTGATCATCATGGACCCGATGTGGCTTCGCACATTAAATCTGCATGAACTCAACGTAATTCATCTGTCAATAATGTTTCTTAAACAATGCTAACATAATTCAATGTACTTCCCGGCTGCTGAGCGCCTTCCGGCCAAGCAGAAATAAATAAATAAAAAAAGTTCAGCTACGGATTCATGCACGTGCATGAATTATTATTATTATTATTATTATTATTATTATTATTATTATTATTATTATTATTATTATTATTGTATTACTATTTTTGTTATTATTATTGTAGTTATTATTATTTTTTATTATTATTAATTAAAATTGGATCGCTTGAGGTGGCTCAACTGTAACAACGGGAGATTCGAGGGTTCGAGTCCCAACGGAAGAAGGATTTTTGACACTAGCCACAAAGCTAGCACAAATTGAGCCGCTATCTGGAGGAATATTGTAGAGGATGATACTCTGATTGGTGCCAATGTTCTGATGCTCTGATTGATAGTTTTCTGTTGCTCTGATTGGTAGTTGGTAGTTTTGCAGCCAATACCCTGATAGGTAGTTTTCCGTTGTTTCTCCGAGCAACATCTGGCGAATGCCGCAGGAGTACCCCCAACAAACAAGGACCGTAGGCGATCTTTCCTTCCTCTTGCCCTATCCTCACCCCTTATTACACACATTAACACTTATATGCACTACATTACCAGACATACCGGGAGAACAGTCGGGAACTTATACTTACAACGTGTTTCGGCTGCAGCGGTGCTACGCTGGCCTCACGTGCGTCTTACTATCTAACGGGGAAGATCACTGCTACCGTCTGGGAGAAAAGCATACATTACACATACGGAATTAATGGCCATAGCAATTGAAACACGAAGTAATGAATCAATCAATTAAAAATTGGAATACGTTGGTAATTATATAACTGACTAAGGGAAGAGAGAATGTTGAACAGTACTTGTTGCATGACAATAATAAGTAAATGAAATACACCAACTCGAATATCATGTGGATACAATCAGTAACATAACTACCTATTAGGCTGCAAGGCGGAGTCTACCCAAACATTTAATGAAAAAAAACAAACTGTTTTCATTACTTCTTCATTTGCTTACTGATAATACTCCAATTTACAATTATGTTTCACTTATGGCTCTTCGTAGGTTTGTCTTGAACTTCCCGCTTAATTGCGAGTGACACGTCCTAGGAGGAAGACTCTGGCGTTGGGAGCCTTCAACGCATGTCAGTACATGTACTCGCGAGACGCAGTATGCAGAGTTACTACGGTCAGCTTGACTTTACGAAGACTGACCTTTTGGGTATCTTCGAGTTCGTTCGTGGCCTGTGGCGGACTCACATCACGGACACACACACATACACCAATTCAGCTTATTAGGATGACTAACTTCTTGAAGAAACGTAAGTCGCTTAAAGGAGTGACAAGAAACAGTGGGCCGCTAAAATAATATCATTAATATACAATTCGTTACCTCACATTCAGCGTCATTTTGATAAATGCCAATTATTATTACTGGCATTTATAATAATAATAATAATAATAATAATAATAATAATAATAATAATAATAATACGTTAAATTGCCCTGGAACCTACCGAGAAAAAATTATCACGCTACGCTACTGGATACAATCAACTTCAAGACCTTAAGACACCTGTTCATATTGCTTGTCAAAGCACTGAAATGTCGAACTATTTTTCCAAAAGCTTGTTAAGAACGTATTTGGTGAATTTTATCAAAGTAGCTTGTTGAGAGTTGGCGTCTGCGATCTAAAAAGGCTCACTTCATGTTTAAAACGTTCATCCGCTCGCTCTCTCTGGCAATTTGTTTCGGCTCAGACCGCATTTTCGTCTTAACCTCTTCTTTCCTGTCCCCCTCAAACCGCTTCTCAGACGTTGGCCTTTAAAACGCCTTTGCGCGTAATAATATATGGATCATCATCATTAGGGATTAAAGCAGTCGCCGGTTCCGGCTCATTTTGTGCGGCGGCCGACCAGACGCCGGGCGGCGCGGCGCCGACGGAAGCTCACCAAGAGGCCGATCTTCCGGCGGGGGGGGGGGGGAGGACCGCGCCGTTTCGAGCAGTCGGGTGCCAAGAGGGGTCTTTGGACTCACGACCATGTCTTACACATGGGGTATCGCTGTACTGGTAAGTAGGAAGTTGGAAGTAAAAGAATGAAGGAAACGAAGATTGAGATAGTTAGAAGGACGGAAGAGAGGGAACTTCAGAGAAACGAGGGACAGAGAGAGAGAGAGAGAGAGAGAGAGAGAAAGAATACATTCGATGATGCCCTAATACAAGATATTATTTACTTTGTGTATTTTTCATGCAACATGGGCGTACAATAATATTTTATTAGTAAAGAAGACGTATGATTATCATCGTAATTTTCTGAATATTCTAATTTTTTTAGTAGAGAAATAAAAAAAATTCAACCTAAAACGATGTCATGAATTTTAATACAAAAAAGAAAATTGTATGATATTTAGGCTTATTATGTAGAAAAATGGTGTGTCAAAATAATTCCTCTTTCGAAATATTTGTATTTGAACAATTTTTTCTTCGTTTCTCAAATAATCTCATTTCTTGAATGATTTTCTATGGAATCATTTCAGCAAATCCAAGCTCCATATTAGCTTTCCGAGTCCACTCGTTATATTTGATTTTATTGATGAATTTAACATTTTGATCAATAATTAATATAGCTAGCAATATACATGTGTAGTCATTTAAACAAAAAGTCAATTTCTGGCTCTGTGTTGGAAAAATATCAATGTTCTGGCATCAATATTTGTATTTAAGGAGAAAACTTATTACATTTTTGTGTCAAAGACAGGAGTTTCTTAATATATAGAAATAAACTAATTTTATGAACGACTTAAAATACCACAGATATTTACATCATATTTTGAATGGTCAGTTTTCGAGGGGATAGTTCTGAACTACTTTAGCCACAGCTGAAGACGTTGTATTAACTCAAATTATAACCAATACTTGCATCATAATACCATACATATATATATATATATATATATATATATATATATATATATATATATATATATATATATATATATCATATAACCAACACTTACACCATAAGGAACGTGAATGATTTCCAGCTTCCTAAAACAAATAGACTTATAGAAAGCTTTTTCCAAATCTCGTCGTTGGGCAGAGGCTGAGCGGCGAGTGGCGAGAGCAAATCTTTTCTCGTGGAATGTCGTGCAAATGAGCGCCAGAGCTGTGGAGTCGTGCGCGCGTGCCGGAGGGCGCGGGGCTGTGGCGAGGAGCCGCGCAGCGCGGGGGCGTGGTAGGGCGGGGCTGGGCGGGGCGGGGCGCCACCGCCGAGATGTGGATGAAGGGGCGCCGAGCAGAAGGGCGAAGGAGACGAAGGGCGTGCCAGGCGCCGGCGGGGCGGGGAAGGGCGTGGCAGCGAGGCTCTGCAGGCCGACTGGGGCGGGGTTGGGCGGGACAGGGCGGGGCAGGGCGGTGACGATGGGAAGAGGCGGACAAGAAGGCGTTGCGGGGAGTTGCGGGGCGTTGCAGGGCGTAGCGGGGCGGGACAAACCGTGACTGTGGCTCGCGGCGACACCGTTAGGTGCGGAGACATATCAGTGAACAGACAGTGGAAGAGTCGCCCTCTCTTCTGTAGTGAGCGAATAAACAGTTTGCCACATCTTGCAGCATATATTGCCCGTACTGCAATTTTTTTTCACAAGCGAACTTTTTTATCATAAACTTGTTTTTCTATTTATGTACTATTAAGAGCTATTTGTAACACTTTTGATAAAGCTAGAGAGAGAAAATGATAAAAATTGCGTCCTCTGACACTTTAAGTAGATTTCCCCGATTGAAAATTATTTACCGAAAGTACATACAATATTAAAGATGAATTAACTCCAAATGTTTGTATCTTAAAAAAATGGTTTTAATGTAAATGACTTCTTGAATAGAAAACGTTAGTCTTCCATAATTCGTAAGTCATTACGATTCTTATTTCATAGGACGCTTACAATCCGTACAATACAATTTGTGTATGGGAAAGGCGACACCATTTCCTCATTGCAAGAAATTTGATTGGGCTTTCCATGTTTTAAAACACCCCCTCGTAATAAATTGGTTTTGAGGTAAAATGGCGCACTTACCATAAAAAGGTATGAAAAATCCAACATATCTTGGGAGGGTGACCTTTCGAGCTCACTCTTTCTCAATTAATTCATTATTCACGGAACCACTTAATTACTTCTGAATGCAATAACTCCTCCCTTGATGTCGTGTCTATACCTATTTTTAGGTACAGCTCATCAGCTGATGGTCACCTCACATAGAATTATTTAATAGCAAATGTGGAGAAATTCCAGAGAACTGTACATCTCTGCCATTCGTTTATTTGCATCTTCATTACGATTTGCATTTCGCGTATTCATACAATAAGAAAAGTGAATAGCGGACTATCGCTAGCATTTATCATCGATTCGAGATAAGCAATATATTCATGCAATGCAAATAGTTGTTCGCGGCAATTTTGTTTTTGCACAAAACAGTTGATGAATGATCACAATACGTGCTGGTAATTTTAAATATTGAATGCTCAATACATTTGTTTGGCTCATGAGTTCACAAGTTCACTGCGATTGGAAATTTCCATACATGATTTGGAGAAAATCAGGGAGACAAATGGAAAGAAAGAGGAAAGAGGGAGAGCAGAGAAAAGTTGTGTCAATTAAGAAGACAGGGAGCAAGAAGGGGAGGGAATCGAGCTGAGAGGGGGAAGGCGCCGGCAGACCCCGGATTGCGCCCGCCCGCCGCGGCGGCCACGCCCCTGCTTTCTTTAGAACGCGCGGGGCCTGGAAGGCCCTCAGACCCTCTCCAGCGACGCGCCCGGTACAAAAAGCACGCTCTTACTAGTTCAGATTGATCGCTTAGAGAATTCAGCGATACAATTGACGGTCTTAATTTCCAAAGTTGTCAAACCCATTAACACATTTGACTTATCTTCCAACGTAATAAAGGAACCAGCAACTCTGTAAGGTTTGTTTAGTCAAAGTATATAACGTTCATTGATCATTTGGAGTGACAATTATTAGTGCTACCAATGCAGCACTAAATTCAACAACCATTGAAAGTGAACCAGTGCCCAGCAGCCCTGGCCTAGGGCAAAGCATAGCTGGGGCCATGGCCGCTCTGTATAATACAGACTGCGCCATGGACACCACATTCATCACAACACCGACACCCCATGGTGAACATCAAAGCGGTGCTGCTCCACAAGGCAATATTGGTCTCCAATACGCTATTCTCAATCAACATCCGCCGCACGCGGGAGCCCAGGAAACTTCAATCCCCGAAATGCAGGAACTAATGTCAAGCGGCGCTACTAAGGTCAGTACTCAGCAAACTGCCAGCGATGCAGCCCAAGGCGTAACTAAAGCAGTGAGCGAAAACAAAGAAACTGTGGACAGTGCAGCAAATAGCGGTAAGAGAACATTCAATGACTCTGATGAAAATGA
The DNA here is from genome assembly GCA_011170035.1 of Teleogryllus occipitalis. NCBI lineage: Eukaryota > Metazoa > Arthropoda > Insecta > Orthoptera > Gryllidae > Teleogryllus > Teleogryllus occipitalis. The sequence continues at coordinate 394,766 of BLKR01000542.1, read as the reverse complement.
ACATCCTCCTAAAAAATCAGTCAGCAGTGCTAATAGTGTGTATTCAGTGCCAGTTAGTAATAGATATGCTCCCTTAGAAAAACTAAAAGACCCTGACTCCAGATTTAACTATATAAACTCCACCCCAATACAAGATGAAAATATCAAGATTCCACCAATTTTTGTGAATAATATAACGAACTTATTCGAGTTTGATAGAGAAATAAAAAACAATTATTCTAATCAGTTCACCTCGAATATAATAAATAATCAAATTAAACTAATGTTCAAAACAAGAACTGACTTTAGAAAAACAATTAAACATCTGTTAAATACTAAAATAAATTTTCACACCTACAAAGATCCAGCTAATAAATAATTCTCCATAGTATTTAAAAGTGTTCATCAATCATCACTACAAGAAATCTTCGAGGACGTCAAAGAGAAGTGCCCTTGGCTAATCAGTGTTACTAGACTGAAAAAAGAAAACATTCCAATTCCAATAGTAGCTGCCCCGTTTAACGGTCAGCAGAGCATTGACATAGTATTACAAATAACGGAAATTTGCAATCTGAAAGTGAAAGCCGAAAACAGACGAAGAATCCAAGGTCCAATACAATGCTTAAGGTGTTTAGATTTTGGTCATACCCGCAATAATTGTAACCACCACCTAGCCTGTATCTACTGCTCAAAAGATCATTATTCAGTAAATTGTCCAAATAAAATGCTCACCCCTTTTTGTAAGAACTGCAACGGGTCACACCGTGCAGACGTTCATACTGACGAATGTCCGTACTACAAAAAATAACTGAACCCCAACCCCTAACGGAGCTCATAGTAGAGACCTACGCTCAGTAAAAGACGCTTCTCACTGCAAAAATGTAGAATTCCCACCCAAAAATTCACAACCAACCAACCAACCCCAGAACCAGATCCAACAATAACATCCCACCTCGCTTACATTCCGACAATTTCCCAAACCTCCCACCCACAGACGGCATCCCCAATTTCACTTTCGACCCAACAGCAACCTCCAACTCTAATCCACCTTATCAACCCAACCAAAACCCTCCAGTTCCAAACAATAGAAACCCCAGTAATAATAATAATAATAATAATAATAATAATAATAATAATAATAATAATAATAATAATAATAATCCATTCATACACTCTCTAATAAATTCCATTATAACTCATATCGTAAACATAATCTACTCAATCATCCCAGCAATTATCAGTAACATACCTCATTGTCATCAAACTTTAATATCAATCATGGTTCTACAACACACTAATAAACTAAATCTACTAAATTGGAATGCCAACGGCATCAAAAACACGAAAACAGAATTATCGTACTTCCTAAAAGCCAAAGACTCAGCATGCATTACCGAAACAGATTTGAAACCAAACGAAACATTCAAATTACCTGGATATAATAATCACAGATCAGACAGAATAAATTCAAATGGAGGCGGTGTTATAATTCTAATACAAAAATCAGTACCATATATTCAAACTAACCTACCCCATACCCCTGGAATCGAAACAATAGCCATTAAATTCCCAATATACAATAGAATAACAACCCTCATAGTACAAACTTCCTAAAATCAAAATTCACAGCACCAATTTTGGATCACTATTCCAACAAAACACTCCTACAACACTTGTTCGCGACCTCAATGCCAAAACCGTTAACTGAGGCTGCAGAACTTCTAACACCGCAGGCCTACAATTGTCTAAAATGATAGCAGATTTAAAATTGCAAGTAATCTCTCCCCCTGAACTAACACACTACCACCACGACCAAAAGAAAATTCCCAGATATATTGGATATTGCAATCATTAACACACATGTCAAACTTCATAGTTCCCCCATATTTGAATTGGATGCAGATCATCTTCCTGTCATCATTTCAACCAAACAAATGTCCCCCCTCACAACCCCACCCACACATTAAACACACGCATTAATTGGAAAATGTTTAAAAATATAATTACTAATAAAACACCTTAATTTAAAATATTAAATATTAACTGGAAATTGAACAGGCAATCTCATACTTAAATAATATTATCATTAACACAGTCAAATCCCTGCAAGACAACAAGCCTCCCTACATCACAAAAACATCCAATGCAAAACTACCCAAATCCATTCTAAACTTAATCAAAACAAAAAACAAAACCAGAAGACTTTGGAGTATAACAAAATCGCCTTACATTAAAAAAGAACTGAACTTACTAACTACAATAACTAAAAGAGCAATAATAAATTTTAACCACTCCACTTATAATAAACTAATACAATCATGCCTTCTTGCAAATTTTTTCCGATGTAAACTGAGCGCAGGTGCTCAATGAGCATCCTACACCAGAGTAGTAGATATATTAGATTTAGTTTTAGATTAAGTTAGCTGTAAGCAAGTCTAAAAACATGTGAAAAAGTATTTATACTGAACCATGTAATCATCAATTGAAGAATAAATATACGTAAAATATAAAAAAGGCTTACTCTTGTTATTTTTTGTTATTTCACTTCATGCTTTTCTGTCATTGCAAATAATAAATAAGCGAAACTTTCAGTACGGTCAAGGCATGTGCATCTTTTCCAAATAAATTCAAGAGGTAACTGATTTCACGTTCTACCTCTCAATTATTTCCTACTGCAATAAATTACACGTAAACTCACCATAACAATCATACTTAATATAAGCCAAACAAATGCTTGCAACTGATCGTCACGATACAAATTATTCTGAAAATGTCTTCAGACATAAGTAGACAGCAATATGTTCATGAGAATATATTCGAACGAACAATCGCAAGAATGCTACCTAATGTTGACACGTCAAACAAACAAAAATGTTAGGAGCTGATATAATTTTCTGTGCATGTCACGTAAAATATACCTAATACCTCTCATCAAGTTTTTAATCCTAGAGATCTCTTGTGAATATAATTAATAATCAATGATTAAAGTTTTGTCTCAAGCATTCCGTTAACAATAGTTGCCATTCTTCATCGAGTGTTCAATCAGCTAGTTTTCAATAATTTCCATAAAAATTCAATACAATAGTTTTAATGGAATAAAACATTTTAATCTTAGCAAACAGTTACTCTCAAATGATGAACTCGAATGTTAATTATAGTAATAAAGTAAAAATCTATATTTTGAAGGTTTTTTTTTAATTTTAACTTTATTTGAATATTTAGAATTTTCTGATATACTAACGTTTATATCATTGCAAAATAAACCCTTTAAAGGTTTTTTTAATTTCTCGCATACGTACGTATAGACGTAGTATAGAGAAACTCATGTAATCCTGCCGAAAATCGAATTCGAGATTTCAAAGGAAAGACACGTTTTGGAGTCCCCAGATACCGAGATGCCGTGTTTTTTTTTTAACGTCCATTCGTTCGTCTGTCCGTCTGTGGGCACCACTCGCGACTAAACCATACGTAGTACTTTTTTCAAAATGAATATTCCCCAGTTGATCTGCCTCGACTCGAGGCGCATCGATTTTGAAAAACTTTCTTTAAAATTTGGGGTTCTGTACACAAAACCGCTGGGGCGTTTTCAAAATTTTCTCAAAAATGGCTCTAAATTTTTTCTTTAAAATTTTTGAAGGAATGGATTAACACACCTATGAAGATGGCATAGGTTCGTTTTATACTGTTAACTCTGAATTTTCGAAAATTTCAAAAGTTTGATTTCTTTTCGGCGTTTTCCTACACCTACAAAATTGAAGATAGATTTTTCCTGCAAATACAATATGTCCTCCATCTTTAGTTCTTTCATTGTCATGTACTACATTGTTTTGAAAATGTTAATAGTTTTTTGGCAATATTGCATGCAATATTTGCAATTTTAAAAAATAATAAAAACAAGATTTTCTAAAAAAGTCTCCAATTTTTTTCTTTAAACTTTTGGTGAGGATAGTGCTAAGTGTTCTATAAGATGACATAAACGTCATTTTGCTCTATTTTGTTTTTAAAAAATTACAAAAATTAAATTTTTTTGACTTTCTCACGTTGTTAATTTTTACATTAGAGGCGATTTGTTCAGATTATTATATTTATGAGTACATGTGCTTTAAATAATCATATAAATTTCTTTGAAAACTCAACAATTTTCTGTGAAAATGAGCTCAAAATTCCACATTTTCAGACACGCTCAAAAGCTATTTTCTCAAAAACGGCTCCAAATTTTTGCTTTTCGTACGGCTAGTGCTAAATTCACAGTTGAAGATGACATAAAATTAATTTTAGTGTCTTCTTTCGTTTTTTCACTAATTACACAAATGTAATATGCTTGAAATATCTCTCACTCCGTTAATATGCACATTTCCAGCGATTTGTAAACATTTTTGCATTTGTATGTTGATGTGATTCAAACTACTTTAAATGAAGTTTTTCGAAAACTAAAAAGGTTTCTGTGAAAAAGAGCCTCAAAAATGCATTCACCGTGACGCTTAAACGCCTTTTCTTAAAAAGACTCCAACTTTTAAACGAAAATTGCCATATAGGTTGAGGTTTTACTTTTCTATAATATTCTTTAAGTAATATATCGGTTCTACCATTAGGAAACCGAAAAGACAATTTTTTTAAATGTACTTTGGGAGGCGATAGATGGCAGCTAGGAAGAGTATATGGTATGTGGGAAGTCCGAATAGCTACCCTAGACCAAGGAAAATAGAAAACTAATACGAGAAAGTCTGTGCCATTCTGTAGTACCACCAGTTTTCTTCTTTTATAAACTTTATGAGTCAAAATGGCAGTCATTTTTGTTTCGAATCTTTCGTAGGTTAAATATTTTGTACTAATCCAGCGAGGAAGCTATGGTGTTCACTAAACGTGCGACAAAAGTTCTTTCTTTAATGTTGTATGCACTACAAATCAATGTTTGCATCGTTACTCGTATTTACGTGGCAAACTTATCTTGTGTACTTGTCAACGACCGAATTGACTGGTTTCATAGAAATTTAAACTTCAACAGTGATTTCCGGACAAATAACGTTCTGTAGCGAATTTGCCCCACTATCTCGAAAAATGTTCAAGAAATAATTTTCGAATTTTGAGAGGAAATAAATAACATAGTAATGCTTAAATGGTAACAAAAGGAGTTCAGTGTCTTTCTTTCTATCATTCTTTCTTTGGAATTTTTGAAAAAGTTATCCCAAAAATAGTGTAAAAATATTGTTTTATTTTAAATTTCTGTACATTACACAAACTATTCAAAAGATATAAATCAGCTTGCACTTAAACCTTTCTACCAAACAGTTCCTAATATGCGCCAGATGGAATAGTTTCTGAAATAATGGGTCAAGCTTATAGCCAAAATAGCATGGCAGAGATTGTGCTTGATGAACCCCAAGGAAAAGAGTGGTCCCGCGTGTGCGGGATGCGAGAGGTCGGCATGCCGAGCGAAGCCCAGGCAGCGGCGACCGGCGCTGACGTCTCCACTCCGACGGGCAGTCCCGCCAAGACGGATCGCGACCATCCTTCGCCGTCTGCCGCGTTAAGCCGCGGACTCAAGCGCTCGCGAAATCGACGAGGACGCGGCGCCCTCCCCAGCGCTTTCTCCCCCCCCCCCCCGAGGACGGGTGGCGGCCACACGCGCCCAAACACGCGCGCTTTATCCGCGTCAGGCGGCGCTTTAGACTCGAGAAGAGCACAAAAAGAACGATTGGGACGAGAAATTTCGACGTGCGATGTATTCGAATGTTTCACTTTGAAGAGGAAATGGAAAAATAACTTTTTAATCCCGTGGATATCGGTACTACGAAGTTTTCACCATTGGGCGGTGAAAGCTAAAAGTCTTAAAAGAATACAAATGATCTTCAGCTGTTTCGAGATATATTCAAAGCGTTGATGCCTTGTGTACGTCTCAGCAGAGTTTCATATCTCAGTGTTTTTCATTTCCCATACATGAGATTCTTTGAACTACATGAAATATTGATACATAATATCTTCTCGTCAAATGCATAAAGTTTGTGTAGTGCACATATTGTGCACTAAAAAAAGAAGAAAATCAAATTCAAAAACTTGAAGTGAATCAATCGTGAACAAAGAAATGTAAAACGAAACTGAAATGTGATCAACTTTCATGTTTAAAAGTTTTCGTAAGTCACATATTAGTAAATAAAATTGATGTTAACATCAGAAAATAATGTATTACACGATAATGTACTATAAATTAACGAGCTTCATACTACAATATGAATGAGAAGAAAGTATAGCAGTCAGAATTAACAATTATATTAGAGCAGTCAGTAAAGGTAATTTCCGACTCCTGTGTACTGCTGAAGAGTTTATTGATTTTATATCTACGAAAATTAATACCGAGAGAGTGAAATTCGATTGTGAAAAAACAAAAACAAAAAAAAAACAGAAATATACGATTATTATTCATTATTTGATTATTTTTTCCTCATGCCTTTTTATTAAGGTGTTAATTTCAATTGCAACAAATTACTTTCAACTTCAATATTTTAGTTTTTATCCTATTATTTCCAATTTAGACGTGAAATTTACAATTTCAAAAGCTATAAAACACATAATGCATATTGTGAAAATAAATTTTCGCAGTTGAGATCGTCAAAATTGAGGACAATCATTAGATTATGGAACATGAATCCATTTAATAATTTAAACTAGTAGTGCTACAGCTTTACAGCTCATACTTTCTCGCATTATTTCAAACCTTTATTTACATTTCTAACCTTAGTTATTTTCCTGATCGTGTCTAGATTTGATTCAATGGGAGTGCGTGGTTCTGGATTGCTATGTTTTGAGCTAGAAGTAAATGGGCTTTTCTGTGATTTTTCTCAATTGTTTATGTTCATATTTAAGGGATAGTATTATTACCATGTGGTAGTTTATTTGTATTTCTTTTAATATTTATGACTGAAACAAGCTCTCGGGGAGTTCAAAGAACAGGGAATTCCCTATCTTTGCTCCTGTCCATTACTGACGTGATTGCTTCATTAGGAGGGTTTTGTTCATATTATGTATCATTATCTTCTGTTTTATTGGGATTTTCGTCATAATTCTTTGCAAGGTGTCCTTGCTATTTACATATGAAACAGTTTTTTCTGTTGTTAGGTAAATCCAATAAGTGGTATTATCATAGTTAATGTAGATTGAAATGTTATTTATGTCATCAGGATGTACATTGATCTGCCTTCTAAAGCTTAGTATATGTGGAAATCTTGGGTCATTGATTCCGGCGTGTAGAAACGACAAGCTTGAACCTAACCTAATATTGAAGGTTTTAATCTGTTCTTCTAGAATGTCGTGTGGTATAATAGTACATTTATTTAATAGATATTGTCTCTTAAATTTAGTTAGGATGGGTCTGATTTCCATGGTTTCATTTCCATTTTTGATACATTTGTTGTTTTCTATTATATTGTCTACTAACTGTTCAGTTGGGAGAGATTTGCACACAGTGTTCATTGAAATTGTTGATGCAAATCTGATAGTAGTAGGCTCAACTATATTACCTATTGCTAAAATATAATCTTTGAGGGAAATACCTTCGATAGCAAAGGTATTTCCCTGAAGTTCGAGGGAAAAACCTTCGAACATTTCTTTGGGCTACAATGCCGTATGAGTTAATGGGTACGTATATGTTGTTCTTTATTGAATCTACATGTCCACTGGTTGCAGACAGCATTACGGACTACGAAGTATAAATTCGTGACACTTTGAACTAATACATCCAAAAGAAACTCAAGCCGCTATACAGTGAGTTCGCCGGAAATACTACTCACATAATCAAATAAATGTACTTGACCTTATTAGAAGATCTGTCTATGAAGAGCAGATTTTTATTAAGAATAAAAACCTCTATCTTCACTATTGTAATTGTAGGAAGACGTCGAAAAAATTGAGATTTTGTGTGTGTTTTTTTTAAATTGGGGATTTCAATCAATTTTCCAATATTGCAAAAGTTTTAACATTTCAAAACTACAAAGTTGAAGATAGATTTTTAGAAAATCAGCTTTAAAAAAAGTCACGTACAATTCTTTGAAAAAAGAGTAGTTTTACATAATTTGTTTGAAATGAATGCAATGCAAAAAAAGCATTTTCTTAAAAAGCGTTCCAAATTTTTTTTCTTCGGTTTTCTTTCCACGGATAGAACATGGAACGTTTAAAAGAATAACGTAGATCTGGCTTTCGTTGAACTCTCTGAATTTCCGAAAATTGCAAATTAAAAAGTAATATCAGAAAGTATGTGCCGTTTTAGTGCCATTAGATTTGTAACCAGAGTCTCAACAACAGTTTTTCGGCCCACGACTACATAACTTTCTCTTCATACGAAGTAAGTACGAGAAGGTAAAAATTGTAAATTATATTTATGTGCATGGGAAAGTTCATTCTTTTTTCTACCATAAAAGTTAATGAGCGTACCTTGCCACTATTTTACACCACGTACGACAGATTTGTTGTGATGTACTACATACTCACTTTGGTTTTACTTTTCATGCCTCGAATATCGGGACGGTCCACTCTGGGCATACTATCACTAGTACTTTGTTTTGACGAACTCTCAATAAAATGAAGTTATTGAAAGATATTGCACTTATTGATTTTCTCCTAAAATAATATTAAAATGTATTCCCTCCTAGATATGCATTCCTTCCCAGAGAATATCGTAGTCATTTATTTCCTCCTTGCTTGACATCATGCGAAGTCTTATCTGCATTGATAGCGACGATACAGGTCCTGAGGGCTTCAGCGTCTTTCAATCGTCACCTTCCGCGAGAACCACCGTCTCCACTGCCCCCGCCCCCACCCGCGTCAAGGCGCCACCCCCACCCCCACCCCTCTGCGGACGGCACCTGACGGATCAGTGGGCGCGAGTTCAAACGAATCGCCTGGCACGCCGATGAATGGGCCGGCAGCTGCAGCGGCGAAGGTAGCAACGGTGACAGTCGGGGCAGGCAGATCGACGGCTTCCACAGCGCCGGCGACAAAAACAAGGCGGAGGCTGAGGCGGCAGCAGCCGGGGGGCGGTGGAGGCTGTGAACGCGGCACCGCCAGCGGCTATCGCTGCGGCGACGGAGGCAGCGACGTCGGTGGCGGAGGCGGTGACGGCGGCGCCAGTGCCAACGCGCGACACCGATTTTCGCCTTGTAAATCACCTCTCTTAATCTCCGCGCCCTCCCTCCACTGGCCGCTGAAGGTTTCACATGTTATTTCTGCTAGACTGCTTGTTTCGAAGTGGCTGACAATATGTTTTCCAACTAGGTGCGTGGAGTTAAAATTATGAACGAACCGTGAATATGTTTACATTTTGAATAAATTCGGAGTGGAAAGATACAAGTCTAAATATGAGGGGTGGGAAGTCGCCTGTGTAAAATATATTTGATATACTACGGCGATAAGTGCATCACAGGATGAAACTGGCTTAGCTGATTAGGTCGAAACACATAATTCTTCGTAATATGGTAAATCTGATAAACCGAACATCCTGCCTCCGCCTCGAGTACAGGAGAACGTACCGGAAGACGTCGAGGATCTGCTTAACCTGACGAGGCAATGGATGCGAAGGGCTTCCATGTGGCTCGCATTTACTTTGTGACGGGAGTGGAAAACGTTATCTTGCATCCGCTAACTCGTTGAAAACATTCAACGCTCGTCTTTTAAGTCTATCAAATCAGACATCTGTTTTAGAGCGTGAAGTAGGAGAAATCGCGTTTAATGAAAATAATACTTTGTACCCAAGTTCTAAGTTCACGGATGTAGTAGTCATAAGCTAAAGCTTCAAGTAAAAGAGAATATTAAATTGTGTTTATAGAAGCATATTGTTTGCTTCAATATGCGTAAATAGTATTAGCGTCGTAATGAGCCTCTCTGAATTGCGATTTCGTACTCAGAAAAGAATAATTTTAAAAATAAAATTTCATGAAATAGTAGGAAACTGGAGGAAATAAAACAGATGAGGAGGAAGCGGACTGACATTCAAAGTGAAGTCGAAAAGAAGTGATAGAGAAGTAATATAGATAACAAGAGATGAGGAGTATGCGAAATAATAAAATAAAGAGATAAGGAGGGGAAGAAAAATGAAGAGAATAGGAAGAAATGGAAATGAAAGATCCTAGATATACATTATCAGGTGAAGAAGAAGGGGAAAAGAAGCAGAAGAGGCAGAAAAAGGGTGGAGATAAAAGTAGGAGGGGCAGCAAAGATAGAAAGAGTAAGAGGAAGATAATGAGAAAGAATTGAGAACCTGGAGGCGGAAAGGTAGGAAGAGAAGAAACATGAAGATGCAGGGAAAAATTACGAGCAGGAGCAAACATAAACGAAGAGGACGGAGAGAAAGAGGAAGCAAAAAAAGAGGAAAGAAAGGAAAAGAAAGAAACAGAAGATGAAGAAGGAAGGAATGACGAAGATGACCATAGAAAGAGGACGAGGAAAAGAAAGAGGAGCAAAAGGAGGAAAGAGAAGAACGAAGTAGAAAATGAGAGACGAGGAGGTTGAGAAAAAGGAAGAGAAGTGAGAGTAGGGAGGAGGGGAAGACGGGGGAGGGGCGGCTGGCGAGGGGCCCTATGAGTAACGCGCGGCTGACACTAATTGCGTCCCGCGCCGGGCGCCGCGTCGCGTCGCGTCGCGTCGTCTTCGCCCCACGCGCGTCGCCCGCTCGCCCCGCGTTAAAAAAGCGCGAGCGGAAATCGGCGCGCGGGCGCGGGCGAGGGCGCGGGCGAGGGCGCGGAATGTAAATTGCCCCGAGGGAGCGCCCGCGCCGCGCCGGCGCATCCGCCTGCGACTCGTCACTCGGTGGCCAAACCCAAGCAGCCCTGCCCCACACGCCCTTGGCACTCCACACACCGAACGCCAAAGATGGTTTATATTGACGAACAGATAAGACTGGGCATCAACTGATGTCACTTCTGCACGTCTGACCGGCAGGTTCTACGGTTCCACGCCCGACATTGGCGAGATTATGGACACTAGCTAGATAGCTCGGCCGAATTCAGCCGCTGTCTGGAGGAGGATTCTAGCGGTCGGTAGTTCTGCGTGGTTTCTCACCAAGCAGGACAGTTTCAACACCAGGTGAATGTAGGGGCAGTACCCTAAGAAGTGTGCCACGATCCGCGCGCGATCTTTCCTGTACCTTCCTTGTCCTATCCTCACCCCTTAGTTACACACATACACATATATGTACATTCACTACACCACCACACTTGCCGGGAGACCGGTCGGGACTTAGAGATTGCTTCCAGTTGGGATAACACTCGGGTGGGAGTTACCTGCTTGGGGAAGAAAACCGCAAGTCGACGTACGTTGGCACCGGATCTTGCCATCTTGCAGAGGAAAATCACTGACTCCTGCGATAAAGCATGTCCTATGCATACGGAATTAATGACAGCCGTTGACGCGTCCGGAATCACTAATCAATCAATCAACATACAAATAATATGATCAGAATCAATTGACACTGGTGTACAGTTAATTAGCATATGATGATTACGAGGAGTAACAATTTTAAATGTTCACAATTATGAAGAACGTATTCAACTTTCCTCGTACTCTCCTGCAAACTGTACTAGAATCTGTTGTTCGCGGGTGGTTAATGAATTACAGATGTTTATTTCTCTTCAAACAATTGATTTAATTGATGAAATAAAAATTAATATTTTATATTGATTGTTACAGAAACAATAAAGAAGAACCATACTAATATTTGAACGTATAAGTCAATTATTTTAATTACTTTCAAAACTTTGATGGGCATCGTTTGGCGTTTTTCAGGTTCTAATCACCATGAATTTGTGAAATTAAATAATTGGTACAGGAGCTGCTGTTTAATTTTACAATGATATCTACAAACAAAATATTTTACTATGTTAAAAAATTGTATTATTCATTTCCTGGTAGTTTCCGTACCATTTCACAACTTTAATATTTGGTTGTTGACACGATTCATGAATGAATGTGATATTCTGTCTTGTCTACCCCCCCCAAAAAAACCCCTTCATTGGCTGATTTGTGTGTGTGTGTGGAGGGGGCTTTTTCCAGTTTCAGGGTAGGCCGATTTTTGACTATCCGCGCCGGGTACCCACTATGTCCCTCATGTGGTGACATATTAACCTTTACACTAGTCGCTGACACACTCGCGAGCTACTCGAAGTGGTCAGCAGACGGATGCCGCGCCTTCCGCGGCAACACACATACAAGAAAGACATGGAACAAACATCCACGCTCACGGCGGGGCTCGAACCCGCGACCCTTCCGACCGAGGCGCTGAATCAGGGCGCGCTCTTTCTACCTCGTTCATCTACGTCGGCGGCTGAAATCATTATTAAAGAATCAATATACTTGTAAGAACTTTTACTTTCTCGAATATTTAATACTTTAGTGCATTGTTATCTCTCCAATATAACGTTTAAAATCTTTAACTTCTCCGTACCTTATGGAAAAATGTAGCCCCACGTAATAATTACTATTAATATTATATAAATATTCCCTTCTAATATTTTGTCTAAACTAAATAATTAGTCTCAAGCACAAAACCTAAGTAACAGAACTGAATATCAGTTATTCTTTCAAAACAATAATAGCCTCTCTACTGTGCCCATTCAACTGAGACACTACCCTTGACTTTTAGGTATTTAGGTATCCCTTTCAATTTACTGTTTATTTTCGCCATTAATTCTTAAAGGAGGTGACTTAGAAATCCTAACTGGCACTTAAACATCAACATTCTACAACTACGTAATTAATTATATTGTAAACAATTTATTAAAATTTCTATTTTAGCAACGACCAAAGAAAACAAAATACAAGTATACCACGATTTGGTAAAAACACGTATTTTTCTCTGTAGAACAATTGTTTCTTAGCTCCATTTGTGACAGGAAGTAATAAAGATAGTCAATTTGGGCTTAATATGAATGGAGCAAAGGGCGGGGCGGGGGTAGGGGCGGTGTGGCACGGCCCCGTCGAGATCCTGCGGAGATGATTTACCTCGGAACCAGCTGGCAGGGGGCCGTGGCGGCGGCGGCAAAGGTGGCAGCAGTGGCGCTGTCGTTGGTAATGGAGCGAGCTATGAGCGCTGCCGCATCTTGTTAGCTCCCTCGTCCGTCCCTCCCGCTCTCGCGCGATCCCATGCCGCCCCTCCCTCCGCCCCTTAACGAAGCGCTGCACCAGCTGAGTTCGCTTAAAGCAGCGTAACCGTAGCGTCTTTGACAGGGAGGTCCTAGGGTTCGAGTTCCAACGGTGCTGGATTTTCTGTCAACACAGCTAGGCCGAGTTTAGCCGCTCTTTAGAGGAGACTTCTAGCGGCAGGCTGCTATTTTTCGATACTTTTCCGTGGTTTCTCGTATTATTACTAAGCGAATGTGGGAGCAGGCTAACAAACGAGCCACTGACTGCGCGAGGTCTTCCCGTCGTCATTTTTTCGCGATCTTTCCTTTGTCGCTTTTCACCCTATCTATCGACTTTCACAGAGACACACTTACACTAACTTGCACTACACTACCACACATGTCGAGAGTCCAGTCAGGAGCTTAGAGCTTGCCTGGCTGGGGCGGTGCCCCGCTGGGGGAGATACGTCGAGGGAAATTCCCCTGAAGCTCAGGCGTAAGTCGACGCCGGATATCATTATCGAGTGGGGGAGGAACATCGACAACTCCCGAGACAAAAAACTACTTCACTAAGTGGGCTCATGACCGTTCTTGTCAATGATTGACAACCGAAGTGTAGAGGGTACAGTTTCCGTTCCCTACTGCCAATGTTGTCAGTGAAACTGCAGCAAACAACGTCTCACTGCTGCTACTTTCTAAATCAATGGAGCACAACTCTGCTAGGGGTAATTACAAGGTCAAGTAAGAAAATGATCCGTGTTCTTGAAACTTCCTGTAAAACAGAGTGCTAATTGTTCCCCCTCTTCCCCTTTCTTCCATTTTGCCACCTCATCCGCGGAGTCGTTTCTACCACTTCTTAGTGCATCAGTGAACTTCCAAATGACAAAAAAGATATTAATCTGGGTTTCTTTTCCTCGTTGAAATCTTAATGGGTTATCTTCATTTAATTTCTCCGCCCCTCACGAGGTGATCAGCAGACTATTTAAATTTAGTAACATTGGTAAATTTAGAAACCGAAACTAAATGTTAGATGATCGGAAATAAAACGTTTATAAAGCTTGTTTGTAAACGTTTTATATTTAAACGACATTCGTAAATGTTTCTTTTAGTAAAAATATCAGTTGTGTTTCTTTTTTAATATTTTTTAACTGCCTTTTGTACCTACTACTTCACTTAATACAATATTTTCTCACTTTAGAACAATATATTACACACCCACAAACATTTTGGCAATAAAAACACATACAAGTGTAATTTGGTTGCGGATAAAAATGATTATTTGTTTTTTTGCCAGTAGCACTGACGAAACAATCATTTGTTGTGCAAGAAGAACAATTTTAGTCGAAGCTCTATGGCTTGTATGGCACAAAAATTGCGCTGTACTCAAAGAAAGTACTTGAATTTGATAGATTTCGGGCGCGTCAACTGCTAAAGTCATGTCCCGTAAGTGTTGTGCATGTTTTCTAATCGCAGGAGGTGGCGGTGGTCTTCCCCGCTGGTTGCTGAGATCCAGCGCCGACCTACGACGACTTGCGGGGATTTTCTCCAACCTGGTGTCTCCCATGAGCGTGGCACCGCACCAGCCGGGACAAGCTCTACGCTCCCGACTGGCCTCCCGACAAGTGTGTAGTACGTGTGTGTGTTTGTGTAACTAAGGGGTGAGAAAAGGGCAAGGAAGAGGACCCGTTTGTGAGGGTACTGCACCGACATTCGCCTGGTATTTATCGAAGAAATCACGGAAAACTACCGATCAGAGCAGCCGACTGCTACAATTCTCCTCCAACCAGTGGCTGAATTCGACCTTATGTATCTAATGACGGAAATTCTGCCACCGTCGGGACTCGAACCCTAGGACCTCCAGGTCAAAGTCACTACAGTGACATCAGCAACTCAAAATATTAACTCTTATCCTGATGTCCTGAGCCACCTTTGCCGGTAAACGTAGCTTAATATCTTTGAGAAATGTGCACCTTGGCTAGCAATCTAAGATTCACTGAATCATTCTGAAGGAAGAGTTTATGTCTCCATAGTTTACTGTTTTATTTTTTAGATTCTCGTATACATACGTATATACGGAGTAATATACGTAGTATAGAGAAAGTTATGTAATGCTGCGGAATATCAATTTGGAGATTTTAACGGAAATACACGTTTTGGGGACCCGTAATACCGGAAAAGAGATTTTTTTCAAAACGTCCGTCCGTCCATCTGTCTGCTGTCCGTCTGTCCGTCCGTCTGTGAACACTGCTAGCGCCTAAACCTTGTGTACAATCTTTTCCAAGTTGAAAAATTCCTTATCGATCTGACTCTAGTTCAAGCTTTGAAATTTTGAAAATCATTCTTTAAAATTCTAAAAAAATTATGTCCTCTGAGTTGGAACAGGCCTTCAGTGGCTTACCATACAGTAGAAGAAGAAGAAGAAGAAGATTCTTTAAAATTTGGGGGTACTTTACATGAAGCACCCCGGACATTTTCAAAATGTACTCAAAATCGACTCCAAATTTTTTGTTTAAATTTCTTGTAAGAATAGAGTAAAATACACTTACAAAGGTGACAATGTTAACTCTGAATTTTCGAAAATTGTAAAAGTTTGATTTTTGTCCAGCGTCTTCCTACAACTACACAATTGAAGACAGAGATTTTTCCTTCAAATGAAATTTATTGTGGATAAATAGTCCTTTCAATTAGGTCAGGTAATTTTTTTGTAAATTTTAGTAGTTTTCGTGCGATAGTGCGTGCAATATTTGCAATTTTAAAAAAAAACACAAACAATGTTTTCTCAAAACCGGCTCCAAATTTTCTCTTTACACTTTTGGTAAGGTTAGTCCCAAACGATCCCTATACCGCGACACAAACGCCATATTGCTCTATTCTTTTAGTTTTTTTCAAAAATTACAAAAATGATTTTTTCTTTGTCTCCAACGTCTGTAATATTTACATTAAGGCGATTTCTTCACATTATTGTATGTATGAGTACATGTGCTTTAAATAATGTCAAATAAAGTTTCTCGAAAACTCAAGTTTTCTGTAAAAATTAACTCAAAATTCCGCATTTTCATAATCGCTCAAACGCCATTTTCTCAAAAATGTCTCCAAATTTTTTCTTGAAACTTTTCAAGCGGATAGTGCTAATTGGACGGTTTAATATGACGTAAATTTCATTTTGATGTATTATTTGTTTTTCAAAAATTACACAAATGTAATTTTCTTGAAATACCTCTCACGCTGTTAATATGGACATTTACACCGATTTGTTTTTATTATTACATTTGTGAGTGGATGCGCTTCAAATGACTTCAAATTAAGTTTTTCGAAAACTCAATAGGTTCCTGTGAAAAGGAGCTTAAATTTCTCATTTACAATAATGCTTAATCGCCTTTTTCTTAAAAACGACTACGAATGTTTCATTGTAAATATCTATTTAGGAGGAGTTTTTACACTTATTTAATACTTTTTTAAGTAATAATTCGGTTGTCCTACTAGGAAAGCAAAAAGTTTTAAAAAATGTCCAAAAAAATGTACTTTGGGTGTCGATAGATGTCAGCTGGCTTGAGAATGGAGCAAGACCTTAAAGCCAGACCACATCAAGGAGATTAGAAAACTTTACTACGAGAAAGTACGTGCCATTCTGTCGCGCCTCTAATTTTACTTATTAAAATGTGTTCATCGAAAACCTATTTAAATAAGGTCATGTAGAATTTTTCAGAAACATGACAATTTTTTGAGTAAATTGGTATCAAACTTAGTCGCCCGCTCCGAATATCTTAGGCTTCGTGAACGTAATATGAGAAGTAATATTAGGCAGTTGGATGCTACGTAAGTTAGAATAAGTGTATTATTTCATATTGATTTGTTCGTTTCTTACAATCGAGCTTTTTTTATACGTTTACAAATTAATCTTTTAGAAATTCTTTAAAACCTTTTCAAAATATATGAAATAAAAATTTCTAGGCTTCTGGAAATATCAATTGGGATGCAAGAATGGTATTCCGCGTGGCGACTCGCGAATTTCTGTGATTTACGTCTCATTGTTGTGACATGATTTAGCTGCATGAAAAGCAGTTACAATTATTTAATTTGTATTGATATTTGCTTGAAAATATTTAGTTCTCGCACCAAATGTTCTACAATTTCTAATGAGTTCTACAAAAAATGACTGAGATGTGTTAATTCGGTCGGAAATTGCTGGATAAATAGTATTACATAAGCATCACGAAGGGCGAGAAAGTATGTGCTGTTTTAGCACCACTCCGTTCACTTCACACGTCCGTTTAGTAACTTTTAACTTAAAGATTTTGACGTTATTTTTGCAAATATGATTAGTACAACTGAGATGGAACATTTTAGTCAGTTGTCAGTGTTGTAGGTTTTTCTACCTCAACTTTACTATCATGTCGACCAAAGTAGGTAAAAAGTTCACTTAGTAAACTTAATATACAAGCGTTTAAACAAATATAACTGTAACTTTTAGAATATTTTTCAAAATAATCAGACACTGAAACAGTACTCATTTGCAGCCAAGAGATTCATGTGTTCTGCAAACACCCAGTTAGTAAAAACGGACCAGGTATTGTGTTTACTGTAAGATCGTGAACGTTTATTACATTTTTTAAAAATTATTTTATTATTTTGAATGGTATAGATGGTTTGGTTATACAATATAAACTTTTTCGCATGTTTTTTATGCTTATGATCTATTTTAAAGAAACGAACTACTATTTCTTAGGGAGAGGAAACCCACTGAGCACCTCACAAAGAATCATCTAAATCTGCAAATTGAATGTAAAATATATGTTTGGGAAATTATTTTTTATTCTAGTGGGGTTTATGGGTGCTTTGCCTAGATTGTAATGGGATAGTTGTGTAATTGTTGACATATTATTGTAAAATTTGTGGGATAACTTAGTGATGTGGTGTATGATAGGTTTTATTTGAATTTCTTTATGAAGCTGTTTATTTGAAATGAACCAGAGTGCTTTAGTTATTGTTCGCAGGGATTTGTTTTGTATGACCTGTATTTTATGGATATTGGTTTTTGCTGAATTGATCCAGACGGCAAGCATAGAGCATTAAGGGTCTAATTATGGCTGTATATATGAGTTTGGCATTTTCTATTGTTACTTTACTGTGGTTGTTTATTAATGGCTTTAATTGGAATAGTTTGGCTTTTATTTGTTGTGTTTTAATGTTTATATTTCTTTCCAGTTGAGTTTAGTGTCTAAATGCAGTCCTAGATATTTCACTGTTTTGTTTTGTGGAGACCAAGGAATGATGTTATTGTTCAGTGTGAGAGGTGGTGGTGTTGAAATTGTTTTTAATGAAAATGTTTTTGCTGTTGACTTAGATGGGTTTAATTTAATTTTCCATTCGTTTGAACAAGAATCTATGTGGTTTAGATTGTGTTTCTTAATGTGTCAGAACAATACAATGCTGTAACATTTGCGAATTGTGCTGCTTTGACTGTGTTGGATTTTAGGGATATCAGCTGTGTAAAGATTAAATAATATAGGTGACAATGGGGAGCCCTGAGGAAGTCCAGGATATATTGGTTCGGGATTTGAGGGACGATTATCTACTGAAACTGAAAAGGTCCTATTGCTTATGAAGCTATTGATGATGTTGGTTAGGTATTTGGGAATACCGTTGATTCTTAGTTTGTACATGAGACCTTGATGCCATACTCTTTCGTATGATTGAGAAATATCTAGAAAGGTTGATATAGTATGTAATTTTCTTTGGAAGGCTGGATATGTTCTATGAATCTTAATAAATGATGTATGGTTGATAACTTTTCTGTGAATCCAAATTGGTGTCTGGGAATATTGTCATTTTTGTTGAGGTAATTACTGAGTCTTTTCTGAATAAGTTTCTCAAGAATTTTTGATAAGGAGGGTAACAAACTGATTGGTCGATAATTTTCTACATTCGATGAATGTTTGTTAGGTTTTGGAATGGGTATTACTATAGAGTGTTTCCGTAATAGTGGGAAGTAATGTGTGTGGGAATAATGGTGTTCTTATTGAAGAGTTATAAATATTATTTAAGATTGCTATGGCTTGATGTTGCAGATTTTTTAGGATTCTGTTGTTTATTCTGTCATGTCCTGGAGCCTTCTTTTTAGGGAGTGTTTTTATTATGTTTGTTATTTCCTGGGGAGATATGAATATAATTCTGGAGGGTACATTATAATTAGGAGCTATTGCTATCTGTGTGATTGTTTGGTGTTGAATGTGTGGGAGTGAGTCATTCGGTTTAAAAGTATCTGCAAAATGATTTGCTAGTGTTTCAGCTTTTTCAAAGGGGGAGAATTTTTCCCTGTGCTGATATTAAGTGTAGGAATGATAGTTTCTGTTTAGTATTTTATTTTTAAATTGCCACAGTGTATTGTTACGTGAGCTTAATGTTTGAATCATGGTGTTGATCATGGTGATCAAATGGATCACTCGAGGTTGGTTCATTAGGGGTTATGAAACTTATTTTGTTGTTGTTTATTAACCGTAGTAGTTTTGTCCCAGCTGAGTTATTGTTTTTACATCCCCACTCTATATGTTTTGCATTAAGATCACCTAGGACTATTGATGGGGTGTGTTGATCAATGATATCAATTATATTGGTGTGTTGAATTTTCACATTGGGGGGCTTATATGCTACTATGAGTCTAGTTTCCAGATAGCTGTTATTAATAAACATAATTGCTGCTGTTTCTACACCTGGGGTTGGTGATAGTATTATTGCATAAAATGGTATTGTGCTCTTTATTAGTATCATTACTCCTCCATTAGAGTTTGGTCTGTCTGTTCTGAGTACTTTATAATCTGGTATGCTGAATTTTGTACTAAATTGCATGAAATATTTTAGTTCGTTAACTTTATTGATTAAACCATTTACATTCCAATTGAGTATGGTCATCTTATTAATGTGAGTTTGTTGCATAATTGTTATTAATGTATGCTGAGATGGATGAATGAATGTTATTTATTATGGTTTGGATAATTGAGTTGATTATATTGATTATGTGAGTGGCTATTTTATTGATCAAGGAGTTGAGAAAGTTATTCTCGTTTAAAGTGTGTTTGACGATTTCGATTTTGGGAGTTATAGAATTGATTATTATGTTGTTCTGGGTTTGTGTTGTTAGTGTGTGTAAAGCTTGGGATAGTTAGTTTGTTGTTGAGTGTTAGACAGTCTGGGGAAGTTAGTTTGGTTATTTTGAGGTGGTGCTGTTGACGACCCATTGGTTCTAGATCTAATTTGAGGATCTTTGAAGTTAGGTTTTTGGCTTATTTTTTTTATAATAGGGGCATTCTACTGTTCTGAGGTCTGCTCTGTGGTTTCCTTGACAGTTATAACATTTAAATGGTTCATTTTATGGGGGAAAGTTGCAGAATAATGATTTTGGAACAATAAATGCATGCTATTTTATGGTTACAATTATTTTTTGTTTGACCAAAATCTAGATATCTCATGCATTGAATGGGGCCTTTAGGTCTTTTTCTCCTTTCAGCTTTTACAATGAGATCACAAATTTGTCTTACTTCTAAAATATTTTCTATGTTTTCTTCCCCGTTGAATTCGGCTGCTATTGCTGGAATGGGATTACTGTCTTTTCGGAGTCTAGTAACTTTCACGAGTGATGGATGTTTTTCTTTCAATTCAGTGTAGATTTCCTCTTCTGTGATGGATGTGTGTAGATTTTTTAATACAACTGAGAATTAATTTACTGGGTCCTTGTAGGTATGAAATTGGTTATGTCTCTGAAATCACTGATTTTTCAGGTTGTATTTTTACTTTATTATTTATGAATTGAAGTGTGAAACTGTTTGTTACTTTTGTATTGATTTCCTTGCTGAAATTCGTGATGTTACTTAAATTTGCTACATAAATTGTCGGAATTTTAACTGATTCTGACACACTTGATGATGTTTCATTAACGTAATTAATCCTATTTTGATTGTTGGGATCTGGTATTCTGTTCAGTTCTTCAAATCTATTGTGAGTTCGGACCGAATAACTAAACTGGGTTGAACTGTCTATGTTGTCTTGTTTTGAATGCATGTTAGTCCTTATGGTGTCGTTAGACGAGGTATCATCATCTGAAGGACGCTTTAAATTTTGTCCTGCAGCATGTTGGCCTAAAGCATTACCTTGTAAGGTATCCAGGTTTTGCTGCCCCATCGATGTCTGTTGATTTGGTTGACTTTCCATTGTTGTTTGACTTGGTTGAGATTCCATTGATGTAACTTCGTCACTGACGGTTTCCGTTTCTTGTTCGTACAGCATCGATGTGTTTAGGTCTGGGATGGAATAATCACTGTTTAGGGCTATTAGCGCATTCTTGATGAGCTGCCCGGTTGTCGGGCAGTATCCATTGTACATAATGCGTAGCACTCACTAGTGGATTGTTTCCACAGACCACAAGATTTGCGCTGGTTCACAATTTTTACTAAGTCGCACGGTTATCACTGTTCACACCGAAAAGAACGATCCGTTCGGTTCGACAGTCGATTGATTGATTGATTTTTTTTGTGTTTCCGGGCGCGTCAACTACTGTGGTCATTAGTCCCGTTAGTGTAGTGCATGTTTTTTCGAGGCGAGATCCGGCGCCGACCTACCGTCGGCTAGTGGGGTTTCTCCCTAACCAGGGCTCTCCCACCAGCGGGGCACCGCCCCAGCCGGGACAAGCTCTAAGCTCCCGACCGGTCTCCCGGAATATGTGGTAGTGTAGTGCATGTTAGTGTAAGTGTGCGTGTAACAGGAGAGGATAGGACAAGGAAGAGGAAGGACAGATCGCGCGCGGTCCGTGGCCCGTTTGCTATGGTACTTCTCCGGCATTCGCCTGGTGTTGATCGGAGAAACCACGGAAAACTGCCGATCAGTCGAGCGCGGAATGTTTACTACATAACCACAAATCTGGAATGAGATAAATTTAATACTTGCATGTTCTCATTAAATGCGTGCACCAATACGCTAACGCTGTTGAGAGTTGTAGATTGTTTTCTCGCATCGCTCGCACTTGGGTGGAGGAGGGTGGCGAAAACGCTTCGGGCGAGCCCCTTCTGTCTGCCACGCCGCGCCGCGCCCGTCCGTCCGTCCGTCCGCCCAGGGCGTCGTGCCCCGAGCGGCGTCGCCCGCCCGAGATTTCTATCGAAGCTCCACATGCTCCACTTTCTAATGAGCTGTTTGTATGCAAATTCCGGCGCATGTAGCTCGATCCGCAGGCTGATGGCCGATCGGAGAGGGAGAGGCTTTCGCGAAGCGGCTGCGCGGAGGCTCAGGGTTCAACAGACGACGGAGACCGTCAGAGATGTAGATGGGGAATATACAGTGCGAAATGTACGAGTCTGTGAGTCGTAATGTTATATAAGGAGGAGAAGATAAAGAAAGAGTGAGTAAAGTAAGAAGGACATAAAGGGAAGGGGATGAGAGTGAGACAAAAAAATGGAGGAAAGAGTCAGCTTGACAAGGGACCCAGATGTGGTCAACGAAAGAAACGAAGAGATGGGCAGAAATATAAATCTTCGAAATATGTTGAACGTAGAAGATTGAATAAAAGTCCAAACCAAATAATGACAAAGATTTGAATAATAATTACAATGGCTAGATTATAAGTATTTGTTTACACTGTTATTACACTGTCACTTTCCATTCCGGATATTTCTATTGGCCAATATTTATCTCAATGCACGGACATGAAATAACGATATATACTTTTATTTATTTACAGAGCCCTTTGTCAGATGATCAGCTGTTACTGCGTCATCCAATCCAGAGTTTAAACGTCACTACTGCAAGTGTCATCGAAGCTCACGATTGGATGATACCATAACAAATGATTTACGTAATCATATTTAAATCGAAGTATACACCTAAAGAAACGTAGTTTCCTGGTTATCAGTAGATGTCATGAGATATAGATGAGTCAAGAGACAAGTAGAAGTCAAATCATATTTATGATTATGGAACCTTCGTCCTTTATTTCGTTTGAAGATACGCAATAAGTTTGCGGGAGTGTCACTTCGAGATTATTGAACCATTCAAAATATTAACTCTTATCCTGATGTATTGTTTAGCCTGATGCGTTGTCGGCAGTCGATACCAAAATCTCACCTAACAAAGAATAAACAAAATGAAGGGAGTATGAATGTCATATGAGGAGAAGGCAATACCTACGCTTGCATCAAGCTTCTTTCTTGGCAGGCGGTAATGACTTAACCTCTCCCGCTTGTGTCATATCATGCAGACATCGCCGAACTCCATGCTTCCTAACCAATGTTCGGCATTTCACTCCACAGGTATTCTGTTCATGTAAAACTTTTCTACTATTCAAATGTGGAAACTAAGCCCAAGAAAAACCTTACACTCTTGATCTTAAAAATATATTTAAAAATAAAAAAAATTGTAAAAATATGAAATACCTTTTTCATACAGTTAGCTTCTTATTTCATGGAATTCCTTCAACTTTGGAGTGACTAAATCAGTATATAAATCGCCAGCGGGAATACTCGGCAATGCATTAAAAAAAACAGCAAAATTGCAAGGTCATCTGCCGTAACTGACATGTCCAACTCTTAACTGAACTCGATGCAGAAATTTTACAGATTACCTCTCTATCTGTTTATTACAATGTGTCGTATTATGCTATTGTGTTACTATAATATAATAAATAATATAAAGGTTTTCCTGCCTGGATATTTGTACATATTGGGCTTTTCCACCAAGACATTCCCATTGCAGCCACAAAGACTAAAACGCTATCAAGCCTAGCCACTTTTACATTACAATAAAATTACAAGTAAACCACAAAAATCTGCGAAAATGAAAAAAACCTTAAAACATTGTACGGCATGTCTTGGAACATAGAGGAACACCAAGTAAGGAGGAGTAGACGAGCCTGGAGGAGAATTCTAGTGGCCGGCTGCTCTGATCGGTAGTTTTCCGTGGTTTCTCTGACCCGTATCAGGCAAATGGTAGAGCAGTACCCTAACAAACGCGCCAAGGATCGCGCGCGATATTTCCTTCCTCTTCCTTGCCCCGTTCTCTCCCCTTTTTTACATCCACCTACACTTACATGCACTACACTACCACACCACACTAGCCGGTCGGCTCTAAATCTCACTTTCCTGCGAGAGAGGAGCACCGCCCCCTCTCAGGATATGATATGCACTTCACCAACGGGACTAATGTCATAGCAGTTGACGCATCAAGAAGCACAATCAATCAATTAATCAATCTTATATTACGAATGATCAGGTTCGTAGTAAAGTAAAACCCAAAGAAAATGAAGGGCACATGAAAAGACGTGTTTGGACCCCGAGTGTGCGCTTGCTGAACGCCTAGAGGGTGGAGGCGCTCGGAGGCGGCGCGGCGCCGGTCATCCCTTCCGCGCGGGGGGTCGGGTGGAGTGCGAGGGGCATATCCGTCATTTCCGCCTCCGCCCACGTTCCTTCGACGCGCGCAGGTAAATTAGCCAACGCCCCCGCGCAGAGCTACGTGAGACGCCACAGTATATTACGGCCACCGGACACTCGGTGCTCTCCGCACGAAATATGCTCCTCCACGCGTGGCTATTTCTATGTTCGCCTGCAGAGATACTTTTGTGGTGAGCACTTAATTGTCACTTAATTATCTCTAGATAAGCCTTCTCTGCATGCTGTCTGGGTAGGTGACGAGTGCATGCGTGAACTAAAACAGGTGAAAGTTTGAAGTTGGGCAAGAGTTATTACGCCTTTCGAGTTTCGTCACAGACACTGCAATTCTTTGGAAAGGATTTTCTGAAATTTATTCTCAGAGAAATGTGTTCTTCAAAATTATGTCTTTTAATAACGTCTGTTAACACTTATGCGCCAAAATTCACTTAAATTTCACGTTTAACCTCAAATAAGTGCCGGCTCTAGGCATGGGCAGACTGGGTGATAGCCGTTGGCCCCGCATGTCCTGGGGAACAATGATGGATGGCAATTATAGAAAAAAGTAGTAAAAAATTGAAAAAAAATAGAATTCGAGAAAATCATTTTCGTAATTTTATAAGTCGCAGGACAGTAGTCTGATATTGCATTGTTTTTTGTGGAAATAAAATAATTCAAATCGTTTCTTGATACAGCTGTCACGTTTTTAATTTTTTTCGGGGGAGGGGGCTGCCAGCATTTTCCCAGGTCCAAAATTGTCTAGCTCCGGTCCTGCCTCAAATAAAATAATTATATGCTCTCCTTGGCATGAATTAAGAGCTAAGAGCACTCGTTTCAAAAATGGCGCGCCCAAGTGTAACCGCACAAATATCGGTTTCATTCATTTTTGAGAAGCACCCGAGAACGTCAAGACACGACAAGATGCAATTATAGTGTTACCGAATTGCAAGAGATCGCGCCAGCAGTAAATGGTATCCCTTCCGAGAATTTATTGAAGTTTCTGAACACACTCGCGTAGAATGGAACGACAACCAATCAAAAATCACCCTTGAAAATATCAGCACTAGCGCAAAGCACCGCTACGAAAAGCTCTATCTTCTGCTTCCGACCCCCGATCTGGACGCATCGCAATTGTTCGTGTTGGACGGAGAGGAGAATTCGCCGTATTTCGACGATAAGAAGCTTGAAAAAGCTTTTTCTTTTTTTGCCTTTCGTCTTGGCTTACCACGTAAGAAATTCCTTAGGCGGAGATATTGCAGTTATATTGTATAAAATACGAAGGACTGTGGTGCAATTCACCAGAAGCCGTGTTCGCCGAAGCAAGGGGTTGCCACGACCTTGAAAGGATCTGGGTCGCCGTCGCCGCTCCAAGCCGTGGAAATATTTCTTCGAGACGACGTGTCGTAAGTCAGAAAACTTCACTAGAAATTCTCAAAAAAAGAACTGTTTAAAGAAGCGAGAATTATTCTACAGAGATAGAATTCACCTCACTTACAGACGTAGATAGTCGAGTAGGTATATTAAAATCATTTAAACGTAATCTTTTACAATATTGCAGTCGTAA
Organism: Teleogryllus occipitalis; assembly: GCA_011170035.1. NCBI lineage: Eukaryota > Metazoa > Arthropoda > Insecta > Orthoptera > Gryllidae > Teleogryllus > Teleogryllus occipitalis. Next base: position 368,715 of record BLKR01000542.1, on the reverse strand, counting down.
AAGGAAGCCAGATAGCTAATTCCTGTAAAGAATTGTAAAAACCTATTTTTTTCATTTTTCTATTAACGATAATATTTGTTCTTTTAGTGTGTGTTTTCAAGTTATTGTTTAATCGTTTTCAAATTGTTCAAAACCAATAATTATTAAAAGAGTTATTATTGATTGTATGTTCATTGCATAACAATATTTTTTTCGTTGCTGGCTAAATTATATAAAGTAATAATCTACGTGAAAGTGAAACGTCTTGTATATATTTCATTCACTATTCAAGTGACAATTTCTTTGAAGGTGTATGTAAAGGGTATTTGGGTATTTGATTATTTTTCAGTATTTTGTGTTTCCATGTATTATTGTCTTGTGTGCAGGTATTTTATTGTGTTTTCGTGAAGTGAAGGGTAATATAATTTTATGTAAAGTGTTTTTGCAAGTGTTAAAACGTAACTGCAGTTCTTAGGTAATCACGAAATTGCTAAAGGTAGAGCAAGTGATAGAATTTTTCAATGTAATGTGTAAATGCTAGATAAAATTGTATTTAAGTATTTAAGAAAATATATTTAGAACCCTGTTTTTAGTTAAAAGATTAACTTGCCTATGTTTCTTTTATTACAAAAAGCAGGTTAAAAGACGAACCCACTCCTGTAGGGCCGTTAGGACATAAAACTATTCCTAATTTTTGGAGTGACATTGTCATAACAAGTCACAGCTCAAGTAATACTACTAGGTTACTTCAGTGACCCACTGTAGGCTTTTTAGTGAATACAGTGAAAAGGTAGAGCGGTCATAGTAAAAATTTCCTTAAAAATGCTGTTGACCTCATTGACGCTAAAAATAATGTGTCTAAGAAGCGGAACATTTTAGAGTTACTTCACAGCGTGCCAACAGGGCGCAGCATCCATTGTTCAGGTAAACTTGGTCGACGAATTCGCGGAAACTGCCGCTAATTTCTGCTTAAGGCGCCGTTAGCAGGCATTGTTCAAATCAACAACCAGACCAGCGGAGGCGGATCGTATTGAATTGAATCGAATTGAATTGATGCCTTGTTTTACGTGGCGAGACTCAGATCATGAGGCCTGCTCTTCCGTCTGACCACGCAAATTTCGCTAAGCTCCTTTCACCAACTATGGGAGAAAGAAGGTATTACTTGGGTGACGAAACAGAAAATTTGAATTTAGCTCAGAGGCTTCATTTAGGCTTGAGGATCATTTACATGCAGTAAATCTACTAACATGGGACAGCCGGCTTTACTTCCCCTCCGAAGGAAGGCTTATGAAGGATTTTTTCGCCCGTAAAAATCCACGGTTCGATCGAGCCCGCGAACTCGGGTATAACACTTAAACGTACATGAAGCGGAAAACATTCGCGCATACCTCGACGCTGTTACTGTTTATTAACGCTCGGTGCTTTGTCAAAACTCCTCGGCGGTGACGTAAGTATTTTTCCCCCGAGTAAGTGAGTCCGCAGCAAACAGCAGATGGACGTGTGATTGCGTGCACGCAAATATTTGGAAGAAATGTGACATTTAACTCCCATGACTGGTGAAACATGATATTTTGCTTGCAATACGAAGTGAGAGAAATCAGAGATTGACGCTGACGTGTGATGACAGTCTTAATTGTTTCTATTTGCAGAATTTTTCCTTGCCAGAATCATTGGAGGTGGTTTAGAAATACCTGACAACAAAAATGTCACCTCCCTCAGCCAGCAAATGGAACACATTTCGATGCCTTAACAAAATCAATCACAATTTTTTTGAAAATATGAGTAGTTTTTAAGTAATTTTGCGTGAAATAAAGGCAATTTTAAAAACAATTTTTTTAACTGTTCAATTTTTTCTTGACTAAAGCAAAATACTTATAAAAGTGATGCAGTTCCGAGTTTTAGTTATACTTGGGTTTTTCTAATGAGGCAGCTGTGGGTATTTCTTCAAGATGGAATATGGCACGGTTGATCTGCAGTAGTGCTGGATACGGTCACGATAATGCGACATCTTGCGCCAGGACCGAAAAAGACGCGAAAAGTCGTTCCATATACCATCGTTAAGATAATACCCTCAGCTGCCACGTTAGAAAAACCCAAATATAAAGTCTATCAATTTTCAAAAATTGCAAAACTTTAAAAATGTTTGGCGTCTTCCTACAATTACATTATTAAAGTCGGAGAATTTTTTCTTAATAAAATATGTTCTTTGAAATTAGATCTTTAAATTTGTATTTAGCTATTATATGTACCGTAAAGAGCAATATTGACCTCGACGCCTTTCGTCCCGGGTTTCGTAGTCGGTCACCCAACTAGAAACTCCCATGTCTCGAATTTACTTAACTTCCATGACTTCACCTCGTTAACGAAAAAAAGGGTTCGCGACGCCGGTTTCGCTGTCACAAGCTTTCAGTAGAACCATCCCAGCATTCCCCTGAATGCCGGGCCTCCCGCATGCGCAGTGAGCGCGCTGGGCGCTGAGTCACGTCGCTCGGTAGAATAATGTGTTGTCAAAGTTTTTCCTTGCGCTTTTTCCAGCCGACACGACAGGCGGTTACCCTTTACGTCTAGATGGGCCACATATTTGACCCCACACTCGACACTCACTAGGAGGGAACTTCTTAAGAAGCGAAAGTTATTTAATGCTGCGCGAGAAAACGGCAAATTTGCGGCAGAAAAATTCTTATTAGAGGGCCCTGGTAACAAAAAAGCGGTCCAGTTGCTAAATTTTGGGAAAAAATCCTCTAACATGTGGTGTAGCCAGAATCCATGTTTTGTGAGTTCTTGATATAAAAAAATAGATTGACGTCAAAACGTCTGTCTGTCCGTCTGTTCGTTTCTGTGTGAACAACGCTAGCGGTTAAACCGTTCAGCCGATATCTCCAAATTTGATATTCCTCAATTGATCTGGCGGATGTCGCGGGCCCTTGAATTAGAAACCGATTTTTATATTTAGAAGGATACTTTACATGAAGATCCTCGGAGAAAATTTTCAAAAAATGATGCCATTGATTTTGATTAAATTTTGTTGTTGGATAGCCTGACGGACGTTTGAGAGAATGGTGCAAGTCTCATGTTTCTTGAAAACCCTGATTTTTCGAAAATTGAAAAAAATCAATTACTAGCGTCTTCCTACAAGTACAATTATGAAGATACAATATTTTTCTTAATTAAATTGTTCATCAAAAACAGATTTTCAAATAAGGTCATGTTAAATTTTTCGAAAATATAAGTATTTTGTGTGTAATTGGGCGTCAAACATAATTGTCCGCCCTAAAAATCCTGCGATTCGTAATCGTAATTTTAAGAGATGTTTTGAGGCAGGTCGATGTTACGTAAGTTAAAATGTGTATATTATTTCATATTTTTTTGTTCGTTTCTTTCATTGGAGCTTTTTTAATATGTTTACAAATTAATCTTTTAGAAATTATTTAAAACCTATTTGAAATAAATATAAAATAATGTTTGCTAATCTTCAGTCGCCCGCTCTCAATTTACGCAGTTGGATGCTACGTAAGTTAGAATTTGTATATTATTTCATATTTCATTTTATTATTATTGTTTATTATATTTATATTATATTTATGTTATTTCATTTTAAATTGCCTTTAATAGTGTTCAATGTGAAAACGAATAGATGAGAGGTCATTGTTGGTTGTGGTTACCCATTGTTGTAACGCCGCATCGATAATATAAGGCGATAATAACGGCTGCCTTTCGTTCGCTGTAATATCCACTAATACTTTTATATATTTGTAAAATATTACAATGTCATAGTGTTTAATAATTACTATTTTTCGATATATTTGCATTCGTTTGCCAACAATATTAGTTTCGTATTATTTATTAACTTTTAATTATTTTACTTTCTCGAATATTGCTTACGATGAATATTGTAAGGTTAAAAAACTCATCCCATATGTTCGTGAATACACTGCATACCTTATAAAATATATTTTGTGTATTTTTTGTGCAATATTTGAAAAACACGTTTAAAAGTGTCAAAGCAGGTACTTCATTATATCTAAAATATTGCTATAGGTTAACATTGACTGTATAAATCTTCTTCCTTCTCATTATTTCCTCAATAATGATTCTTTCACATTTCTGATGTTCTGTACGTGTTCAATCTCGCGATCAAATTTTCAATCTCGCCAAGGCGCAGCCCCTAAAAGCTTTCTTCCCGCGCGGCCACGCACTATTAAGAGCGTACTTTCACCAACCTCTCACAAGTCGCACTCTGTGCATGCCAGCACGCTGCTGCACTTCGAAAAATCCAACAAAAGGGCAATAAAAACATTTACAGTGTCTTCCGCGCAAACCGCCGTTCTCACGGGCCCACGCCCGCCAGAACATTGACCGCCGCTTCTCGGCGCCGCCAGTTGGGGTCTAAGCCCTCATTAGCCTAGGGCTGGGTCACCCCGGCGCGCGGGGCCCTTCACTCACCCCATCGCTCGCTACCTGACAAGCAACCAAGAAATGTGTACAAATATTTCTGGGAATCGCTTCGGACCTCCCTCGCAAATATAAGCCCGTTAATGTATCTCGCCGACAAAGAGAGCTTCATGTGCACTGCCGGCGCGCCGCCCCGCTCCTTGGCCACCTGCAAGCCAGATGCCTCAATTCCCGTGGGATGGAAATCTCAAATACAAACGGACCGCCATCGCGGGCACCCCACGTGCCACCGCCTTTGCTTCCGATCGCCACCAATGTCACGTGACACTCCTCTCCCCAGGCCCGAAGGCGCATCACGAATAGGGAGCCGATCGCGGGCACTTCAAACTTTCCCGCCTTACCATAGGCCCAAGTCATAGCCACGTGACTCTCCCCTCCACGGCCTCAATCACACCCGCAATATAATAAATACTGCGACTTCGCTCCCACATAAGAGAACAGACTAAACAGAACCGAGAATGAATTGACAGAATGACAGAATGAGCACAATCGACAGAGACAATCGACAGAGGAGAATCAACAGAACTTCTCAAACTACACTGCTCCGAACTTGTTAAACTGACTGACCAGCAAAACTCATCAAGGTCGGCTGTTCCTGCTTCGCCTATCAAGGCGATTAGTACGGCCAAATCAAGCCTGCCTCAAATTCGTGCCACTCGCGGGCCGCAGCCGCCACCTGGCCGAATTCACGGCAAACTCCACCACCAGCTCCGGTCATCTGAGTCCGCGCCCATGCCAGTTCGCACCACCGAACTGCCTGGAGCCTACCTCAGCCCGGACAGCGACACACTCAGCCGAGTGATTTGGGTTGGTGCCTCCCTTGCTACAAACTGTAAGTAAGCTAAACCCAAGTGTACTTCAAGAAAGAAGAGCAGTCAGTAACTTTATAAACTTTCAATGGTCCTCCGGCTTATTATAAACCAAAACCAGTTGTATTCATAATTATTATGCAATTAAATTTATATTCATTCTCATTGCATATTGTCTATCATTCTCCTAAAGGCAAACAATCCCCTGAAACCCGTTCTGATCCCCGTATGTAGTCGCACTTGCAGCACGGCACCTCCCAGTGCTGCATCTGCTACAGTACGTTCTTGCACATACTACTCAAAGTTTTTGTGTCCTTGATATCGCAATCTTCTAATAAATAAAATAAAACACTGTTGTGAAGACTTCACAGACGAAATGAACAACACGGCATGGCCAGTCACGTGCTCGTGAATCTTGACATCTTATTGGTTACACGGACATATTCTTTATTGTTTGCAACAATGCTGGGGACTGTATTTTTCCTGAACTTCGAATGTTTGCAAGTAAAATTATTAGGGATATATTTACTTTTGTTTTTCAGCAGGTCAGAAAATGCAACAGATGATCATTAATATTACTGCAATGCTAACTCATTTTTTTCACGGACTGCACGCGATTTCTCCTTCCTCTTCCTTATCTTATCCTCACCCTTACTCATACACACTTACCCTTATACACTTCACTAGCATACATGACCAGGCGGGAGCTTAGAACTTGTCCCGGCTGAGGCGCGCCCCGCTCATAGGATATATCTAGTTGGGGAAAACCCCACAAGCTTACATGTAGTTCGTTGCCGGATGTTGCCATTCAGCGGAGAAAGATCCCTGCCACCTCCCGCGATAAGACTTGCACTACACTTACTATACTTAATGACCTTATCAGTTAACGTGCCTCGAAACTCAACTCAAACAATACATTAAAAGCAGATCTTCAAATTAGGTCATGTTCATATTTTCGAAAATATGAGTAGTTTTCGCGCAGTTTTGTGTCAAACAGTCAATTTTGAAACAATTTAAAACAATTATTTTCACAGAAACAGCTTTAAATTGAATCGGTGATTTGAAAAAGGAAATACGTCCTTGTTATTGTGACCGTCCGTTTTCCTGATGCTTCGAAAATGTGTCACATGAAACATAAGAGAGCAAGAGAAATGAGCAGTTCGAACGCGCGCCAACGCGGAAGAATACGAAAGAATGCTAACTGAAAATTAGGTCAATAGAGATCGCCACAATAGATCGTGCGAGACCGGTAGTCAGACGAAGAAAAGTTCTTTCTGAGGTCAGCAGCGGAACTGTGCAGACGTACCGACAACGACACGCCAGGGATTCGTATTGCAGCGGACTTCAGATCGGCATCTTTTATAAAACTCTTCAGGAAGATAAGAAGAGGTAAATATCTCATTATAAATTAATTTGAACGTAATCTCAAGAGAAAGATAATAAGAGACGTTGTGCATTTATAATAGGAAAAAGAAAGGGATAGGGGTTTTTCAACATGTGGCAGTAAATTAATAGTTGCATTCATTTCTCTGTTTTCCATTTTTATTATTTGCTCTCTTAAATTTTGTGTGCTTGTATAAAAGGTTGATCTCTTGATTTAATTCAACACTCTGAATATTCAGTTGGTTGTTAACCGTCATAATTGGAAGTCAATTAAAATTTATATGCGAGTACGAAAGAATATTAACCTTGTACGAGACGGAGAACACGTTTCTGGTGGGCGACTGAATTTCGACCGGGAGAGCGAGCGGTTCTGCGGAGGGGTGCTACACAGACTTTTCTCAACCCAAAGCTCCGACGCTTCAAGGCCACCAATAGCACCGAGGAGAGGGGAGGAGAAGGCGCAACGGATTTCCCGACGCGGCCGAGAAGAAAAAAGTAAGGTCGTGCCAAATGAACAGTTTTTATATTGAAAGGAGTTATTCATTTTTAAACGGAAAGCTTATTCTGAATTCTTTACGTAGAAAGAGGGGAGAGTAAAATATTTGCTATACTAAAAGAACATTTGTTTCCTATCTCTAGCACGAGAAGACAGAATCAATCTTTCCTTTTTAAAGGATTTGAAAATGTAAAATTGTAAATTAGTGAATAAGAATCTAAGTAAGAGACGAATTCCAGTATTAATTATTCTCTGAATTTTTAGAGAGAGAGTATTTCACTTTAAAGCAGTGTTAATTCAGAATTGCTAGCTTTGATTCTCAATTTGTTTTTTCTGTATAAAGTAATATTTTTTTAACGATTCTCAGTATTGCTGAAAGTGTGTTCATTGAAAGTTTGTTATAAATTAGGGCAAGAAGTTGTGTATTTAGTAATTAGAGTGTGTTGGGTCTTTTCTTCCACCCAGTCATAGTTATTGTGTATTTGATTTTTTTTAGTGCCATTTCATATAATTGTCACAACAGCAACTTTTCTAGAATATACTAAAATAAGTGAAAAGTGATTCTAACTCGAATTTTTAGTAATTTGCATCCAATCCAAAACGTTCTTCACGACCCTGACTCCCCCCCCCCTCATTCTTCTGTTTTTTTGTTGTTTTTTTTTGTTATTTGTATCCACACTGGGACGTCTTACTGAGCTAGCTGACCATACGGCGAATTGTGTTCGCCACCCCCAAGACGCCTCAGGACGGGTGCTGGCCTTATGGCTTGAAACCGACGCGTGGGTCGCATTATATGTTCTGATAGAAAAATCTTAATAACATCCACAGTTGGCATGTGGGATACTTATGTTTTACTCAAATGTTGTAGAACTGGTCGTTACTGATTGCTTGGGGTTCTCTGTAACTTCAATTTTGCATTTCTGTGATGTACAGGACCATTTTTGTACATACCACGGACTTATTTCCTTAATAAAATAATTATGAAATATTAAAAAACAGTTTGTTTATTTCTTTGTTTTTGGACTTACGAAACAATATAATCATATAAAATACATATAATGATGTGAATTAACACATTGTGCTACATGTACATAAAAATACTCTTACCAAATTAATAATATCAGCATATACTCATGATTGATTTCCATTTGAGTTTGTGGCTTTGTTAACATTATCTGGTATAAATGAAGATATTCATGTGAGACATATTTTACAATTTTTTGAACATAGATTATTTTCTTTTCGTTGATTGGAAGAACAGCTGAGTCAAACTTTCTTGAAAGGCTAATCGGGATGTACCTTCCCTTTTGTCAACATGAATGAGTACTTGATAAGCCCATCAATATATGTACGCGCATTCACGAGGTATCCAAAATATTCTCTATCGCACGTTAGCTACTTTACTTGGAAAGAGTTACACCAGGCTTACAATGAGGACTGCCAAAACGAGCAAGATACTTTGTTTCCTTATTAAAATAGTTCGGCCACCAGGTTTTGAAGTCTATGATATCCTTAGAATCTATTACTGTTGTCGTGAAGCGTTTAGATCGTTTCCTAGCTGATAATACTGCTTATTATTATTATTATCTACGAAACGATCTAAACTATATAGTTTAGATATAAACTAGAAACGATAGAAACTATATAGTTCTGTGTGAGGATCTGAAACTACTCCTGGACTTCTTTCTCTTTTCCAGACTTTAAACTTTTTAGTTGGCAATAGAGCATATACTTTAAGATGGAGAAGCTTTATATTTACACTGATTTATAGCTAGAATAATAACAAAGAACAGGTATATCTCAACTCGTTTTACGAAAAAAATGGGTTTATTTCTCTTTTAAAATCACTGATTCAATTTTTATAGTATTTTTTTCCTCGTATGTTGCAAAGAACGACGAAGAAAATGGTGCTGGTCCCATTTTTGGCGAACTCTATGTATTCTCGAAAATTGCAAACAACATCAACAAAAAATTAACATGACAAAGTTCAATTTTGATACATGTTTTTTGTTAAATGAAATTTGCTCTAAAAAGTAGTTTTTAAAATGGCCATATGCATTTTAATTAAAACATGAATATATATTAGTGAGATTTTGCACATTTGCGATTCTTAAATGAGATATCAGATTGAAAAGCGAAGTTGACACGCCGAGTTGCGACGCGGCAGTTAAAAATTTTGAGAATTCCTCTTTTTTTCCCTTTTTTTAAAAATTATAATATTTATTTTTTTAAATAATTGGTTGTTGCAACGCATCTCTTTAACCCTTGTTGGGCGTTGAGCACTTTCCGTTGAGTAAACCTCCGTTACTGATGGGAAGTAATTACTATACCTAAGTCAAGTCCCGTCACGTCGCAGTCAGTCAGTGCCTTTCATCCCTGCGGCCAGGGGCTCGACACCGTTAGATCCCGGATTCCTAGCCGGTCACCCAACCAGCAAATCTCGAATTCTCTTAACCACCGTGAATTCACGGAGCGTATTAAATGAATTGAGCTAATGACGCCCGTGAGAGGGGTTATAGCTGGGAGATGTTATAGCTGTTATGAAACGCAGATTTAATTGTAGAATTTGGGTGTATAAATTTGCTTAAGAATTAGTTTTAGCACTTACTGTTCTGCAATTTTAATGTGTTTTGTAAGTAATGTCTGAGATGTGTTAAAATATATATTATATTATAAAATATATATTAAGCTACTATAATATTACGTAACCGTTACTAAGAAAGCTCATGCCCCGTTGAAGCGCCACTAGTTTACCGTTGGACTCTGCCTACAGAATGGTATAACATATAAACATTATTTTGCTGAACTGTCTCTAGTAACATATTCTGAGTTTATAATCTAGAGTAATTTATTTTTATTCTTCTATTCAACGTAAGTGTAAAATGATAACTGAAACTTTGCAGCATTTTATTAGTCGAAATCCAGAAAATCCATCGATATCGTCCTCCACATTTTCTAGCTAAGCAATGTCAAAGAATCTAGGATGACGAAAAAATAATCAATAATAAATTGTACATATTGAAGCTTAGGTGCTGGAATTGCTTTTCCATTGGCCCATAAGGCAGAGAATATCTAAAATAGAATCGAAGCAGGCCAGTAAGCTTTTCCATTTTGAATGTTAGTCTCGTATAACATCCCTGAAAACTATTTCCTGTTATAGAGAAAGGTTTAAATTTATATTACAAAGGCGTCTTCTGTCAGACGAAGTAAGTAGCTTCGGCCAGTCCCTTCCCCTCACTTCCCGTTTCTGAAAGTCTAGATACCTTGATTGTGTGACTAGCCCGTGAAATACGCGTTACCTTGTGCGCGCGCCTATTTCCGATGTACGCCATTTTAACACGCGTCGGCCAGTAACTACGCCTTTGTAGTTACGTCAGTAGTATTTTTGACGTGACATTGGATAATATTGTGAATAATGAATACGAACTCCTTGTCTTGTAGCATTTAAGTTGTGTTCTGAACATTAGGAATCATAATGGTACGACAGCGATCATAACAAAGGTCGCTTGGCGAGGTACTTCTGCGGACGCTTCTCAAAAGCCACGCGTGGACAGCAGCAAACAAATGTCTACTGTGAGAGACAAGTTATTTAGGTGTGTCTATAAAAACCTTTAAAATGTATTTTGTAACTCCGTACCATACATGTTCTATTCATTAAATTTAGTGTTCCATTGTAAAAGCGAGTTTTCTTTATTTTTATCATAAGTAATCTATTAAACTGCCTCGCGGTTTAACTCATTGGACAGCGCGACCGCTTTCCATGACGCGGCTCCGGGTTCGATTCCCTGTCGGGGTACGATTATAATGACGGTTTCTTTCTTGCAATGTCCCAGTATATGCTGCTGTGTGTGACGATGAGAAAATTCACTTCTCAGGTTGAGAAGTTCAGAATACGGCGTGGGGATGTCTTCGTGCTAACTACACGTATCCCCTTAACCTATGGCCGTGAGGCCGGGACGCTGCTGGTAAGCCATGGCCCGTACGCGGACTGTCACGCCAAGTCCAGTCTGTCAGACTATGCCTTTGTAATAATGGTTGGTAAAGGTCGACTTTGTAATCTAGGGCTAAAATCTTCATCGATTATTAAAATTAAAGAGATAATGATATTTTATTTAGTTATTCGTTTTAGTACAGATTTCTTGATGTCCCGGGATTCATGTGTCCCGGGAAATACTTCAGTTGGAACATCCAAATCGCCTACTACGAAGAGCGAAACTGTCTTCATGCGGAGAAAAGATATTGACTCACTACATTACGCTAGTTTAAATCGTATTTCGGAAAAGCCGCTGAAATAATGTTTATCAACATAACAAACACAAATTATAAACAGAAATATACAAACACAAACAGAATTATATCGTCCCCCTCATACTGTAGTTCTCCGTGGTTTAGACCATCTCTTCTCGTGGAATCAGTTCCGAACCGTAGAACACGCGTAACTATAATTTGCCATCCTATAATTTGAATTCTATTCAGTGACTTCTCTACGGCAACAAACTTGAGATTTGTATTTAACAACTGTTACTCACGCATTTAAAATCTGTTCCCCGCGAAGCAAGGAAGCAGCACAATCTGCCCGATTTGAGCGCGGCGGCGCGGCGGGGCGGTGAGGCTAGCGCAGGTGGACGCCTGGCGCCTTGTGCGGCGACAGCGCCATCGCCCGCCCTCTCCTCCCCCATGGCGCTTGTATGGAAATGGAAGCCCATGGCGACCGCTGCACGTCTCCGTAATGGGCGACCCGGCGCCGGAAACAGCCTCAAAACGCGTTATCGCGCCCCTTAATGGTCTGTTTTATTCCGCGCCGACGTAGATGAAACAGATGCAACGCGCGGCCCGCGCCCGCCGCCATGTTTCCAATGCCCCTTATCGCACGCAATGCCGGATAACACGCCCGCCGCCTTTCCACCAGCGCGCGGATACTGTTCCGCCGCCGCCCGCCATCGCTGCCTCGATCTACTTGTTCTTCAGGGCAATTACAGCCGTCATTTGGGAGCGCGGTTTCCCAGAAGCGCGCAACATACAAACGCACCCGCGTTGGCGGCGCGCTTGTCGCCATGTGTCGGACGGCGTCTTTACGGACCTTGGCAGCGTGGCGGGGTGCGACTGAAGAGGCTGCTAGAAAAAACTGCGCCGTTTCAAACCCCACCGGCGGCGGCCCGCGCGCAAAAAGCGAAGGGCGAGGCGAGGCGAGGCGAGCCGCGTCGAGGCGCTGGTGTTACACGCTCGCAACCTCCACAAAGAAGGGTGAGGACGCGTCGTTGTCGCCGGCCTAATGAGCAATAATATGTGCTGTCTGGTTGGACCTAGAAAAACACTCGTTCTCGTACCTGCTGCTGCTGCTGCTTTCGTTCGGAGGCGCTCCCGGAGGGGAGAAGGGCGATGAAATGACAAATGTGTTGAAATTCGAGAGAAGGAGGCGTAAATTTCAGGCGCGTTAGAGGAGAGACAGCCGCGGGAACTCGAAGTGGCGTGGTGAGTAAGTGTGACTGACTTCAGAGGGGACGGTTCTGATTAGTTACGGAATTTGCGCACGACTTCATTTTTGTGTGGGGTACATAATCCATAAAGTAACAGACAGGAAAAAAATTGCCGTTGCGTTTGGTGTGATTTGAGATCAATTTTCTTAAATTTTGATACTAATAAACTGTTTTTATGAATAAGAAAAAAATATATTCTGGTATGCCATGAAGTAGTAAATCAGATTTTTTGACCACTCGCTACAGAAACGAAAAATTGTACCTATCTGTGTTGCATACTAAATTTTCCTATTAATTAAAAAAGTGTTGGTCGAAATAACATTCTCCAGAATGATAATACAGAAGGCTGATTAGAACACGTTGGTTCAGGATAACAATAGGTAATTTTTTATGTCCATGTTTATAACACATAGTTGGAGGGTAACTACATTTTTGGGTCCGCTTTTTCATTAAAATGTATTATTTATATACGACTCCATATTTTACTCGAAAATAAATAAAACTCCGTTAAGGAGAATAAAATTATAACTTGAATTATCCAAAACTCATTAGATTGTATGTTGAATTGTTTACATGATAACCTTTCCTCAAATTCGCAGAATAAAAAGGGAGGGGGAAGAATTGAACAAATATAATGAAATAAAATATTTTAAGGACCCCTTGCCTCCCCCTTGTGTTCTTGCTGTAAAACGATTGCAAGATTGTTCAGAAACGAAATTACTCTCAAATGTTACCCACCTGAATCAGTAGGAAAAAATTGATGCAAGAAATAGATTAACAATTGCGTTAATTAAAAGAAAATTTCTTTAAAATAGTTCACTAAAAGTACATAAAATGTGTTCAAGACTGGGTAACACAGTTCATAAATAAAAATAAATGAAATATTAGTTAAGTAGGTTTTGAAATAACGTATATTATGTCAGGAAATCAATAAAAATGAAAGCGTGACAGAATGAATGAGACTTGCCATCGCAAAGAATTACGTGTGTTGCTCTGGTGTTTATACACACTTTTCTTTCTTTGTGTGTGAATATGATAAAGATATAGATCTTGCCAAGGAGAGAAAGAAACAAACGAGCTGACAAAGTAAGAGAGGTGATGAACAGCCACGACCTACCCCGCATCCTTTCATAAAGCACCCTTCCTTAGGAGCCAGCAACCAAAGCAGGAAAAAAGTCATTCACCCACCCCATTACGATCTGAACATTCTTCCATATCGCGACTTGGGCTCCTCGGGCGGGTAAATATAGCCCCGCGGCGGCGGAGGCAGCGGTGCTGCGGCATTGTGGCGACCGCATGAATCACTTTAATGAAGCCGCGGCGGACGCCCTGACAGCACTCGACAGCTTATGGCACAAGTCGCGCGGGCGAAGTGAAATATGCCGCCGACGGCGTTTTTTACCACAGCCCCCGCTCGCCGCCGCGCGCGCTCCGCCAACGCCCTGCCGCGTCCTCCGCCTCTGCGCTGCTTTACATTCTCTTCCCCTTCCCAATAGCGCCTGCTCAACCACCACCACTGCTATTGTCAGGCTCTCCCCTTCCAAATGCTCAAATATAAAATTATTACTATCTTTATTCCTATGATTATAACACGGGCTATACCATCATCATTTTTATTATTAACATCATCATTCCCAAAATCGTCTATTGCAGGAGGCGCTGTGCTAAAGTAGTTTCGTATTCAACGAAGTAACCACCATCAAAATGTCGAAGATCTACATTAACGATTACGATCTCTTTCATCCCCTACAACATTTTGGCCACTATCTTTATAAGCGAAAAGCACTATCCCGAGCAATTCTGTTGCATTACAACCGCGCTCACTGACTACCGAGTTTACGGAGTTGGACAGCCACGTTTAATGGCAATGACGATGGGCGACAACCGTCTGTAAGAAACGGGTCAGATGACAACCGCGCGTTTTGAATTGCAACCGTCTCCAACGAAAACGGAATTGAACGATGATCGCAAACTCTGCCAACCAACAAATAAGCATTGTCACCGGCAATGACGAGCAACCCCTCCACGGCCCAGTTCTTCCCTCGCCCTCGAGGCGCCGCCCGCGGGCGCGGCCTCGCCGGCCGATATATCGCGCGCGCTGTCAGCACATTCGTAAGCGGCGCCACGCTCTCCGTCGGCGGCCGCTAACGAGGGCCTCCGCCGCCAGCCGCTGGCGCGCGCCCAGCCGCGTGAGACTGCTCGCGCCGCCGCCGCGGCTGTCGGGCCACGCCCATGGCGATTAATGCGCGCGTTGTCGGGCGGTGGTTGTTGTTGGATGCGCGTTTTGTCAGACGAGGATCATGCTAGACGCCGTTGTAGTCGGATGTGGTTGTTGTCCGACGCGGATGGTGTTGGACGCGGTCGTGGTGGCATGCAGTTGTGATCGGACAAGGATGTGACGTGTTGATGGACGCTGTTGTCGGACGATGATGTTATTAGACGTTGTTGTTAGACGCCCGATGCGGTTATCGAACGCGATTGTTGTCAGTCGCAGATGTTGACAGATGCTGTTGTTCTGAGATGTAATTGTTGTGAAACGTGGTAGTTGTCAGGCGTCGTTTATGTCGCGCCTGATATGGAACGTGCTTTATATCGCACGCAGTTTTTCTGGGACGCTTTTGTTGAATGCGGTTAATGAACGCTGATTTGCGACGTGATTATTAGACGGTTATTAAACGTCGAATTCGGTTTTCAATTTTCACCATTCATGTTTGAGAGTTGTAGATTGACGTAATTATCTCTGGTATAGATTTCCAATGGCGATGGACAGTGCGCTGTGAACAAAAGTGTTGATGCTTATTTGTTGAAGGTAATAATGCTCACCAATGGCAATGGAATACCTCAGGCTCGCGAACTGAGATATCAAGATGTCATTTATTAAATCCTTGAGCATCTATGCAACCCTTAAGAACAACACGTTTATGCACGTTTTTTATAAGACGAGTAATCTGTAACCTAATCTAAAAATAATACTTACTGTCCACACGTTAGAATTATTTACTGGTAAGCGTCAAAAGATAAAATATTTTTTAAGTTGAAATATTCTGTACCATATTTCAAAACAACCCATGATATTCATGAAACAGCACAACTGAAAAGAATAAACTAGTCTCGGAATTTGTAACGGCGCAGATTTCTTGTTGTGAATTTCAATATACTTATCAGAATTTCAAGCTACTTTATTCTATTAGTCATTCTAGTTACTTACCAAATTATAAATATACTTATACTAACGAAGCGTGAGTCTGATAACGAGATGATACCAAGTGTAACAGCATTCCATAAACTCTATCGAAAGAGTTCAGGATTAGCAGCAACATTTGGTAAGAGGAGAATTTGGAATACTACCCGTCAGTAAATATTTCCAACATGTATCAACCTGGGAATCATTGGCAAGCCGTAGAGAAAAAGCAAAATTTTGTATATTTTATAAAGCAATGGAGAACAATCCGGCATGGAGGAAAGACTGCTTAAAATCGTTCACTTAGCGTGTCATGACCATAACAGAAAAACTAATGGTGCTACAGAATGGCACAGACTTTCTCGTATTAGTTCAAGGGCTTCATGTAAAGTACACCCAGAAATTAATGAATGTTTTTCAAAATCGCAGGACGTTTTGAAACAAATTTACTTTTTTGGTATCATGGGACCCCAAAACGTGTATTTCCGTTGAAATCTCGAAATCGATTTTCCACAGCATTACGTAACTTTCTGTATACTACGTATATTACTTTGTATATATATGTACGTATAAGAGAAAGTAAAAATTGGTGCGGCTTTTGATAAAATTATTGTTTCAACATTTAAAAAAAATTATGCGAAAATAATCAATATTTTTGAAAAATTGTATCTTATTTTCTATAATATTGTCTTTATGTTCTAATGTCTTATCTGTCTTTAAAGTATAGATTTCTTTTAGGGAAAAATCTTTATCTTCAATTTTGAAAATGTAGGAAGATGCTGAATTGTTTTTCCGTTTTGCAATTTTCGGAAATTCTGCGATTTTAACGACATGAGACACGTGCAACTTTCTTTTTACTCTACCAGAAGAAAAAAAAATTGGAGTAATTTTGAGAAAATTTGAAAACTATTATTGACACTTCATGTAAAGTACCCCTCGAAATGAAAATATCCATTTGAAACTTACAGGACCTTGAGTTCAGACAGATCAATGGGGGAATGTCAATTTTAGAGTATCGCGTCTGACCGGTTTAGGCACTAGCATTGACTACAGACACTTGGCAGACAGACAACTTTTTCGAAAACAAGGCCCCACAATACGAGTTTTTCTGTCGAAAAGTTGCCCATTTTGCCGTACTATTAAAGTACTTTGTCTTTACTGTGTGAGTACGTATTATGGCGAGAAAGTAAACTAGGAAATTTATGAAATGAATTTTTAATGGAATTTTGGGTTTCTTTTAATAAAACATTCTGTAATATCACAATTTTGGGAATTACTTTTAGTTAAATTTACTCTGAAAAATATTTTACCCATTATATTTTCTGAAAAGCAGACATGAGTTCACAAAAGAGTTGTGGACTTATGTCTGCTTTGAACTCATTAGAGTATCTTTTTGATGTTTTATCACCGCTGAAGTGAGCACTCTTAACTGCTAGCAAATTAAGTGCTTGAGTTGCATCATAAAAATAGGCAACAACAAACAATTATGTGTTTTATTTGCCCACCCTTGAGTGTTAACTTAATGTTATTCTCAGTGATCATAAATCTACTGTCAATTCACTTTATTTGAGTATTTCTTAGCCTTCCTCAGTGAAAAAATAACGATACATAATTACTGAGAAATTGAAGTAATATTATAAGAAGCTAAAGCAATTTGCATGAAAGTGGTAACAAGTGCTCTTTCTATGGAAGTAATTTCTTGATATGCTTTCGTAATCATTTATAATTATCGAACTTGGTTGAATAGCAAGCACATCGCCTGATTGCAGGTCTCTCATCGTAGTCTTCAAAACATTTGTGATGCCGGAATGTTTTCCCGAAAAGGTGAAAATTGTTTGAGTTCGTCTTTTTTGCTAATTCGCTCGGTATAGCATTACCGATAGCGTCATCTTTGTTAGCCAATCAGAAATAATTGAAACCAATTGTTCGCTGAACGCAGTAATCTGACGATTCTATCGTTGATGAACTTTCAGAACCCACCACCTTTTTGATAAAATGCCGTAGAGATGAGGCAATGTGACATGCAGGCAATATACACGATGGTCGCTATGGAAGTTTTGAGATATATTGTGTGCTTTATTACAATTCCAAGAATGTGAATCGATCCCAGTCATTTCTGAGTAATGCATGCAAGTTGGAACTTGCTACGAGGTTTACCTTTCTTTTTGTTGACGCAGCATTCAGTTGTTAGAATGGAGCCGACAAGAGAGCACCGTGCAATGCTTCTTTATGGCTTTAAAAGTGGTTTAATCGAATCTGGAAGCCTTGAGCATTTGCGGCGGGTCTTCGGGTACCATGCGCTTTCCCGTGCGACAATTGTTCGGTGGTTTCAAGAATTCACAAGAGGCAGAACACTGTTGAACGACGAGGAGTGGAGCGGCCTTCCGGCAAATGCAGTGACTGAAGAAACATCGTCACTGTGGAAAAATTGGTGCGCAAAAACAATCGTGTGACATTTAAGGATATTGAAGGGTCTCTACAGATTGGACCATCGGCAGTTTCCAAAACCCTGCCCGAATACCTTTGAGTCAGGAACGTTGCATCCCAATGGGTGCCATACACTTTGACAGAATTATAGAAGCGCATCCGTGTGGAATGGTGAGAAGAAATGTTGAAAAGATTTGAAACATGCAACTCTAGGCGCGTGTCTGACATAGTTACTGGTGGTGAAAACGTAAATTTATCAGTTCGATCCTGAAAATAAGCGCCAGTCTACCGTATGGATTTTTCCCGATGAACATCCACCAACAAATGTTAAGCGACCTCGATGCGTCGGAAAGAAAATGGTTGCAACATTCTTCTTCAAAAGCGGACGTGTCACAACTGTTCCACTGGAAGAACAAACAACTGTTACTGCTCTGTGGTACACAACAAAAAGCCTACCAAAGGTTTTCGTCAAGCTTAAAAAACGGCGACCGAAGACAGGACTGCGAGGAATCGTCCTGCACTATGACAATGCGTCTGCGCACATGGCCAACCTCATAATTCAGTTCTTGGAGTCAACAGAGGTTAAACTAATGACTCACTCACCTTACAGTGCTGACCAGACTCCATGTGATTATTTTCTGCTCCCTACAGTCAAGTTGCATGCGAGGAAAGAGGTTCTCAAGCCCTGAAGAAGTTGTTGATGCCTACAAAAGTAAACTTTTAGCACACGAGGGAAATAAGTGAAAAAAACTGTTTTGAAAATTGATTTACAACAAGACAAAAATGTATAGAATATGGTGCCATGTATTTTCAGAAAAAATAGTTATCAAAATTATTTCAAGTTTCTTAGTTTTTGTGAATCTTAAAACTTTCGTGGCGATCTCCGTACAGCGCACCAGGAAAGTCTCTCCGCAGGAAGACTCACCTTGCTGGTGAGAGTGCTAGCAACAGAAATCGTGTTGGAAACACGAGCTGCAGCTTTTAAGAAACGAAAATGCAAGTACCACAATCAAAACAGATCGGAGTGTTGTCCCCTTCACTTCTTTCCCAGTGATCTGGTTGCTACCAACGTAAATGCAATTTTTAATTCGAAGCTCTGACTCGGCGGAGCTGTGGAGAAACTTTCCTGCCGCTCTATCCTATACATTATTGGTATTCTGGAAATGCGTTCCTAAATATGGAAAAACTGATTCTCATGTTTCATGAACGGAACGTCTAATAGTAAAAAATAATAAAATGACATTCAAAGTATTGAGATGTGTGTCTTAAGTGGCTTTCTCAATGTCAACTATTGCCGAACTCTTTCTGAGCGTAGGAGACGCCTGAATGGCTCTAACAGTAGGGACTTGGCTTCGCCTCTACTGCAAGGATGGAAGGAGTGAACATGACCATTGAATGAGGTTGGAGGAGTATGGAATGAGGGTTAGATGAGTGACGCAATGTCATTTGAAAAACAGCCATGCTTCAAGCGGAAGAAAACAGGCTTGTCACATGCGGACCTAAGAGAGGCTCCACGCGCTTTTGCCACTGGGTTATGCGCTAAGTATGCCTATCATGTAAGTATACCTATCGGTATGTCTATCACATATTCCGGCTGAGATGGCCCAGTGGCCACAGTCACTGCACTTCGTCTGACCGTGGGGTCCTAGAGATATAGTTCCGACGGTAGTGAATTTTCAACCCAAGCTAGATTGCTTGGTGCAATGCAGACCCTATATCGAGAATTTTAGCGGACGGTTGCTCTGATCAGTTGTTTACTGTGATTTCTACAATCATTACCAAGCGAAAGACGGACAAGTACCCCAATAAGGGTCTAAGGGCGACCGACTGCGCGCAAACATCCCTTCCTCATCCTTGTCTGATCCTCTCCTCTTACTTACAATCTACACAATTTCATGCACTAAAGCACGTATGTCTATCACACATGTCAGGACATGTCTATCACTAGTCAGGCTTAGAGCTTGACTCTTTTGGGGCGGTGTCCCGATCGGAAAAATTGCTGAAATGAGAAGAAAAAACTGAGGCGCGGAATACTGCCATTGTAAGGTGCACTACAGTCGAAAGAATTATGACCAAAGTAGTTGTGGTACAGGGAAACACTATCATGTATTATTGCCGCAGAACTGTGCTGAATACTGCGCTTGATACATATTTGATTTGTGTGGAAGGGTATTTGTACGGTCTACAGAAAAGGATAAATGCAATTGTGATATACATATTAATTAATTCAATTGTGATATTTAGCGATAAATTGAAAGAATTATGTAAAACACATGCTCCTTGCAACACACTACCTTGCAATACCTCTACCATCGAGCATAACTCGCAATTGAAACGTCCTAGGGCCTTAAAATTAGATTTTCGTGCCCCCTTAGGGACATGAGTTGTGTTATTTTATGTACTAGTGAACAAAATGAGACTTTTTGATCGTTTTATTACATTTTTGTAATAAAAATTGTTTCTCTCGCCCCCATAGCACTGGTTGCAGTAACACTGAAGTTGGAATACAGTGTGAAGATATTTTCACCTTAAAAGCACAAAGTTCGGAATGTTACCAACTGTTTAAAAGCACACGCGCTACGAATACAGAATGTCTCAGAAAAATGTTACGAACTTCTAGGGGTTTCTCAACATGTAGAAGGATTGGAAATGATCACATTTGCCATTGAACATACAGTGGGGAATTGCATGTAACACACCAAATGTAGATGCATTTATGCATGTGGTAATTGCTCCTGATTTTTTAATCAACCCCGAATTCGGTAGGTCCATAAAATCTCTTTGACGAGACCTGCAGAACATCCATTACAGAAAATTTCCCATTGTCAAAAAGTGACCGTTTTCCACCGCTCCACTTGTCCTGGACGTTTGAAACATGTATTTGAGACCCATGTGTAAACCATCACAATGGTTGCCATTTTGCCCTGCAGCCGCGCCAGGTTGTTGCAGGTCGTGAACACGGGGGGGGGGGGGGAGAGCGGGGCGCCAGAACGGTGCCTTGCTTCCAATCTCTTTCAGTGGTGGTGGTGGTGGTGGAGACAAACCACTTGTGTGAACACCTGCCCAGGGAAGGAAAGGGTAAGAAGTCTTCCTCTTGAGCTCAGAAATGACAAGTGATGTCATATCTGTATGCTCTCAACGTTGTTGGTATCGCGATTTTCTTTGACTTTTTGATTTGGCTTTTCACGTTTCCGTGGAAATGGCCACACCTCACTTGGCGGATTGTAGGCGGAGAGAGAATGTTTCCAAGGAACGGCTTGTGGAAGTGTCAACATTTATTGGTGTTCAGAACTAACACTCACTTGTTGAACTTCTGTGAAATGATTTTATTAATATGGTAAAAAAATAAAATAATTATTTTGCGATGCCAATATAACTTCATATTTGTTTTAGGTGT
Organism: Teleogryllus occipitalis; assembly: GCA_011170035.1. Taxonomy (NCBI): domain Eukaryota; kingdom Metazoa; phylum Arthropoda; class Insecta; order Orthoptera; family Gryllidae; genus Teleogryllus; species Teleogryllus occipitalis. Next base: position 347,114 of record BLKR01000542.1, on the reverse strand, counting down.
GCGTGAGAAGTTTTATTCATTATATATAGATTAAATAATTATCTTCTAGAATACCCTTCCAATTTTATGTATTACATGCTGTTATAAATGAAGTTCAATTTTAATGTATAAATTTACACTGTACGAATTACAGTTTATTAAAGAATTTTTAATGTAAAACATTGTCACGTAAAATGGATTTGCGTTTCAATAATTCAATGTCTCATCACACGAGTATAGCACTGAAGTTTCAACCTGTCTCTAACTGAATGTTTTTGTAAAAAATGTTAAAAGCAAACAAAGCATTTTTAGTTTCAGCCACTGAATTTTGTCTGTTTGCGAACTGGCTGGTAACCCCCAGCAATCATTATATCAATCCAAATGCCAAGTAGATTGAGGGCATTTGCATTTAATTTCAAATAAATTCAGAGTACTAGATCTGTTGGCATTGAGCTCTCCAATTGGAGTGTAATTTCCGTGTGGTTTTGAACGTGCCACAGATATCTCATGATAAGGCTGCATGAGAGCGCCACCGGCTCTGCCCCGCGTCCCCCCTCCCCGTTTCTTCCGCGCCGGCCACGGATGCACCTGCCTCCCACCTGTTCTGCGCCCGCGCCCGCCCTTGTTAGCCCTGCCAGCCGGCCCGCGCGCAATGCTCCACACACACACACACACACACACACACGGACAAATTAAGTTACTCTAGCGTTATTATACGCTGAATACGCGGTATTAATAATGTCAGAGTCAGAAATGAGGGATGATCACAAATGATAATGATAATAATAATCATAATAATAATAATATTAATAATAATAATAATAATAATAATAATAATAATAATAATAATAATAATAATAATAATAATAATAGTGGTAATAAAAATCCTCACCATTGGGCGTTTTAGTACGGGTTTGGTCGTATCGTCGATACCCACCAATGTGAGTATCGTATATGGATGCAAGCAGTGCTTGATTTATAAAATTTTAGGTCTCTGAACGCGGGCCAAATTTCTTACTATTTTTAATAGATTTAGTTGTATATTTATTGTATAATTTACTAATAATTTGAAGGAACCGGAAAGCCGTTCCGCCAGATATCCAGCCCTGAATATAAGGATGTGTCGTATTTGAATGGCAACATCTTGTGAATACTTAGACTAGGGTTTTTCCTTCTGTGCTTGTGAGTTTTTTCTCTGATATAAATTTCGATATATTTTACTTGTACTGTCGTAGTTAGAAACAAGCAGGTAGGAGCACTCCTAGAAGCTCATCTTCTTTATCGAATTTCAGGAATTATATTCGTGTATATTGGGAAAATACAGTTTTTTATGTAGGTCTGAGTTGAGCATGATCTCGTGGTCCAGATTTCCCTTAAATCGGAAAACATGCATCCCCTACGTTCCTCACCGCCCCCAATCTTTATCCCCTTTCACTTTTGGTGCAGAAAGTGCAAAAACCTCTTCGTCCGTCTGTCCTCTTTTCTACAACAAATGCTACGCAAGAATTCGAACCATCTCAAACCATTCACGCATTATTTACTACATCAATGACTACGTGTATTAATTTTCTCGTTGTGATTTATTTTTATTTCATTCATTCTCTTTTTATTATATTCATTTTCAGTATAATCTCTTATTGTATGCCAACTATTTTCTCCGGTAACCAATTTCCAAGTACGAAGTACCAATTTCCATTGTACGAATAATTTAATCTGCGTTCTGTGTTTCTCTCTCAGATTGATTCGAAAGCTATATGAAACATTAGTAATCTCATTTTTGCCGGGTGAATTATATTTTTATTTTTTATTTGTAGCTTTTTATTTAGTTGTATGCCTTTTATTGACGCAAAAACCTAAAAATAATATTCTGGTAGGAGAACGCTTCACATGAAGGTGTTATTTAAAAATAGTTATACCTGAGCAATAATGATGGCAAACAGTTTGGAGTATTGAATTAGAATATGAACATTAAACATACGCACTGAAAAACTAAAAGGTACTAGTGTACCCGTGCGAAAACCCTCGCATATATTTTTCTGCGAGACCTGCTTATCCTCCGTCACTTGTTCTATGTGTCTCCTTGTAATTGATAACAATAAAATACACCCTTTTCAATACAAATGTTCTTATTTTACGATATTACCGCGTAGAGATGTACACCCGTGTAATTCAATCGCGTAAAACATCAAGTAATTGGTTTAATTTCACGTAAAGTGACCTCATTTATAAAGATCGGTTACGTATGAGAACCGCAAAAGTTATTAAACTACTGAAATAATATGGGAGACGATATATAAACAGTTGACTCCGGTTATAGTGAACTCGTATATAGTAAACCCTTGGTTATAGTGAACTTAAGTCACTGGTTCCGTTTCACTTACTTTAGAAATAAGCATATGAAGATTCGGTTATAGTGAACCTGAACCTGTGCTATAGTGAACCTAGGAAATACAACGTTCTGGAAATTTTTTCACTCCTGGAAAATTCTGTATCGCCTCAGAGCCACAAACTCCACCACTAGGCAGCTTGAAAAAAATATCGACGGCCAAAGGTCATAATCGAAGAGATCTCCCTTGAGCTGAAGCTAGTGGACTCAGAATAGGGTCCTTACTGATGACCTTTTGCCACTAAGTTTCACTTCAGAAACTAATGCCGTGTCCTGCTTGGGTTACAACTGGTGGCGGCGACGCGCGATTGCTTGCTTTAGTTTCAATCTTGGTGTCACTTGACATTCCGCGGGACAAACCACGTTGAGTTCTTACCATGGCAACAGGAAGCACGCGACTGCCACAGCCTGGTGATATTTGCCGTGCCTCGCGGAGATGCCATCAGTTTCATTAGCCGCTAGCGCCATCCCGCCACCGAAAGCCCCTGGTATTTTATTAGGCAAGAAAAGGGCCTTCGAAGAGTGGGACGGTGTTCCAACAGTACAAGAGACATTGAAGGATCTCAAGACTGCATTACGATACTTTGACACATAGGACAATGCAGAATCAAGAACGGAGAGAGCACGAAATCTGGAGAAGGATCTAGAGAAACTATTAATGAAAAAGTACGAGGCAAACAATTCAAAACAATTGATTTTTAAGGACAAAATCAGATACTGAAATTTTCAGTTCGTTCTGTTAATGTAATTTGATGTATCTCTATATTAATCAAATTAATCGTTATGGAGAAAATTTATTTAATTTTGACATCATCGGATATAGCGAACCAGAAATGTTAGTCGCCCAAGTTCACTATAACCGGATTCGACTCTGTGTGTATGTGTATATATATATATATATATATATATATATATATATATATATATATATATATATATATATATACAGGGTCGTTTAGGAATTAGAAAATGCGATGAAATTGAAGCAGTGATGAGGCTTTTCGTTTGCTCAGTACTGTAAATTTGTGACCAAACCAACCCAGTTAAGGAAAAGGACTGATTGGCAGGTAAACGCGTCAAGGGGTCGCCGCCGCCGCGTTGCTGTGCCCTGCTTTCCTTTGTAACGTACTGAAAATCTTCCAGACTCACTCCTATATCAAAATGAAAAGCAACGAAAGCACTCTAAGAGGGACTAAATTTCACGTTCTGGGTTAGAGAATATTAGCTGAGAAAACGGAAGAAATTAAAAATAGCACGAGAAGCAGACTTTATTCAATCAACAAATGATTCCATTGAATGAAAACAAACTTTAACCAAAACATATTTCGAAAAAAATATGCCAGTTCTAAGTTCGGAAAATTGGGAAGTTGTGTCTTAAAAGTAATGGCTATGAAAGTATTCTTCGAAAATCAAAGAGTCATATTCCACTTTTACCTGGAAGGGGATGAAGGAGTCGGCCCCCATTTACCCCTTTTATGAATCGGACCCCAGTTTTTATAATAGTGGAACCCTTATTTTTCTCCTATTTACATACGCCGTGATGTCACTGCAGCGCCTCTGACCGGGAGGTCTTAGGTTCGAGTCCAGACGGCAGCAAGATTTTCGACACTAGTTTTTCAGCTAGGTCGAATTCAGTCACTGTCTGGAGGAGAATTCTAGCGGTCGGCTGCTCTGATCAGTAGTTTTCCGTGGTTTCTCTGATCAACACCAGGCGAAAGCCGGACCAGTACCCTAACAAACGGGCCACGGACCGCGCGCGATCTGTCCTTCCTCTTCCTTTTCCTATCCTCTCCCCTTACACACACACTTACACTAACATGCACTACACTACCACATATTCCGGGAGACCGGTCGGAAGCTTAGAGCTTGCCCCGGCTGGGGCGGTGCCCCGCTGGTGGGAGAGTCCTGGTTAGGGGGAAACCCCACTAGCCGACGGTAGGTCGGCGCCGGATCTCGCCATCCAGCGGGGGAAGATCGCTATCATCCAAGAAAAACATGCACTTCACTAAAGGGACTAATGACCAAAGCAGTTGACGCGCCCGGAAACACGAAAAAAATCAATCAATCATATGCCGTGTAACACGAAAGTCGGCGCGGATTTGTCGCTCCAGCTGGGGAGGAACACCGCCATATCCCGCTTCAGCAGACACTGCCTCACTCACAGCCCCATCACCACGGGGGTTGACACCAAACGCTACTGATGCCGTTGCTTCTCCGCGCCTGCGCAGCCTGTGGCCTGTGCTGCGTGGCTACGCACGGGGCGCGCGCCCCAATCACTCTGAGTTGGGGCAGCCCCCCCCCCCTCCCGAAACATCGAGAACATTATTGCACTGAGACTCTTTGGCAGTTTTTTCAGACGTCTTCACTCTCTCTAAAAAACTGCAGGTCTCTTTTTATTCTTTGTTGTTTCAATCAATTTAGAATTGTTGTAATTCTCTGAAACATATTGTTCAACGAATCATTGTTTTCTAGTACACGCATCAAGTGAACAAGTTGACTTCAGTCACACCAAATACATTGTGTTTCTATGTAAGGATATTGAACAACATGAGGCATGAAAGGGTATGTTGTTATTAACATTTCCGTGTGTCAAGTTTTCATTAAATACATTTTTAGAATCTGTTTTCGATGAATCACAAGAAATTGTTGTTTATTTTATTGAAATTGCCCTCCCAGTAGTTATTGCTCTAAAGTGTTCGGTTTATTATTTAATTCCAATAAATTCTCTTTGAATTGGAACAGTATTTCCTAGAAAACAACTATAATTTGTAACACAAGTTCAAAAGGAAAATATTGTGTTCATATAAATGTTACTTCTCTGCATATTAACCATTTTAATGCTTTTTCAGGCTATTACGTTTTTGGCATTTGTTCTGAATGCTACATGCATAATATTCAGGGCCTAATCAATATTTACAAATAATAACTATTTTCACTTTATATTAAGAATTGTCACGAAGTAATATGGTGAAAAAAAATCATGAAAAATTAACAAAATGATCTAACTTTTACTTTTTCGCATTCCTATAAATGCTAGAAAATGTATTTTAATACTGGAAAAAGTTGATTTCAAGATCTTGACAAAAATACATGTTTTAGAAGTCTCACACTCCAAAGCTTTTTACAATTACGTATCTGTCTGTCAATCTATCAGTCTGCTTATCCGTCCGTCCCTTTGTGGACCTCTGTAGAATTTAAACAGTTCCCGGGATTTTGTCCAAATATGAATTCCCTAATCGATTTAACTGCACTCGAAACTGCGATTTTGAAATATATCCTGTAACATTTCAAAATCTTTACCACAAGCCTCTGGGACATTTTCAACATTTTCTCAAAGAGTCTCAATTTTTACAAAAAAAAAAATTTCCAAAAATTAAAGATTTTCCACAACACTTTGGTTAAAAGATTTCTAGGAGTTAGCTTAAGTGATAGTAGTATATAAATTTCAAAATTATAATATGTCACAGTTATCTTTAATAAGATAACGTATTAAGTGCTGTTGTATCACCGCTATTGTCCTGGTTACTTGTATGCAACCCGTGCAACATTTCAGGAGTAATGCCGTTTTTCAAATTCTCACAGACCAGTAATGTTATGAATTACGTGCCCTGTGTGAAAATATTTAATTTGTGCATTTTAATAATGGGAATGATAAGAAAGTGTAAGAAAGTAGAATTTGGATGAAGTATTGAAAACTAGAAAAAAATGTTGATTTAAATGCTTTACAAAATAATTTGGTTTACGTTTCGATGTAATACCTAGAACCCTACTGTGTAAAGTCATTTTTGAAATTATCTATTAGATACCACAAAAGATACAGTATCCTATAAACACATTCTTCTTAGATGTGTGGAAATACAGATTTTCTTCTTATGATTTAACCATTTTTTTGATTTAACAATAGAATTCCGAAAGTTTGGGATACAATTATATCAAGTATTCGTGTTGTTATCTACTATTAATCTTGCTGAAAATGAAAATGTATTCATCACAATTTGCATGATTTTTTTGAAACCCGTGGTGAGAAAACCGTGTGCACACAAATAAAAAATTAAACCACTTCGAATGGCTACCGCCTGAACAGTATATTGAAATATTAAACGCTCGTCATATCGGTATATCAATCAACGTCAATTTAATTGTACAGAGGTCTGAAGTTTTTGCTCGTTTCTGACCATGCGAACATGGTAAGGATGAGGGGCGGGTTTCCAGAAGAGTTAACTCTCCAAAAATGAAGGCACAAAAGGGTCTCATTTTATAGCATTACTTACGGAAATACACCTTAGGCTTCACTCTCCCCCGCACATTGCACTGCATGTTCCATAACGTACTTCCCACACGTACTCCTCTTCATTCCCGCAAGTTCCTCAATGTTACCTCACACGTTATTACATATGCTTCTACAATGTTTCCCTTCTCGTTTTTCACATCTTCTCTACATGTACCCAGAAGAGCGAAATTTGCACAAGATGTAGTAGCAGATGGGTCCAAAAATGTTGGCAAAAAACTGCAATCTCTACGAGAAAGAACATTTTAAATCATTGCTTTAAAACAGAAAAGAGTTTCTCGCTGAAAACCAACTTGCAGCGTTTCTGGGAACTCGTGATGTGGGTGAGTGTACCTTTCAAAAAGTGCTGTAGGTCTAAAACCTAGCAGGAAATCCTAGAAAGCATCGTTTCCGAGTCATGTGCGATGGTGAAATGTGTTGCAGCACAATGTGTATTGCGGGTTGAATGTACGCCTGATAGTACTTTTTTTTTCTTTTTCTTTTCTTCCTGAGGCTTTTTCCAGCTTCAGGGATGTCGATTTCGACTATCCGCTCCGGGTACCCACTATGTCCCTCATGGGGCCACATTTTAACCTCTTACACTAGACACACTTGTGGGCTCCTCGGTGCGGTCAGGAGACAATCAGGAGGCCTTTCCCGACAACACACATACATGAAAACAATGGACAAACAACCATGGTCAAGGTGGGACTCAAACCCGCGACCCATTAGATCGAGGCACTGAGTCGGCAAACACTCTAGCCATCTCGGTCATCCAGGTCGACCTATGCCTGTTAGTACATCTATACCATAATTTATAAACTTGTCTCAAAAAACTGTTTTTCGTTATGAATAGCATTGATCCATGACTATAAACTAATTCCCTATCTAGCATAGTACACTTATGGGGTATTATGTCGATAATTTCTTGTAATATGTACAAAACACTAGTCACAAAGCAGGAATTACAATGCATTTCTGCCCTACAATTCTGACGTATTTTGTTCCGTTTAGAATTGAGTAACCTAAAAAGTCAGTATTGGGATACAAATGAGATTGATAAGAAGAGAAAAAGATAGAGACGGAAGGGAACAGGTCGTATCCACGGATAGGGACAACGCTAGCGACAAAGACAAATCTTCGGAGAACCAGAAATAATCATACTAGTGGGCTCTTACGTATGTGTTTTAAGAGTAGAGAAACATTAAATTGGATAAACTCCTTCAAATGAAACATTCAACTAAGTAGATTTCATGCGCAGACTTGCGATTAGTTAAGAAAGAACTATCATTTCGGTTTTCTCATGGCTTCCACCATTATGTGATTGACCGAAATTGTAAGAGCACACCGTACGTTAGCTTCTCTGGCCCGAGTGTGACTTCGAACATGCACGTTGGTTCAGAGAATCCTCTAGGTAGCACTTCAAAGGAGGAGTTCGTCTTTTGAGCTGCGTAGTTCCATTAAAAAACGTTTCCAAACGTTTCTGCAGCAGGAGCGCTGACAGAAATGGGGAACTATTCCAGTCACGAATCGCGCTTCAGAAATCGTTACACATCAATCAACCAGAATTGCCATTTATCTCAAAGTATTTACTGTAGAATTTATTACCTGGATATTATTACTGTCACTCAGCTCCTCCTGACTTCATAGTTACCGCTGGGAATCTGTTTGCAATTAAATTGTTCTTGTTCTTCGTCTGGTATTGTGATTGAATTCATTAGGCTTCTAGTACAGGCAAAATGGAAAAGAAACTATTCATTTTTCATGAAACACAGTTCAATAATTAAAGACACAATATTATTTCAAGTAATTAGTTAATTTCATTCGTGAAAGTCAAAAACCCATTAGTGCTTTGAGAATTCTATGACGCTTTCACTCCTCGCTTTGCGAGTCGAATTTATACCCAGAATTTTCGAAGCACTCGTGGAACACACCTTATGTTAAACACATGAGAGGAGGACTGGCTCGGAGTTTATCCTCGGACAAACTTAGATTGTATTCGAGTCACTTAAAAGCGTGTGCAGGTCAAAATAGATTTCCCTAGAGGTATAAACTAAAAATTGTACAATTCCCCTCAAACAACTAAGCACATATTTTATTTGTTAATTACATCAAGAAGAAGAAAATGGGCGAGGAAGTCTCTCGTTTGAGCAACTGACACTGAAATGAAGGAAAAGAACAGGACAACAAACAACACGCAAGAGGGGCCAGAGGGGCCGAGGGCTCCTCAAAATTTCGAAAGAGACCCCGCAACCCTTCGTAATAATAGTTTTTTTTTTTTCGAAAATTGCTGTATTTTCCCATTTTAAACTGATCCTTTGGGACAATTGATACATACAATTTGGAAAGCTTCCGAACCACCCTGTCCCTGGTCACTGTGTACATGGTTCAACATAAAGGAATTGGGAAAGTACTCTAATTAAATAATTTAATATTCAGGTATATTATGCACTTCCTTGTAAGATATACCTTTTCATATGTTAATTTGTGAATTTAATTTTGTATTGTAGAGCCACTGATGAGAAAAAATTCCCGAAACACGTGTATGGCTGAATTTTCTGCAAAGTAAATTTATTTGCCTACTATTGTGGTTTGATATCTCCTATATCCAGGATATATTATCATGGATTACCACAAAAACCTCACTGCCTATACATAATTTATAAAGGAATTGTATTTGTCAATTGTTTAATTACTTTTATACATAACTAGCAGAACCCGGCTGACTTTGTCCTGCTCTGTCTCTTTTCCTCTCTCTCTCTCTCTCTCTCTCTCTCTCTCTCTCTCTCTTCTGCTCCGACCTGGGTGATCTCGTGCCTCAACGGACCCCTCGCCGTCGTCTCCCAGCTCAGCATTAGTTCCGTCCCTTCTCACTACGCTCCCCACCTCGTCCTGTCCTGCTCCATCCCGGGACGGAAACGCCCAGCAAAAATGAAGCCAGGTGGAGCTCAGTTGGAATGGAAATTGTATTAAAATGAAGCGCCATCTTGTGCTGCAGCGCCATCTAGTGGAGTTACAACAAAATAAACAGCATAAAAATTTTCTCTACAAAAAAACAGTAAATCCTGTAAATAATTTTTTTTGTATACATTAATTATGAAAGGCCTATGTCGATGCAAGCGTTCATAAAATAGCATTTTATGACGTATGGCCGTTTTTGGCAGAATAATTGCGTCGTCACACATTCAGTCGACTGTTGCCAGCGAATCGTGCGGGGTGGCGGTGAACTGCACAACAAACCCAATCGCAGCGAGCGGATCGTGGAGTGGTGGGGGTGAACAGCCGAACACTTTTATCGCACAATAGTCAAATACAAAAGTCATAATAAAGTGGTTCCGAAAAATTACCGTTTATTCTCTTATAAATTTACAATTCTGTTTTATAAAAATTACGTATGTAACTCGTTTATAATGATGTTTTATTGCTTTAGTACAAATCTGAAAACTCACTCCAGACGTCGCTCGTTTTCAAAGCATTTACTGACACAATAAAACTTACCATTATACACTAGTTGCGTAATATACTCCTAATGGAACCGTTGAAAAGAAGAGCAACGGAGAGGGGGCGTGTGAGCGCACCCTGGAGGCGCGGATCAAAGGCGCCGAAGGGTCAAGTGGCGGTGGCCTTAAGCCGCGCCGCGCGCTCAAGGCAGGCCAGGCCGCGCCGCCCGACTCCCACTTTCTTAACGCTTTTATGCAAACACGACCTACCGCACGGCAACAAAAATACGTAATTTAGGTACTTCAGCAAATCCTTTTAAAAGAATTAAATCCCGGCATTCAAAACATGAGTTACATCCTTTGTATTTAAAAAATATTAAAAGACAAATTGTAAAAAAAATATTATTGTGAAACAAAAAAAGAAGAAATTTTGAGTATTAATTGTAACTAGAAGAGTTTCTCAGAATATTCCTCGGTAATTATTTCTCTTTTTAATTGGAAATTCAAATTAAATATAAAAATTAATGTATTAAGTAAAGTAACTGTTGTAGAATTCACGACCGTTAATGAATTGTGGGATATGGATCACGGGATCACAAACTGATGTAAATGTAGGCAGACATGGATTTTGTATATTAGTAAGCCCTGAGGAAGGAATTACATATTCCGAAACGTTGGCAAACTAATGTGTTTTATCAATTGACCGATCCTGTGATCCATATCCCACAATTAAGTAAAGTATTTATGTAAATGTTCAAAACCTAGAAAAGCCTGTAAGGAATAACAAGATGTTTTTAATGTGACGTAGTGTGACTTTCTTAGTTAGACATGGGGGAATCGTTCAACGGATGTCACCAACGTGCGTCTTAAGTACGCGCGTTGCTTCACCGAGCACACGATACGTCACGACGTGCGGCGTTCACAGGTTCTTTATCGCGATAAATAGTAAACAGACATGGATGACATGAAAACAATTGCTAGAAAATAGAAAATGCATTGGTGGGTTTACCAAATAAATAGTGAACGTTATTGATTTAGTTTCACACATTCTTCGGTAGATTGCAAGAAGACAGCGATATTTTTTAACTCATTTGTTTTCAATTGGAAAGTAGAGTGAAACATAACACATATTTCAAAGAGTATGTTTTTATAAATTGACAAGTCGCATGAAATTGGTCCCTTTAGCACTTCTTCGACTCCATTCCTATTGTATCCATACTTCGATTGATCGGTGATTGGTGTTTAGGTAACGTCCGTTGCAACGCAATCCGTGTGTCAACAACCACACATTGTTGTATCTACAACGTTCGTCAAAGAGTGGATGCGTTGGCCAAAATGACGTTCGTTGTCCGCTAGGTAACATTAAAATGCGTCAGTTGTCCTTTTCACTTTACAACGCACATTAACATTCATTTCATGCTTGTGTGCCGTTAGCCTTACCAAGGAAAGCTGTCATTGAAAGTTGTGTGTCGCGTAAGTGAGATGATCTATGTGTTCTTAGATAATTCAGAATGTATAATTTTTAGTTGATAGATATAAGAACATTTAATTTTATCAAGTTTTAAAGTTCACGGGCTTTCAAGCGGTGTAAAACACTAGAAATCTGCCTGAAGAGCCCTCTCCTCTTCTCTCATCTCTTAGAGACGACTTAGATCTTTCAACTGTTTTAGAGCTCAGCGTGGCTCTGAGATCCTCTCTGCGCCCGCGTCCGCATGAGTCACACGTTTCACCGCTCGTTCCCCTCGCCCGCGCTCATACTCATGCAACCTTGTCATCCAGTGCATGTGTTTCCGACTAACATACAGATACACACCTGCACTCTGTACTAGCGGCATAACATCACTTCGCCAAATTTTTGTCACTACACTCTGTATATTATATTTAAAATGTACAATAGGCTTAGTAAAATGAGTCACAAAGATGACAAACGCTCAAGATAACTACAAAGCAAAAGGGAATTCAACATACTGCTTAACGCGCTTGCCTGTCACTCAAATTCCACATCCCCCGGCTCAGGAGCGTTCGGAAGAGCTCCCGCAGTGGATATTTTTCAGTTGCTGCAATTGGATTCGCTCAGTGTGCTGCGGGACTCATTACAATATTATATCTATTTTAGTTTCTGACTTGTAAAACAGCAGTAAGCCCCTGGATGCTACTAGTTTTCAGAATTTAATTTGAGATAAGCGACAGATTAACTTGCGATGAAAGCGTAACGAAAATAAAACATTTTCACCGTTTCTAAATAGACACTTTGTGTTTTCAAATGAAAAGTGAAGCGTCGCTACCTACACATGCATGGGGGCGATATCGCTGTCTGTGGGGTCTACTACTGCCAGCTCACACGTTACGAAACTTCCCGGAGTTGCGTCAGTTTCTACTAAGAGATCCTAGTTACAAACAGATGCGCGTCTACACCTTTTTCAATAGCTCCATCGTCATTCGACATCCATCTGCTTCTATCTGTGTGTGCGAATCACAACCAGCAATCTGTGGTCGGCGGTTCAAGTACTTACTGTTCATTATTGATATCTACGATTAAGATCTCTGCTGTATTGTGGACGCATGTAATGGAATAAGATGTAGAAGTAACAAACCCAAAGATGGCCTCAAGTCCCGTAATGAAAGTCTTTCAAGGTTGCAGTCATTATTACTTAGTAATTCTCAATTGACGTCATGTTGGCTGAAGGGTCGTGCTCGTTTCTACATGAGTTGAGCATGTCAAATGGAAATCAAAACTGCCAATAGTTTTGAAAATGTATTCATAAATATTTTAATGATTGTGTATTGTGAAGTTTTCTGAGTTTTGGTATCTTAAGTTTATAAACAAACTATTATAAGTCGAAGTCAATACAGAAATTGTCCACTAAAAATCATTTTGAACTAGTTGAACAGCGAACATTAAAATCTATAGATAAGAAAGAAATCCTTTAACAAGTAACAAAACAAAGTATATAGATGATAAACATGAGTGGACTACAAAGCAGTAAATACAAAGCAGAAAATGGAAAGTCAGCTTGTCAAATTTTTAACTACAGTGGTTCTGAAACAGCGTGTACTTTCTCGCCTGTATTTTAAGGCAAAATTATGCGAAAAGTTCTCAAATTTTCGAAAAATGTTACATGACGTTATTTCAAAATGTATCTTTACGGAACAGATTTCATTAAGTGAAAAATCTCTACCTTCTTAATAGTAGTTGTAGAAAGACGACAAAAAAAGTTTGAATTTTCGCAAAATTAGGGTTTTTAAGGAATAGGAGACCTATATCAATATCTGAAACGTCCTTTACACTATCCAAAAACAAAGTTTAATCAAAAACAATCGAGCCACTTTTTTTAAATTTTGAAAATCCCGAGGCGCTTTATGTGAAGTACCCCCCAAAAATAAAATATCGATTTCAAATTTAAGGGGCCGTGATATCAGCTGGATTATTCCATTGGGGAATAATAATTGCGGAGACAATCGGCAGAATGATTTAGTCGCTAGCACAGACACAGACGGTCGCACAGACAGACGGATGGATGGACGGACAGTGAGACGTTTTGCCGTCATTCGGTATCAAGGACCCACAAAACATGAATTCTGGCCACATCACGTGTTAGAGAATTTTTTTCTAACTTTAGCAACTAGATTTATCCTCTTTACCAGGGCCCTATAATAAGAATTTTTCTGTCAAAAATTCGCCGTTTTTTCACGCAGCATTACATAACTTTCTCTCTACTGCGTAAGCGGTAGTGAGAAAGTAAAAATTCAAATATTTAGTCTATCATGACGTAGCGGTAAGTCGGTTCAAAGCCGAGTAGGGTGGTTGTGGCCAGCATCAAGAGGTCAGTGGCGGAATGGTATATGAGGTCAACAGCTGTTGGAAACGGACCCGGAGTGAGGCATTGGTTGTTTGGAGAAGAGGGGGGATACAGATAGACCCAGGCAGAGGGAGAAGAAACGTTCGGAAGGAGGAGAACTTTAATTTCAGTAAATATACGCAAAAAAGGGGGTATTAGGAAAAGAAAATTCTTTAGCTTGTTTAAAACATGGTCATAAGCACAAGTAATCTGACTTCATTTGATCAATCATAATCAAGTTGATCTGACTTCATTTTGTTATTGATTTTTATAAAAAGGTTTCAGCAATTATTTTTGCATATTTCCTAGGTTCACTACCTAAAATGATTGTTGAGATCGAACGGGTGTGATAACTGTAATCTGTGTTTAGAGATTGTATTTAATTTGTCATTAATTTCTTTGATGTTGTTTTGATGCTCGCGCATTACAGTTTTGCAGGTATCATTCATATACTTTCTTTTGTTAGTTGTAAAAGAATTTCTTTCTTATCTGCGGATTTTAATGTACCTGATGATATGAACACATCTATACACGAAACGTTGTACTTAAAAAATAAAGAACGCTGATCAACTGTTTCAAAATTATCTTTTATGAACAATTCCTGTATTAACGTGGACTCCTAATTGACTGTCTATAAGCTTAAGAAACCAAAAAATAAGTTATGACAAAAGTAAGATAATAGTAAATTGTACGTATTCACGATTTTCTTATTTTTTGCGCACAAGAGAAGGTAAAAATTTTCAGGTAAAAATATGTTGTAGAATATTTCTCACTTTTTAAAAATATTTTTGGTGCAATTCTGATAGATTGTGTTATTGTGGCAATGTTTTCAAAATCTGTCATTGTTGCGGATACAATTAATATTAAATTCTTGATTGTCAATTAAACGAGGTTTGCTGAGAAATGGCGTGCAGTCAAAGCTCTATAAAGTCAGGTATAGCATTTATTTCTCTCTAATTAACATTCATTGAAATATCCTTAGGCTGTGATGAGCAAGTCATTAAAATGTGTTACCTCCATAAGATCTTGGGACGAGAATATATAAACTCAAAATGCTAATCTTCACTTAGTGGGTGCACTCACATGCCTTACACTATAACTTGTAGGGAGACCAGTCGGGAGCTCCGAGCCTGTTTCTGGTTGGGGCGGAAAAATCCTCGCAAGCTGACGGATCACAGGACGCCGGCACCGGATCTCAGCAGGCAGCGGGAGAAGATCCCTGCCATCTCTCGCGATGAAAACATGCATTACACTTATGAGACAAATTACCTTAGCAGGTGACGCGGATGGATTTTAGAGGGGCTTCATGCGTTTTCGGTCCCGGACGCGTTATGGCCCTAGTGAAGTAAGCTATAATCTTTCGGATTAACTCCTTCAGCCCTTATGAAGATAATACATTTTGACCAGTTGCTTCACATGAATATTTGCGAGCACCGGACGGGGCAAACAAATAATCCCGCGAGCATTTGAAATTCATTTCCTTTCTGTGTTTAAAGTGATGAACCAGAAACGCAGCGATTCCCATTCACTGGTTCCCGATTCCGCGACTCCACGCCCCGGCCACCGCCACCCGCAGCCCCTGCTCGCGTCGTCTCCGAGGGAAAATCTCGTGCGGTGCGGCGGGCGGGCGAGGGATCGACAGATTGCTTTTTTTGTCAATAGCCCCCCCCCCCCCGCGCCCCGCCAGGCGATCGCTTCAACGAGGAGCCGACACGAGCGCCGAGTTCTCTTTATTACCTCGAGGGGAGCTCCTGCAGGCGAACCGAAACGCGCATCCGCGCTCCTCGGTTACTGCAACACTCCTCAGGGGCCGCGCTTTATCTCTCTTTCATGAATCACACGTTGACGCAGGCGTGAAATTATGCACAGTGGCGCCACGCCGAAGGCACCCGTCGCGAACGACGCCTGCGCGGAAGACGCCGCCAAGAAGGCGCCCCGAGCCCTCTGGCGTCGTGCTCTTGAAGGAAATTAATAGACTAGCGATGCGGGTGTCGGGTACATTCTACGTAATTTATTGCCGCGCATCCAGTGAAAGGTTCACCAACCCTTTTCCATCTCATCATATACCCAAACCGAATAATAAAAATCATCTTTTCGAATTTTATAACATCTTCCAGAGAAGCAATGTTTCCTAGAAAATAAAAGAGCACAAAAAATCACAAGATGCGTTTTCACCATTATTCTGATAATTATCATGATTGCAAGATAGATTTTACTGATTGTAGACATGACAACTTTCAAATATTTGAAGGGGCGATCGCTTCTCAAAATAGTCCTGTGATTTCAGCTAACGTGAACTCTCAGACTTCATTCTCTATCCATTAATCTTCGAGATGCGATGGGATTAGGATCCGTACCATTGAAAGTCATTTAGTGGTCATCACCATATACATATACAGATCTTACAAACAGCTTTTTCAACAGCATTGGGACAATGTTTAGTGTCTCGAGTGGCTGGCAGCAGTTACAGCCGGAGAGTGTTGTAATGCCAATGCCTATTTGGTACAACCAGGGCTTGATTTCTGGCAGAACGCGACCGAACGGCGTTCCGGCACCTCGGTAATATATTATTAAACTATATTATAAATATACAACTATATCTATTAAATTAATAATTAATTTGGGTACCAACAATTTTAGAAATCAAGCACTGGGTACAACTACTAATACTTCCTCTAATACATTATGTAGGCAGAATCAATGTTTCGTGGTCTCTTGTATACGTTGATTTTTTGGGAGTACTAAATGTGAAGTTTTAAAAACATTTTCAAAATTTTCTCAAAAAGGTGAAAATTATTTTTGAGAAAACTGTCCTCGGAAAACGTAGAGAACGCTTGAAACAATGGCACCGGCCTCATTTTCTTCCAAATCTCTGATTTTTCAAAACTTCCAAAAGTTGAAATCTTTTCGCTGACTTCAATAATAAAGATACATTTCTTTCCTTAATTAAAACTGTTCATCAAAAACTGATCTATAAATAAGGTCACAACAATTTCGCGAAAATACTAGTAGTTTTTGAGAAATTGTACGTGAAACATAGGTAATTTTGGAACAATTTTAAATTATTTTCTCAAATACCGCTTCAAATTTTTATTTTTTCCTCCTATGTACCAAAGTATGGTAAAGAAAATGGTGCTGGTTTTATTTTCGGTGAGCTCTCTGCATTTACGAAAATTGCCAACGACAAAAAATTAACATTGAAAAAGTACAATATTTATGATAGATATTTTTTGTTCAATGAAATCTGTTTTAGAAAATCAGTTAATTAAAACATTCGTGTACAATATTTTAAAAATATTCCTGGTTTAGCATAATGTTAGTTTTTTATATTAAAATTTCCCGCTCTTCGTTTGACGAACTGACATTTTCCATTACTTGCCGGGCTCAGGTAACAAAAACCTGGATAAGTTTGTACCTTCATATAGTAAATTATTTCCTCTAACATGTTATGTGGTCAGAATCCACGATTTCCGGTTCTTGATTCCGATTCGGTTTTGATTGACATCAAAATGTCTGTCTGAGGTCAACGCTACCGCCTCCGTACAATAGATTTTATTCAAAATTGATTTTTCTCCAAAAATCTCGCTCAAACTTGACATCCTCTGAGTTTTAAACTGTTGTTTTGATTTAGGGTTACTGTACATGAAGCCTTGTCCGGGACCCTCTTTGGAAAATAAAGCCGATTCACCGTTTCGGACGGTCTCTGGCGGACCAGCGGTCCCCTTGACCAATCAGGAGCCGCCTATGCGTGTGCCCTGCGCCAAAAGCATGAGTAATTTTTGCGAAAATTTGAATCAAACATAAGTAAATATTTATTTTCTTTATATCATTTCTTAAAAATGGAACAAAAGGTTTTTTATTAAATTTAGTCTTTATATAACGTAAAGGACGCTTAAGAGAATGGTGCAGATCTCATGTTTTTGTTGAAACGCTGATTTTTCAAAAATAAAAAAAAATTCAGCATCCTCCTACAACTGCAATTGCGAAGATACAATTGTTTTTCTTAATGTGTTTATGAAAAAGAGATCTTCAAATAACGTCATGTTGAATTTTTAGAAAATATGATTATATTTTTGTGTAATTTGGCGTCAAACTAAGTCGCTCGCTCCGAAAATCATGTTGGATGCTTGTTGAAGTTGGATGCTACGTAAGTTAGAATGTGTATATTATTTCATATTTATTTGTTTGTTTCTTACATTCGATCTTTTTTTATACGTTTACAAATTAAACTTTTAGTAATTATTTAAAATCTAATAGAAATATATGGAATAAAAATTGCTATCCTTCGGGGTTTATCAGATTGTAATGCAACAATGACATTCCGCGTGACTCGCAAATTTTTGTGAAATACGTCTCATTGTTACGACATTTAGCTGTATGAAAAGCAGGTATAATTACCAAATTTGTGGTGATATTTGCTTGAATATATTTAGTTTTCGCACCAAATGTTCCACCATTTGTAATGAGTTTTACACAAAATGACGACTGAGACATGTTAATTCGAAGATAAATATTAAGGTGTAAATAGTATTACATAACCATTACTACAATAAAGGCGAGAAAGAACGTGCTGTTTTAGCATTACTAGTTTAAAGAAAGATATTAATCCACACTGTTCCGATGACGTTCGTTATATGTGGTAATTTCAGTCAAGGTGTGAAATTTTTAAGGAGAGTATTCGTAATAATACACAGTGCACAAGCAAAATTGTGTTGTGTCAATATGTTACAATGGAACAATGGAACGCTGGGACACGGCAGTTACGAATTCTCAGAATAACTTCTAATTGTTGGGTGGCATTTCTGGGTGTAAAGAACGGAGTTATGAATTGTCGAATTTGTGTTAATGTGTTACCCTAAAATGAATTAATATTTCGCGCCTAATTCACTACGATTAGTGCAGATTTTCGAAGTGACGGCTGAGATCTGTTAATATGGACAAAAATTGCTGTATTATAAATTTACGTAACCATCCCTGACGCGAGAAAGTACGTGCTGTTGTACGAACACCAGTTTTTAAATACCACACCGTCAATACATTATCTACATTGCAGTTTCTAGTAGAAACGTTCTACGCACTTCGACCATGACATCTGGAAATGCCACGAGAAAACATTTCATTGCTCCCCTTCATTGAGCCCCTGGACCACCCTAATTCACTTTAGGGAAGACTGAGCAACTTCCCTAACCTCCTGCATCGGGGTCGTGTAGTTCTGGAGAAGAGAGGGTCACACGACTCTCGGCGAAAGTGAATCTGCGAGGAGAACGCGACCAGCGGCCCTAGAGGGAGGGCGGCGGAAGCCGATCTGTCTTCATTTGACAACGACCCGCGCGGAGAGGCCATAAAGCGGAGATCGCCTCGCGAATGGGGCCGGCGGGGGGCAAGGGGGGTGAGGGGCGGGAAGGGGGTGCTGATTGCGGCCCCGGGTAATGAAGTCTCAGCGGGCGCGGCGCCGCCCTGCGGACAATGCCCGTAACGAGAGGGTGGCAAATTGGCGGGGCGCGGGGCGGGGCGCGGGGCGGGGCGCGGGGCGGGGCGCAGGACAGACGGCTTGTGGAGTTGAGGGGCGCGGAGATGTGGGGTAGGTGGCCTGGCAGATAGGATTCAAGACGACGTTTGTCTCTCTGTCCTGTATTTTCATCTACTTTTGTGTCACGCTCGTTGCAAATTTGCTTCAAAATCACTGATGTTCCTTAGGATATTCTTACATGTATGTGCACAATTGGATGGCTTCTCAAGCGCTTAATTTTTAAAATAATTTTAACTGCGTTTTATTTAACGTGGTCTGTATTAATCACTAATTTTATTCAGGATTCCTACAGCACACGCGCGTAGTAAAATGAGTTTGTAGGCTTCGTAATAAGTAGTAAACAGTTCAAGTGAACGAAGTGCACGTGGAGGTCTCTCTGACGTATCATTTGAATTTTAGCTTATCTTGCTTCACAAAATACTACTATTGAGTATTTGAGGCACAAACACATAGCAAACACATTTAATAACTTTGAAAATTTAAAACTTTATTAAACTACAATGTTTAAGAGCAATAAGAACAAGTTTTATGAAAAAACTGTGAGAAAACTGTAAAAACCAACAACAAAAAACGCGAAAACAATAATTTGGGGAGACTTTAGGTAAAATACCCCCCAAAATGAAGATTCCAAATCGCAGGGCCTCGGTTTTGGCTATATCGTTGAGAAAGTATTCGTTTTCTATGAAATGCGGTGCATGGCTTTTGCTCTAGTGTTCATGGTAAGACGGGCGGGCTATGACGGCGACGGAGGGACACGCGTGCGGACAGACAGACGTTCTTTTGAAAACACAGCTTTATCAGTATCAGACGATCTTAAAAAATGTTTTCCATCAAAATCTCGATTTAATATTTGATGCTTTTTAGATATCTGTATCCCACATTTGCGAGAAAGTAAAATGTTAGTAAATTTACTTCTTGATCATGAACTCAAAATTTCCGTGCATTTATTTTCCAATCTTCTGGGAAAACTTAATTACATTCATTTAGAACTTCAAATTTAAATTTGAAAATCAAATTGAAGTAATAAGTGTCAATGTATAATCATAACCATGAAATAATTGATATCTTCCGTCAATTTTCACTGTTTCATGGAGATTTCACTTTCATAAATCTCCTCCCAAATACGATAAATTTTAATTATTCCGCCAATTTCGAAACCAAATAGAGAATTCTACTAATGAGCCTATTTCCAACAGTATTCAAGATACATGAAAAATGCATACTAAAAGAATATGAAATTATGTTTTATTATAAGCATCGTACCTAATCACCCATTTCAATCCATAAAACATATGTTTGCTTCACAACAACTAACATTAACTGACCATATACATATTGCTTTCTAAACACAACTATAGGCATAGTACCTTCCCTTCAGGATTAAAAAACAAACCAACAAGAATTAATTTTCAGACGGATAATATATGGTATTCCCAATTAATAAATAAAATTCACATAAATATTGATCACAACTAAAACCTTTTGATAGAAATATACAACTCATCCAATTCTGATACTTTTCAAGGTGGTTATTCATATGGAACCCTATTATATCCAGCATTATCAATTGATCTACAGCAGTTCTATCCACCTCCAAAGAAATAAACATAGCATAATTTGCTGCTGACACAGCGGATAGGCACACTTAGATATTCTACATCAAGCGGTTAAAGAAGCACTTGGAGAAATGCCTGTAAATAACAGAAAGAGAGGAAGGAGCTATTGGATTACTCAAGCCCTGGAGCGGGACATAGAGGAGAAGAAGATGAAGCATGAAAAATGGTTGGGTACCAAGAAAGAGGAAAGTATGGAGGAATATAAAATCCAACGAAATAGATTTAGAAACATGATAAGGAAAGAAAAACAACAATAATGGGAGCGTAAATGTCAAGAAGTAGAAATGTACGTAGATCGGACTAAAACAAGCGAAATTTGGATGTTCATAAAACAAGTCAAATCTCCCCAAATGGAAAAAGTCAGCATATAACGCATGTATGTAAGTAAATGGGAAGAGTACTTTAAAAAAATATTAAATGAAGGAAGATCAGATTTTCTAGGAACTACAGAGGGAAAAATATCTCCGGAGAAATTACAGTAACAAAAGAGAGGGTTAAGAGATGTATCAAAGAAATGAAAGGCGGTAAGGTTCCGAGTCCAGGGGAAATTCCAAACGAATTGATCAAGAATGGAACACCAAAGTTGGTGCGTATAATGATGAAGCTAATTAATAGGTGAATAAATAAAGGTGATATACCAGAAGACTGGGAAATGGCTTATATAACACCAATATATAAGAAAGGAAGGCAAGACATGTGTGAAAAATACAGAGGGATAGCAGTGACAAACACGTTCAATAAGGTATATGGAAGAATATTAAGAGTATTAATAGAACAGGAATACACGGAGTACGAAGAAGAAGAACGAAGTGGTTTCAGAGAGGGTCGATCTTGTACAGATAACCTGTTTTGTCTGTTCCAGGTGATGCAAAAGAAATGGCTAACAGGGAGAGAACTTCATATGGTCTTCTTTGATATAGCAAAGGCCTATGATAGTGTGCCAATCATAAAGTTATGGAAAGTTATGAATAATAGTAATGTAAGTAAAATCTTAATAAATGCGGTGAAGGAATTCTATAAAGATCAAAAGGGAAAACTGAAATTTGGAAAACAGATGACCCAAACATTTCCTATATCAAAAGGTCTACGGCAAGGATACTGTTTGTCACCTACCTCTTTAAAATATACGCCAATGCGGTGTTACAAGGTATGGAAAAGAAAATGTGCTGGGATGGGAATACAACTTGATGATAACACAACACTATACCCTACAATTCGCTGATCAGGTGCTGATGGCGCAAGAACAGGAAGATATTGAATATATGACTAGGAAGATAAAAGAAGAGTATGAAAAATGAGGACTAAGCCTCAATCTAAGAAAAAAACAGTGTACTGCTCACTAAGCAATACACATGACATATGGACTATGGAAACCGGAGAAATAATAAGAACAGCAGAGGACAAAGTACTTGGGAACAACAATAGCGAAACGGTTTTTATGGAAAGGAATGAGAAACCCGACTCATTAAAGGAAGAAAAATATTAGGAGCCTTAAATCCAGTGATCTGGGATCAAAATGTGAGCAAGAGAACGAAAATGAGAATATGTAAATGTATAATTGAAAGTGTAACATTGGAGAAGAATATGGCAACTTCCAGAACAACAGAAAAGAAAATTGAGAGCCCTGGAAATGGATTTCCTCGGAAGAGCGGCAGCTATATTTAGAAGGGAAAGTATTAGAAATGAACGCGTTAAGGAGATAATGAATCTGCAACACGATATTATAGAGGAAATTGAAAAGAAACAACTCACTTGGTATGGACATGTACAGCGAATGGCTGAGAAAAGACTCCCCAAAAGCTGATTTGAATGGCAACCAAGTGAAAGGAGAAAACGAGGAAGACCAAGACCAGGGTGGAACGACCAGATCAGAAAGATTATCGAAAAGTGGAAATTACCTCATGATTCCTGGAAGAACAGAGGAGATTGGAAAAGAAGATCAGGCGCGGGAAGACCAAAGTAGCTGTTAAGAAATCGGCAAGAAGAAGAAGAAGAAGAAGAAGAAGAAGAAGAAGAAGAAGAAGAAGAAGAAGAAGAAGAAGAAAAACCTTGAAAGTCCCCTGGTTCATTTCCAATTCACAAATAAGCCGATAACTTCAAGTACCACCCTATCAGAATTCATCTCACAAACCTCTAAAAATATTGCTCTCTCCTTCCAGTATGTCCCACAATTCCAATATTCTATCGGTCAAAACGCATATTATCCTTTTTATTAGTTCCAGATTCCCCAAATATCTCTTTCACCGACTTTAATTCATAAAATTATTTGCTCTCTTATCTCACAAACATCCTCCCTCCACTTCCAAACAATAATGCACACCTCCCATAATCATGTTCTGTAAGTACAAAATTTAAGGGTTGCACCGAGACCCGCATTCACCTGAGGATAGCCAAGTAAATATAGTGTGTAACAA
Source organism: Teleogryllus occipitalis (assembly GCA_011170035.1). Taxonomy (NCBI): domain Eukaryota; kingdom Metazoa; phylum Arthropoda; class Insecta; order Orthoptera; family Gryllidae; genus Teleogryllus; species Teleogryllus occipitalis. The sequence goes on along the minus strand of BLKR01000542.1, from coordinate 323,643 downwards.
TGTACCCGTTAAAATCACGAAAGACGCAAAGTAATCACGAAAAACGCAAATAAATCCAAAAAAAAAAAAATCACGTTACTTATTTAGATCACAATATCTATATCAACCTACCGTACACGACTTCCCAGCATGTGCAGATAACGTAAAAGATCTTCAGATAGGAGCAGTAGAAGAAATAGACATATTCTCCATGTTTTATATCACACTATTACCTATATTATTTAGCAATGTCTGGAAATGCTCTATGCACAGTTCCCTCACTCAATAGGGTTAAATTTAATTAAGATTAAAGATTTGAAAAATTAAGATTAATAGAATGTTGATAGAATGTTGTCTAAAAATTATAATATCATCTCTACCATCACCCTTCTCTCAAATGCTAACCGAAATTATCTCAGTGCTTGAATAGGGTAAAACACAATAACACGACAATACAATGTATGAATGCATCTCAGCATGCATGCATGTTTGCCTACTGACATGCAAATTCAGAACTAAATTATGTTTACTTATCTCAAGAAAACAACAATTTAATCATTCCCATCGTTAACATCATCCTTGCTTCATCCAATACAAAATGCTCTTCGCCTCTGACGCGGCCAATCCCGATTATAAGAGGGAAGTGATGGGGCTCCTCCAAGCCGTCTTTGTACTACAAGTTGGGAAATTTCGCATTTTGAGTATGGGGAAAATATTTAATGGAACTAAATATTTTCGTTAGATCCACTAAGCAATTTCCCAACCGAAATCATTTCTGAAATAGTGTACATTGTAAATACGAAATAACCGAATAAAGTAGATTAACCATCAGGTAAAGTTCATCAGAAAAAAAATGAAATAATGTAATATCTAAGTGAATTATCCATTACTTAACAGGAATGCATGAGAAGTTTGTTTTTTTATTTTCGTTTGCGCGTTAGTTTTTCATAATTATTAAGCAATGTTTAGCAACTCGTCTGACCCATTCGTATGCAATCTTACTTCTCTTAACGTGATCTCCAGACTCACTGCCGCGCAGTAAATTCGTCACTGAGCGGCTCATAGTTTCCCCTCCCTCGTGGTCACCCGGCAGATATTGGGGTGGAGTGGGGGTGAGGGGAATGTAGCTCCGGATGCTGGTGATGACGGAAAAGCGGTGTCGGCAATTGGTTTGGCGAAATTAAGAAGTGTAGTGACGAAATTCGTCATCCCGACGGTGATATCGTGGGGCCCATTGGTTTCTTTGATTATTCGTTAATTGCTACGCATGCGCATAAAGCACACAGAACGTTTCTCCCGGGAGGTGTAGGTGCACTCACCGGCACGAGCGTTCCGTACCCAATCTACGTCCCCCCAGGTATCATCCACTAGCGGGGCACCGCCCCAGTTGGGACACGCTCTAAGCTCCTAATTGGTTCCCATATGTGTGGTAGTGTAGTGTGTGTAAGTGTGTGTGTTGAAGGGAGATATAGTGATAAGCATGAGGAATGAGAATTAGCGCCCATAATGGCCCGTTTATTTAGGTACTTCTGGTATTTTTTAGGTTTCTTTAGGCATTGACTGGTGTAGGTCAGAGAAACCATAGAAAGCAGAACAGCCGGCCTGGAGAGTTCTCCTCCAAACACTGGCTGAAGGTTCTTGTGGAAAATCCGTCTCGATCAGAATGCGAACTCCAGGACATTCCCATAACAAGCGCTCCAGAAGCAACAGCAATGTTGCCCCTGAGCGCACTCTGCCAGTCTCTTAATGGCAAGTGGTGACGATAGGAGCGGTGGTAAGTGTGGCATTGGTGAAGGAGGGGCCGTCGCATCGTGGGGGTTATAAATGAAACCAATAAAATAACAACAACAAATAAAATGTTCCAAGCTACAACAACAATTAAATAAAAGTGATGTTTTTACGACCGCATGTGACAGAAAAAATTTAATGTGATTGGTCCTACACTTAGCACGAATACATTTTAGAGATCAAAACAGTGTAGTTTTGATTCAAAATGTTACCGCAAAACGTGCATCTTAGAAAAATCTACAAAATTCCTTTGGAGTATTCGCAGCTTATGATTGCTTGGCCATTGTGAAAATCAAAAATGAATACCGGAGAAAAGCGCAGCACGTCAGTGCTATTAACAGATTAAAACACTGCAAAAGATATATGATTATACTTCATTTTTTTTCTCCTGAAGAGGAGAAGAAAGTACAAATGATGATATTAGTGTGAAGCATATTTTTCTTATGCAAAGCCCGTAACCCTGTATTGTCCAAAACAGGCAACGCCCCTGAGGGCAGCAATCTAATTCATGATTGGGACAAATAAATGGGAAAGAAATGTCGGGTTTCCTAAGGTAGTAAATTATAAATCAAAATATTAAGAAAAAAGTAATTATTTAAATAAGACAAAACCCCAAAAATGTCGAAATGTTGCGATTCTTCAGTTGTCTCTTGTGAATGGCGCTGGAGGCATTGGCGCCGAGTGCGGCGGCGGGCGTCGCGACGCAGGGGGTGCGCCCCCCCCCCACCAGCGCTCATGTGCCGGCGCCGCGCCGCGCGGCGGGAAGGGCACGTCTCTAATTCAATAGGGCTGCGCAGCGGGGATCAGCGGCGACCCTAAGGGCTCTCGACTCCTGGTGTACACAGGCCTTTGTGTGCGCGCCCTTCGTGTGCTCTCAGTTCCCCCGCGTGGGCCATTACGCTCTTGTTGGGGATTCGGTGTCTTTAGCAGGATTTCATAAGCTTCTTCTGGCCATAAAAGCGTTGACACGTTCAGAGCTTTATATAAATTTGGCTGTTATTCAGTTTTCGATAATCCTCCTGAGCTCATGGACCTACGATTCAAACGTTACCAGGCCGTATGTTCTGGAACAGATACCTACAATGGATATAATTAAACTACCAATAAGAAGCAATGCATTATTTGTTTGTAGAATGATGTATGAAACATATGAATAACGTCAAATCGTTGTCCGTTCGTATACTTCACTTTCTATTTCTAAGTATTTGTAAAATATACTCATCTAAACATTAGTAATATCTAGTAATATGTAGTAGTAAAACAATTCCAAAGTATACGAGTTTGATGGTCAATACTAGATCCAGAGACGCTTATTGAAGGGGTAAAAACGTCTGAAGTATTACATAGGGATAGTATTGCAATATATAAAAGAATAATAACATTAAATACCAGAATTATGAATTCATCTGCAATAAACGGAATTTATCACTAGTAATGTCGCGAACACTAGGGGAATTTTCGATGAATACACAAGTAACGAAGAAGTGAGTGGATTTATCGATACTTCTCTACATACGAAGTAATATTTAGTATTACTTCAACGAATAAATGCAGCAATTAACTCAAAACTATTAAATAAACAAGACGAGAAAGATACATTTTGTACTTTCAATATACAATTTATACCAATCACTACTTCTCGCAATGATTTCATGTGAGACATATAAGTTATGTAATGAAAATGAATTCAGAATGTTTTTTTTACATTCTAAAATACCTATTTAGCAACAAGAAAGAAATACTTTTAAAATAACATGCAAATTATCAGAAACAAAAAAGAACATCAACAAATTATACGAACAATTCTTTTCCCCAATCACTCAAAATGTTTGATTCTCATTTACAAACAATGGAACCATTTCATGAAATGTAGCAAACAATTTTCCTTTTGATTAACAATTTTTGGGCAATGTGTTACATATTTTATTATCTACTTCTGCACATGATGTTTCATCAAAACTTTTCATATCCCTCCTATAAAAGTGAAGTAGTTTACAATGGAAAGTGTCACGAAAATAGTAGCAGTGGAGGGATTGCTCCACAATTTTGCACGAATACTTTTGAGTGAGCAAGAATCAAACATAGCGTAGTTCCGATTCCAGATATTACTCCAAAACGATTTTTTTCAAACACAAACAAGATTTTCTTTGGAATATACGCAACCAATAGTGACTTACCCAGTGTTAATCTGCATCTTTTCGCAAAAGCCGGGCAACACCATGTAGACTAGCTAGCTAATAGTTGATCGTAATAAATAAATGCCCAAACAATACCGGGTTTCTTAAGCTGGGTGCTTAAATATTTATATTTTTCTTCGTCTTCAGAGAAGAATGCAATATTTCAGAGTAAAAATATTTAACTAATTAAAGAAAAAGAAGTACACGCAGTGTGAATTCCACTGATGCGAAAATTTGATGAGTTTTTGCTGTGGTTGCCTGAAGTTGTAATTAGATCTTTCTGACCATTAAAAACTTAGCACATTAGTAAAACAGAATAAAATGTAAGCACTTACCTTTCTATCAGTGCGACGTGACTGCGAAAACCAGGAACGTTTGAAGGATTTCTTGAAAAATTATAATTTAAAAATTAAAAAAATAAATGTTATACATTTTGGCACTTTTGTTTCACTTCAAAATATAAATACCTTTATAAAAAAAATGTATCAGCTCTCTAATGTGTCTCAGTTATAGATTATGCTATATGAAATAATTTGAAAGTATCAAATGTATTCATATTAAAGGAGATCTATTGGTTGAAGTCAATTTTTCTGGCTTCATAATAGCTTCTGTTAATTGCTCAAGAATGATAAAATGATCCAGTAATCTTATTATTTCCCAATTCGGCTAAATATTAAATGCCGAAGTGAAAAACGGCCGACAGTTCTAGAACTGAAATACTAAAGACATGTGAACGCAGAGTCGCTTATGAACGGTTACAAAAATGTATGAATCACTCGACAGATTTATCTTCAATCTCTGTAAGAGACTGTGCCACCGTTATTCGGGAAATATTCACAGATCTCTACCATAATGTATTAAAATTTAGGGCTGAAACTTTGTTAACGTTGTTTCAGAGAGTGAAAGGAATTGTGAATATAGTAAAAATGTCCTATTCAGACATTTTTTTAAAGTATTGGTTCAGTTAGTGAGAAGTTGGAAAGGAGCTTGCACCAAGATATCAAAATCTTAGAACACCATCATCAGGATAGTGGGACTCAAAACTTGAGAGACTCGCTTGCGATAACACCTACTCAACAATATCAGAGAAAAGCTCCTTCCCAAATAGAAATATAATAATTTCTGATTTTGCAATCGTTGAACGTATCATCAGTAAGTCACTATGAGGGTACTATGATTCACAAATTAATTTTTTACATCAATGAATTTTATAAAATTTCCTTTCGGGATTGATATAAAATTTCTTATTTTTCAAAATCGGAGACTTCAAATTACAGTAGAATTCTTGTTTAGTTTTTTTTCTATTCATTGAAAAATAATTACATAACATTTATTTTATCTAAAAGTAAAATGAATCTGATGTACCTAAAGATGTGGCCGAGTTTATTATTGCAATAAAGTGAAAAATTGTGTTGTTTCTCACTTGTTATATATCGCAACTCGAAAAATATATTTTTATCTTGAATATTTTTTGAGTTAAAAGCACAATTTCAGAAGTGACACTTTCTTCATAACTTTGAATATTCGAAAAGTAATGATATTTTTCGAGACGACTCGGGTGACGTTTCGTTACGAATTTTTCATGAGGAAGGTGAAATGTTAGTAGGAAAGAAATTGCAAAAGTATGTTACCTAACCGTTACAATTAATAAGATAATGTGCCACCACCTGTTTTTCAGGTTGAGAATAAAACTGGGTGATTCTTTTACTTTGAACATCATATCATTGCGGGCGTAAATTGGTCTCCTGCTTCTGATCTCTCCAATTCACAATGAAACCCATATTTCTTAGGAATTACACATCTCAGCAAGCCTTAAGCTATTACGTCTATTAAAAATTACGCAATGGTAAGTCAGCGTCAATATGCACATTCCTTTCTACGGTTCTCTTGTTTCAGTGTGACTGTAAGTGCACTAGCAGAAAACTGCTTTAACATAAAATTCCGCATTGGTTTGCTAAGTCCTTAAAGTAAAAATGTTTTTAATGCATTTAATATTTATCCGTTTGTCAGAATTTTCTTCATGCAGTTTCAAACAATGTAACTACAAAATTGTAGAACAGATTCGCAGAAATATTCGAATCATAGTAGTCTCTCATTATAATTGTAAACAGACTGTTTGGTCCTTCGCAATAAGAATGCGAGAATAGTAACAATCCAAATGTTGGATTTCTGTAATTTCTATAAAAAAATATATTGTGTCGGATTCAGTTTTCTATATTCAAGAAAATTCTTGTTTATTACCTACAATCTAAACCCCACATGAAGGAAAGAATGTTTGTGGAAATATTTTATTTTGATTCCAAGGCATCTGTTTGTAGAGTTGTCGGATTGTACCAACAACAAGTTAAAGAAAATATATCTGGAATATCATTCCGACTCTAAGGTCGGGGCTGTCGCGTCAATTGAAGATTTGTATTGTGAGGTAGTACAGTGGCACTAGATAAATGAATCTTCACTTCCGAAATGCCAGCTGCACATTCTCCGAATCCCAAAGTTAAATTAGTGTGTTTTTTGCCCCCTCATACTTGACTGCGCAGACTTCCCATCGGCCCGACATTGTACGTGTTTGTGGGTCTTCAAAGTCCTGCGAGTGACGTCGCGGTCCTTAACATTATTATCATTATTAATTGCATTCATAACTCAAAGTACCACATTTTTGTTTAAATAGAAGTACGAATAAAACTAGTGTCATGTAATCTGTAATGACACGAACGTTTGGCGTTTTCGGCGCCTCTGTCGTAAAGAGTTTCGGTGATTTTCGTTTGTGTTAGGGAATACTACGCTTTACGCAGACGACAGCTGAGAAACAATTTGTGCGAAGGTCTAACGCAATGAGAGTGTGTAGGAAGACTCAGTCCTCACTGAAGTCAGCGTGTGTGACAATACCTGAGCAAACTCATCATAAAATGATTGGATATCGCACCAGAATTTCCTTTTTTAAAAAGTATTTACTAATTAGTGAAGGCATCACAGAGACCGTGATAAAGTTTTGAAACTAAGATGGTTGAATGAACGGGAGCAGGAGAGAGAAAAAGAGGGTCATATTGCATTAAAGCAATACTTTTGTTTCGAAGAATAATACTTTCTTTTTCCCACAGATCTTTCTTTTATTTGTGAAAAGTCAGGTTTTTTCCATTACAATATATTATTGGATTGGCAAGAAGCATTACAAAACAACTTAGATGTTCCTGATTTAAATTTGTAAAGCTGCAAATACTTTTTTTTCTCTCTTCAAAATTCTCTCATGAACTATCACACATTTTTACCAATCTGCGTGCATGGCGGAAGGAAAGAACCCGAGATAAGAGAACGAAGAAAGATGTGAATACATAATTATAATAATTAATCTGATATGTGAAGATGGTTCCGCTTCATCCGTTAGAAACTCACACATAGCTTTACGATAGGTCTGTTCACAGTTTCCATATGTACACTATGACCACATACACACATTCGCCGAGTTGGTTTTAAAAAATAGTTTGCATCACTCTGTATTATCCCTCAACTCGCATTGGTCTTCCAAATTTTATCCTAAATTATAATATAGCATAATTATAATACACAGTGAATATAATATTTATAATATTTACAAGACACAAAATCTGTATATAGTACTTCTTAAAACCTTAGATGACTGTCATCTGATCTCTTTAGAAAGCCTTTCTCTCATTCACACGACAAAATGCATACAAACAAGTCATGTGAGTGATCTTTGCTAGGTTGTCTGCACTTCGAATGGAGTTCTGCGGGTGCATTTGAGCCCGCCTTCATTATCACAAAGGAACTTGAACCAATTCTTCAAGTCCGCGAGTGCTTCGTGTTCAATGTTTCGTTACATTAAAAAAATAATTGGTAGATCCTATTTTTGCTTGCTAAAATGCCTAGTGATATTAGCGAGTCCCATTCCGTGTTAGGCCGCAGCATCTTGTGGCTTCCTCGGGCGACGAAGGAGATGCGGGAGGCTGGCATGGCCAGTGATGCCAACAGCGGGCGAATCTCCCCAGATGGCGCCATCGCGCAGCGCCCCTCGCGGGTCCTGGGAGGTGTCGACACGAGCGCGGAGCGTGGCGCACGCTCCTGGGTGGCCGTCCAAGGCCACTGCGCTGGACGCTGGGCCTTCGCGCTTGCCGTGACTGTTCTGATTTTTGGCTTAATTGCAGTTCTTGCATTCATTTTATTTCTAATTAAGAGAGTAATCTTATTCAAATTAATGGCTAAAACCAATTTTTCGTAATTCTGTAAATAAAGCAACTAAACATAGAAACGAAAAGCGTCTGTGAAGAATAACGAAACAAACTAAAGTTGGCGTCTGAGTATCTCGATTACAAGAAAAGGTATATCTTATTTAAATGATTTTTCTCATAAGAAGATGGTATTACGAAAAGTATTGAACGACACACAAGCAATATCATAAATTATTGTTTTCTTTACAATCATAGACTTCGATCTCAATGTACAAAATTCAACTTTGTCCGTTATTTGCTCTTTGACGGCGCAATGACTTTAATAAATGTAGAATGGCCTCCGCTCAAACAGAACGTTTAAAATCATGTGTGGTATGTATTCCCTGTTTTAGTTTTAGCACTTTTCGTTGTCTACAGGCGTTCCCCTCTCCGGGTTTGCTCTCGGCTTTTCTCCTCGTGTAGCCACCGTTCTGCCTGTCAGTCTCCCCACCCATTACGCCCATGTGGCTCGAGAGCCCCTATCGACCATGGTGCACACTACATTGGATGAGCGTAGCTCGTGAGTCCAGAGCGCGTGTTCGTGTGTGCGAGAAGGGAGCCGGGCCACACCACGTGCTGCTATTCTATTCTATTCCATTGTTTTCGTAGGTTGCAGTGAATTCCTTCAAATGTCTTTTCGTCTCGCATTTGAGGGTTGGATATCGTTCCTAATACTAGCAACTCGCTTCCAAAGCATTGTTATCGATCAAACCGTACACGTAATGCAAATTTCCAAGGTAGTTCTTAATTTGTAGGCATTACACTTACCTGAACCACAATAAAAACAATCTAATAAGAGTTTCAGGTGTGGCTAAGTCGTGAGATTGCGGAAAATCATTTGCGGTTGCATAGAATTTCAGGTCAACAGTAATTTTATTTGCATATTTCTTGTTACAATTGTAAGCAGAGTTTCTCACTTCAGACTAGCGATCAAGTTGAATACTAACATTAATAAAAGTTTGGAAATTTTGCATTAATAAACGCTAGAATGAATCATGGGAATAAAAGTTCGGATAACAAGTATTAATAAAAGTTCTTATAATTATAATAAACATTTATTTGTTGACCCTTATTAGAACGGCCTTTCTCTCTTGTTTCCGTATGAAAAATGAAGTCCTGACAAAAATGCAAATCGCAATGAGGTCGTAGTATGAAACTTTGGCAACTGGGCCTAGGAAACGACGTCGCCCTAAGAGCCATGATTCTGTTGATTCAGGTCGCGGAAGCATATCAATTTCTGATCTTTTCGTGTTGAGGTTTTATTTATCCTGTATTATCTAACTTTGAATCGTTTCCATAAAGGTAACTGCTTGTGAGGCTAGAAATGTGGATTTCAAATGTTGAATGAACTAAAATGATAACAGAGAAAAATTTTAAGATTAAAGCTTTCATAGAACAACGTGTGAAAATGTCTTCTTCTTTGAGAAACTGCATTTGTGAAAATAGTTTAAAATGTGGATTTGAAACTCCAGTTTTGCATATAGACGCATTAATGGCAATGAGCTCTAGTTTTGTAGTCTCGAAAACACTAAATAGACCGTTTGAGCACTCAGGCATGGAAGCAAATAGTTAGCTTTATTCATTATTGGTTGGAAAGTGTTACTTAGCTGTACGCGTCCGGCAAAGAAGTCATGGCCATGCGAAACCATTGAGAACTGCAAAGTAAACAAAACAGTGGGGGACATGAATCAATGCAGCTGTCGCCTCGCATATTGAGGATAATCCCGAGAGCACATATTTGTAAGTTTCTATGAATTCATACTAAAAAATGAAGAACGCAACTCGAAGGAAAGGGTCTTTGGCACACTCATTTCAAAGTGCTGAACCCGGCATCTTATCGTCGCGTCGTCCGCGAACATTTCATTCGTACGCCAAAGACTCTCTTTCTGTACTAGTTACGACAACAAGTCATCTTGCTCCACGTGAAGGCGCGGACAACAGTCACGGCAAGCGGCGGAGGGCGCCGGCGCCGGTGGCGGTGCGGTGGCGTCGCGTCGCCGTCCTCGGGGTGGGGTCCTGGCGCTGCCGCTCCTAGTGGTGGTACTGGGGGTAGAGGAGCGCGGGACCCCACCTGGCTCAGACGAGCCCCGGCGGCTTCACGTCCGCGCCCGTCACCACGTCCAGCCCCAGCGGCGGGGGCGGCGGCGTGTTGTTGACGGAGGCGGGCGACGCCACGCCGCCGGGCATCTCGGGCTGGCTGTTGTCCTCGCTGTCGCTGCACGAGTCCGAGCTGCCCTTCTTGCTGCCGTTGCCGTTGTGCGTCTTGACGTGTTTGGCCAGGTGGTCGGAGCGCATGAAGCGCTTGTTGCAGACGGGGCACGCGAAGCGCTTTTCGCCCGTGTGCGTGCGGAGATGACGCTGGAGCTCGTCCGAGCGCGTGAATCGCTTCCCGCAAAAGAGCCAGTTGCAGACGAACGGACGTTCCCCGGTGTGCCAGCGCAAGTGCGCCTTGAGGTGCGACGTCTTGCCGTACACCTTGCCGCACCCCGGGATGTGGCAGCTGTGGATGTTCTTCTTGCGGAGGTGCACCCCCGCGGGGCCCAGGCGCTCGGCCTCCTGGCAGTTGGGGCAGTCGCACGTGGCGCGGCCCGTGTAGCGGCGCTGCGATCGCGGCGACGGCACCTGCGCGGGCAGCGACGCCGCGGCGGCCGCGGCAGCCGCCGACACGGGCGACGACGCCGACGCCGACGAGTGGTGGTGGTGGCCGAGGCCGAAGGACGCGCCCACGCCCTGCGCGCCGGGCAGCATGGACTTGTACGTGTCCTGCAGGAGGTGCTGGCCCGACGACAGCAGGTGGTGCGCCGCGGCCGAGTTGGACGCGGCCAGCGTGTGGCTGAGCGACGAGTACTCGGCGGCCGAGGTGGCGGCATAGTTCGCGGCCGCCATCTGCGCGTGCATGCCGGCCGCCGCGGCGCCGCTCATGTCCAGCCAGCCCGCGGCCGCGCCGGCGGCCGTCGCCGCCGCCGCCGAGTGCACGTCCCACCACGCGGCCGCCGCGCCCGCCGCCGCCGCCGAGTTCACCGCGTCGCCCGCCTTCATGGCGGAGTGGTGCGTGGCGCCCGGCATGGCGTTGAACGGCCACGACTCGTACGGGTGGCGAGAGTACACCGAGCCGACGTCCACCTGCGCCCACAACGCGCCCAACTCACTCACGCGCACGCGCGACGGCCTGCGGCCTCGGGTTCGAATGCAACTGGCTTTTCTGCGGGAGGGGGTTCGCGCGTTCGAACGAGGTCCAACACCAATTCACTTCATTAACCGAATCCGCACTGTTCACACGGTCGAAAAAACGCACCCCGAGGACCCCCTCCGACGCGACGAGGGGCGACAAATCACTCGCGGGGACGTCGAATCGGAGGGTGCCCCGAAAGTGCAACACTCAAACACTACCACTGATCGTGACGCTTCCGAGGAGCCGATGACACCTGTAAGAGAGCAAAGCAGTGGCGGCGGCGGCGAGCCGTGCGGCGCGGACTACTCACCTTGCCGAGCAGCGCCGCCTGGTGCGGGTGGTGGTGGTGCGGGGAGCCGTCCGACCCCACCCCGGACTGGGCGGTGCCGCCGGGGAAGTACAGGTCCCCGGCGGGCGCGCCGTAGGCCGCGGCCGCGGCCGCCGCCGCAGCCGCCGAGCCGCACGCCGACGACGACATGACCGGGCGGCTGGAGTAACTGCCCGAGGAGGCGTTCCCGCCCCCGCCGCCCGCGCCGCCGCCCCCGCCCCCGCCGGCCGCCGTCGTCAGCCCCCGCTGCGTCGTGGACGACAGCCCGCCCGACGACGCCGTGCTGCTGCTGGGCCCGCCGCCCCCGCCCCCGCCGGCCCCGCCGCCCCCGCCGCCGCCCCCGGGCCCGCCCCCGCCGCCGCCGGGGCTCTTCTTCCACGGGTGGAAGCCCTTGCCCACCGCCGCGTCCGCCAGCGGCGGTGGCGACTTACTGGAGAGCTTGTTGCACTGCGCGGCCAGCATCGCCAGCGGCGTGCCTCGCAGCCCAGGATGGTCCTGCGAACCCAAACCAAGCCCCACATAAGCACTCGCAAGAGCAAGTTAGGTACCAAGTGTGCGAAACGGGTGATTCGCGCACGAGGCGAGATTGTCACGCCAATGATGCGAGGGTGACAAAAGACAAGCGTGCGAATCACTTCCTGCACGTGTTGCGTGTACTATTTTTTAACACGCCGCGTGCGAAAGAGGATTCACACCTGCTTCGCGATGTTTCGCAAACCAATAGTTGAAATAAAAAAATAGCTGTTTAAACACGGGAAAGAAGCATGAGAAACTCCTGTTTCGGGCAGGGCGTGTTACAAATTATTTTCCCTGCAATCGTATCCCTCACAATATTTTACTGAAAGGCAAAAGGTAACTCAGACGTGAAGGCACTTTCCCACAGAGAAAAATTTGATGGATCATTACTAAAAAGGTAATTTTATATTCAACTAGGCTTACTTCGACAATAATTTGAATGGACAATAATTATTTACAGCACATAAAGTGTTCATATTTAATTTTCTATAATTATTAGAATAATTGGAAAGTTGTAGAAAATATCGTCATTTTGTAGCGACGAATCCTATTCTTGCTGTCTTGTAAAATCTCCTCCTTATAAACATTCCAATAAATTTAAAATTATCCAAAAAGCTTTCCCGTCCATCAGAGAACGTGAACAGTCTTTCAAGAAAACAATTATATTATATTAATATATTTTTTGTAATGTTGTTTCTTTACTTTTTATTTACAAGCAGAAAAGAAACAGTTTCTCCAAAACTTAATTACACAATTTAAAACGTGCTAGGCGTCATCAATATAATAAACGTTGACACATCCTTGATTCACACCCTTCCTGTAGTCTCTTCAGGAAGGAGAAGAACAATCGGAACACATTTGTTTTCCAGAGAAAATGACTATAAAATTGACGAAATACTAATTTCGTTCGAAGGACGGTCAAAACTCTCGTTAGTGAAACAAACTTGCCTAACCTCTTTCGCCGGCGCTTAGCTTTACAAAGTTCACATTACCAGCGTCCCGGGGACATTAAGGATGTGCTCGTCGTTTGCCAATTGAACCCCGGCGCATCCATCAAGGCGGGCGCTTTCCCTTAGGGGTCGGCGCCACCGGCGCGGCGCCGGCCTCCTCATCAGAGGCCCCCGCGCCCGCCCCGCCCCGCCCCGCCCCCTCCCACACCCTGCCCCACAGACACCTCCCCTTTGCAATCGCGTTTCGGACGGAAAAGATCCTGGAACAGCTAGACGAACTTCACGGAACTACAATACACAGATTGCTAAGTTGACAATATGTACTCTGAATACATGATAATTATTTCCAGTAATATCTCATTCTGATATTCGTGTTTTAGAGGTAGCATAAGCATAAAACAAGGTTTAATTCTACGTTATGTAATATTCATTTATTATTATAAATAATAATATTAAAACGATTTATATTTACCAGAGATTTTATTTTTATGTCACAGAACAGAATTTAATCAACGAACTAAACAGCAATCTTTTCGTATAAAGGAAAGAAAATTAAAGATTCTGTACGTACGTATTTTATAACTACTTCAAGTAAGCTTCTGTGAATTAAAGCGAGCGTCCCTTACTAATATATACAAAAATGAAAGGAAATATCACTTCCTTTTTATAAATAGGCCATAATTTTCAAAATTCACGAATAAGAATACAATATTTGAGAATCAGAAAAATGGAAATGCACAGAGCCGAATCAACTTTCTGTGATTACGACGTCGATGTTCGTGATGATGACGACGGCCGCCTCACTAGACGATGGAGGAGGATTGCTTTCTCCGTACCTAGGCGTGTGACCTCAGGGGTGGTTTGCCTTTACCATAGCGATCGTACCGTGTTCAAGAGGGGTAAATATTGATAGATTACCAAAGAAATTATCGGATGTGACTGGAACCAGCAGCAAATCGCTTCGCCAACTGCGATGCGGCCCTAGCGAGGCCGACTCGTCCGCCTATTCTAGCACGCGCTTTGTGAACAAGGTGTAGCGCGTTGCCTGGTCGGCTCCAAACGCTTTTTGGCAGTTGACCGCGCGGCGGCGGCGGCCTCTGCCCTTCATCGCCCCGCAGGAGTTCATTTCTCGGCCGCCCCCGCCACCCCGGCCCTCGCGGAAGGACAGACGAGGCGCGCCTCGCCCGCCCCCCCCCCACTCCCGCTGTGGGCCAACAACCTCAACCCACGTCCGCGTCGCTGATGCTCTCCTCAAGACCTCCAAGCCACCACTTTAGCCCGCGAATATCAACGGCTCAGTTTCAAAAAGCTACAACTCAAAAAATTTTAGTTTTGAGATATTGCCGGTTAAAGTTAATATCGCACTTAAATGATCAGTTTCATCACTTCAATTTAAAATCTACGTCATAGAAGAACAATATTAATAATAAACGATGAGTGTAAAATGAGAGAAGGAAAAGGAAACAACTGAAATTATATTATTGTAAATTTACACAATTTTTTTTCTTTTCCCATTTATTTTTCTGTTGAAAACTGCCCACTTTTTTCTATAGAACTTCTTTGAAAATATATTATTAATATTTCATAATATTATTCAATTTTTAATTAATGATTACTAGTAAGATGTATGAATTACATCGCAAAAACTGAACAATGAAATAATAACGTAATAAAAGGTATTATTCCTTTTCTTGTCCACTTTTAGGTAGGTTAGTGAAAAATTCAGGTTCTCTAGATTTATAAGCTTCTTTAGATCACCAAGAACCATAAGTGAAAGTTGCAGTATTGTATTACTTATAATTAAGAGCTGCATCTGGTAAAGCATTCATTACCTGGCTCTCTTAGAAATGAGTGTTTTTATGAATCAACCATTATCTCTTTTTTGCTGATGGCACTGAGCTTTCGGCCCATTTCAGAACAGAGAACGCCGAGCTGCCGGCAGCTTCGCGGTGTCAGCCGTGCCGCCCGGCCCCGCCCCTCCCGCCCCCCCCCCGCCACGCCCCTCACCGACCACCCAGAGGCGGCGGAGGCCCTCCCGAGCAATAATGAACCGGAGAAACTCAATCAGGTGGTGAGCGAGGCGGGGTGTGGCGGGGCGGCGACCGGGTCGAGTCGGGTCGAATTGGGGGGGCTGTCGGTCGGGTCGGGTCGGGTCGGGCGCACGCGGCAGCGGCGGCGGCGGCGGCGCCAGCCGAGCCTTCTAGGACCTAATGGCGCGGCTTCTCATTTTGATGCAAATCGCTTTTGGGCCTAGCGCCGCCTCGGAGTCCCAGCGGCCGCGCTCGGGTCGTCGGTGGCGGCCAGGAAATTAAAGTCTGAGTGGCGCGGCGCGGCGCGGCGCGGTGGGCGCTTGCCCATTAGGGCGGCGAGCTGCCGACTGTGGCCTGCGCCCTGCCGGCCACGCCCCGGCCGGCCACTCACGACGGCAGCAGGGATCGGTACCTTCAGCTGAAGGAGCCGCCGCTGAGGAGCGCGCCGGCGCCAGATGACGCTCTGGGGTGGGCGGGGACGGCAGCGGCGGCGGCGGCGGCGGCGGCGGCGGCGGCGGCGGCGGCGGCTGCTCGCAGACTCTCGCCGCCGCCGCCGCCGCCGCCGCACGCCCCCGCCGCCCCCAGGGGTCGTGATTTACGGGTCCGCGGCTCCCGGGCACAAACAACCCCGCCGCCACATTACATTACATTTGCCGGCGGCGGAGCAGGGCGGGGTGGGGCGGGGCGGGGCGGGGCGGAGAGGGGCGGGGCGGACGGCCGGCGCCCGGTGACGTCAGGGGTGACTCAGCCGCCCCCGCCACCTCTTCCATCCCCGCGCGACCTCGGAGGTCATGATCCAGACCTTGCCCTTGCCTCCGCGGCGTCTTTTGCTTCCGGATGTCTGCGTGGGCGGGTGTTTGCGCCAAAAACGCATTTACGATTATGGAAATTTTGCTCTAACTGGTTTGTAATTGTGGAATAGGGTAGGAATTAGCTATAGATAAATGAAAATAATCAGTCAAAGATTTCTCTTGTACTTAAAATCAATTGAATTTGTTCTTCAATCATATGTTTCCTACACCTATCACACATTTCCTCTAAACAACCGAGGTTACAAACTTCATTAATTCTGAAAGAAGAATAGATCACAGCCAGCATTGACTGAAGATGCGAGATGCAATTTAAGAAAAGCCACAAGAATCCAATAGAGAAAATTACGTCGCTTCTTTGAAAATAATATTTATGGCAAATCACTGGATGGATTTTGAAATATCAATACCACGAATCTATAAATAAATACGACGAATGAGCCAAATTAATTTCCTCTAGTAGGGTGTATCGATTATGAATTAATTTATATTCTTCAATACTTAGAAAATATAAATCTTCTACACAATTCTCATTTCTTTCTTTAATTATATATGACTCGTATGCGTTTTCAAAAGACAATGTTGAAAAAATGTATATATTATGATACTCATTTCAAAAAGATTACCCTCGACAAACAACATACTACAATACTCAAATTCTGAAAATAATATTTTCAATTTTTCCATGGTGATTTGTAAGATTTTTAAACTACACTGCACGACTCTCAGATGAGGGTCATGGGTTTATCAGATTTCACCAGGATGCAATTTACGCAACTCTACAATAAAATTTTAATGTGGCATAGACCAACGTTATGCAAACTCTCGTCCAATTCAGAGCTGCCGGTTCACCGAACACCGACATCAAATACCAACCTGAATATCCGGCATAGCTTGCGTTTTCGTCAGAATTTGATTCGCGGCGACCACTTCGTAGGTTTTTGCCAACCGCAGTGACCCTGTTCTGCGACCACAGCTGCAACTCGTTGGCCAGTGGGACAAAGCGACACCCAATGTGATCACAATATTTTCACTTTGGTTTTCATAGATTCATTTCAATTTCCATACCATCGTGTAAATCGAAAGAAAAGTAATATAAAATGAGCATAATCTCTTTTCCCAACTTTTTTTTAAAAGTTTGTGTTTCATAAAAAAATCACTGAAATTTGTCTTAATAATATCTTTTGTAAAAATGTATCTTTCACGCTCAAAAAGAAGTAGGCATATAGTAGAAATAGTTTCATACTCTTTTTGCAACGGCAATTAGTACTAATTTCATCACAATATGCACTTTTTGAGCATTTATTCATGTATGTGGCTTATTTCATTCTCGACATGCGAATGTAAACCGTTCAGAATTCAACATTTTTCTCACTTTTAAGCCAAGATACCACATATTCCGATAGATTTATTTTAATCACCCACCAACTATTTACGATAAGGCAAGGTTTAAAAACATCAAGTGCAGCGTACATTGTATAACAGAATTTTTATGTCTGGTCTCACTCCAAATATAAAATAATTTCATCTCTAGGTTACACCAAAGACCATTAAAATGCCGGCTAATTTCTCTCAGAGGAAGCAATGTCACTGTCTGCGCAGCGAGTCTGACCGGAAGGTTTCAGGGATTGCGTCGCGGCGATGAGGCATCTTCAACGGCCACCAGGTAACTAAGTGGCTTTCAGTCGCAGTCTGGAGAATTTGTCTCAGGTCTAGCGAACGGCTGCTCTGATCTGTAGTTTTCCGTCGTTTCTCCGATCATTTCCACGCGAATACCAGAGTACTACCATATGAAAGAGAACGCGGTCCATGCGCGAAGTTTTCACACTCTTGTCCACCCACTCCCCTTATACACACGTACATGCAGTACACTATCGCACTTGTCGCGCGCTTAGACGTTGCCCTGGCGGGGGCGGTATCTCGCGAAGCCTCGCTGGAGGAAATACCTACAGGGAGAAATCCCCCGCAAGCCAACATGAAGGTCGGCGCAGAATCTCCATCCAGCGAGACAGGAACACGGCCACCTCCTGGGATAAAATCATTCACCAAACAACCCGGACCAATGATGGCGCAAACGCAATCGCGCAACCGTGGGAATGTTGACGCCTGGCAAGGCGTGCCTGCGCCGTGCGCCCGCGGGGGGTGGGGGGGCATGGCCCAGTGGCGCCGAAGCGGCCGTCAAGCGACCGCAACGCCCCACCGCACGAGGCAGGCTGTCTGCCGACCGGCCCGGCTCGCTTGGCATTTCAGACCTCATCAAATGCCGTCCCATCGATTGACTCAGTCAATGGAGGAGCTGTGCACTGGGGTCTTGGGACACCAGAAAATTTTGACATAGATCCCATAGCGTAATGCGCAGCGAAAACATTTTATTTTCTTAAATATGTTCAATCCCTGGATATTTCTTTTTTTAACGTGACAATTTGCAAAATGGTTATAAATTGGAGGAAGAGGCTCTCCAAGGCATCTGGTAACCGTGAAAATGGTTTAACATAAAAAATCAATGTATTTATTACTTGTATCATTAACGTTATCATTTCATTCACATTGAAGAATATTTTTATTCATTCCTTAAAAATATGTCATACGTACAAAACTTTCAGTGACACAGTGAATCCATGAATATAATTGCCTCTACCCTTCCCTCTACTTTTAGGCTGCTCCGCCTGTTTCTAGGAAATAGTTGAAAGTTGTAGGAGCTATTCTCCAGAGACACGTCAGCTTTTAATATAAGAAAACATTTCTTTATTATCTATTTAATCATTGATTGAACTACGTGTCAAACTAGGGCAATATGCAGTATATTTTGTTAGGTCTTCCATCTTGCCCTGTTGGTACGGATTTAAAATTTAAATATGTTCCCAAATGCAAACTTTCTACAGAAATTTAATAATGAGAACAGAATATTTTAAAAGTCAATAAGCAATCTGAACATTTGCAGGTAATGGAAAAATTTGTTGCCAGGATCTATTAGATATTGTTTCAGTTCTCAATACAAAATAATTCCTTTTAATAAATAATGTTACCGGAATGAGGTCAACCATTCAAATATTCTCGTCAATATTCCTAAATTTTCCTCACCGGAACGGAAACTTCCTCCTTTTTAGCTATCTATATCCACATCCGTCAGGAAACCATGAATTTCTTCCGTAAGTCGCGGAACGGAGCCCGATAAAGAAAGCCTTTCCCGAAATACAATCCCGCCACTCCTAATATCCGAATCGCAATTACCTCCTCGCGAGGAAACCGAATTTGCTTATTTAATCAGCATTCTTGCGGCGCCCCGTATAAATTGCATATTACTTCCGGTGGCACCGCGATAGCGCGCGGGACCACGCGTGAATATGCATGCGCCCGCTAATGTGCGCAGCGGCCGCCGATAAAGCCTTATAGAATCTGGACATGCACGGGCGTTCCTGCCGCAGCCACGTGCAGTCTGGCTCGCACTGCTACAGTCCAGCTGGATGAGGAGATGCGTCGCCGACCTGCACGACGACTTGCGGCAATTTCGCCCTCCAGGAACCTCCCCAGATGGGCATCACCCCAGACGAAACAGTTCTAAGTTTCCGACATGTGTGGTTGTCTAGTGCATGTAAGTACGTGTGTGTGTGTGTGTGTGTGTGTGTGTGTGTGTGTGTGTGTATGTGCAATGTAAGAGGGAAGACGAGACAAGAAGGAGGAAGGAAATAAGCCTTTTTTCAGGGTACTGCTTCGGCATTCGCCTGATATTAAACAGAGAAAACTCCGCAAACTACCGATCAAAGACGCCGACCGCTAAAATAGTCATCCAGATAGCGGCGGGATTCGATATAGTGTCGACAATCCGCCACCGTCCGAGGACCTCCCGGTCAGAGTCGCTGCAGTGATAGCGGCGATGCTGGCGCTGAGCTAAGGCAATCGGTAAGAGCTGGCCGAAGCCACGCGCTGATGGCGCGGCGAAAATCAGCCGAATCGGTGCGGCCAGACTAGCAGTGCAGTAATTAATTACACATGTTTAATGTATGCTGCGCCTGATATTGGCAATACACGGCGGATGTTGCCACGTAGAAATAATTTCTTAAATAGTGTATTTAATGTCTATTAAAATCATGCCTTATAAATTAGTTATTGTATATTAATTGTTCTTGAACTTCAAGAATTCGTAAAAAACACGTAACACTTTTAGAAAATTCAGTCACGAAAAACTGCATTTGTTTTTAAAACCTTTGTACATAGTTTTGCACTATTTGGATTCAAATATTAAATACTGAAGAAAGAAAAGAACTAAAATTAAAGTATTAAATCAACAGTTCCAATATCCGTCTTAAGTGTCAATAAAAATTGGAATGAATTCAACATTTATCTAGCTCTTGAGCTATGAATCTTTTCTACATTTTATGAAGTGGAATCAGGGATATTATATTAAATAGTTATCGACAATATGAACTTTTAATGATCTTTCTTAATGAACATTTGAAATGCTCAATAATGATGACATTTTTTTTCAAAAGAGTTCAATTTTATTCGAATAAATTAATAATAAACCCTTTTCATTATCGTATACGCACGTACAATTAGTAATTGTTATAAATGTTGTGGACATGGGAATATACATTTTATGCACATTCTCTTTCTTGTCCGTAGCATTGCAAACTTATGGAACTCCAGAAATCTGCAGTATTCTAAGAGTTGTAAGCTTCAGACTTGGACACTTCGAATATAACATTTTCATTAAAACTGTATCATATTTTCATATCTAAGTTCCACGTGCCTCGCAATAAAGCCACGAACCGGTGGCACAAGCTCTGTGAATTCTTTATACAAATAATTCTGCCATTACCATTCAGGTCAGACGAAAGGAAGACATCAAAACAGTCTGGTAACAACATCGTAAGATTGAAGAATGAAATTTGAGATCAATTTCATCTTCTGTATATATTGTAGTATTCTTTATATGTGTGAGAAATATGTATGGTTACTGCTTTTTTAATTGAATGCTGTTGTTACCTAGGATATTATAAGTGTAGAGTTCTGGTGTCGTCATTTCAGCCACTTTACTGAAAGGCAGGAAATTTGCGTTTAAAATATTCATAAGATTACGAGGAGTTAATTAGAGTTCACTCTTATCGCACATTCTGATGTATACCTTGAGCACG
The DNA here is from genome assembly GCA_011170035.1 of Teleogryllus occipitalis. NCBI lineage: Eukaryota > Metazoa > Arthropoda > Insecta > Orthoptera > Gryllidae > Teleogryllus > Teleogryllus occipitalis. Next base: position 302,536 of record BLKR01000542.1, on the reverse strand, counting down.
TAATGATGAATATTCATAATTCACTGCGAATCGATGAACTGATGGATTACTATTTTGTTCCTTTTATGAAGTAATAACGAACGTTTACACAAACTAAAAGGTTGGCAACTCTTAAATTGAGTATTAAAATCTGAATAATCTTTTCATTAATCAATCGGTTTTACCATAGAGACATGAATTCAAGCAAATTATGAAAGTTAATAATATTTGTTCTAGAGGTCTATCTAATCTTATTTTCTAATCTATGTTTCGTGATAAGAAATGAGGGAAATACGTGGTTCCTAAAACTCTAGAATCAAAATTCTCCTGAAATATAAGCAATATGGGGTAGTCTTCCAAATATTTTTCAAGACTCGAAGAACTTCAATGTTTTTTTAAAACCTCGCCTGTCTCAGTGAATGTTGTGTTTCACGCTTCTTTCATATTTCACAACATTCTTTGATCTACACTGCTTTTCCACTGCAATAATCTTCACTAACAGAATAATGTGTGTTCTATTGTAGAAAGCGCATCGTGATTTCTTCTATTTTACGTAGCGTACGTTAAACCGATAGTTCCTGAAACCGACTTTCAGTTAACATGTATTTCCGTTTTGTTAGTAGCGCGCCAGCGAGCGTGTGCGGTTTGGATGGCTCCCGTAACGACCCTTCGTTTCCTGACGGACGGTGGCGCGCGGGGCGGCGCGGCGCGGCCCAGGCCGCCCGAGCACAAAAAAGCCTCCCCCGCGCGCCCGGAAGAAGCGGGGGCGGCGACGAGGTGTCGGGGCGGAGCGGAGACGGCGAGGGCGGCATCAGCCCCGCCCCGAGGTTGCCATTGGCCACCGCCCCCGCCCCGGCCGACGCGCCGCCGCCGCCGCCATCTCCGGCGCTCTATTGATCTCGGCTTAGAACAATGCCGGCGAGAAGAGCTCTCGCCCCCTCCCACTGCCGCCCGTCTCCTTCCAGAAAAGCTCTCCACGCACACAGCAGAGTGCGTTCTCTTTGTGCTCCGTACAAGCGGCGCTCCCTCAACACTCAACTCCACCAACTTCACGTTCCGTTATTTCGGTGAGTTATTGCCCTACACGTAATTTATAGAAAAGTGTCTCGGACGTTGAATTGGGACATTAGTTGTTACCTAAACGTGAATCCTCGAATCGATGATGAAGTCGAGGCAGATATCTAAAGAAGACCAACCCATAATGTGCCCGATCTTTCCAACAAGTGGTCTCATGAACATGCAATCTTAATGAAACAACTGCTCACAAAGTATATTTTGACATACGGAGGTAATTACATTTTTCAAAAATAAATCAACGCTTTTATTTTGTCAATTAAAAAGAGTAATTCGGAATTAGAATTGATAACGAGAGAATTATTACATTTAGGGGATACTGAAGACCAGACAAATAGTGCGAAAAAATACAGGGGAACACTAGGAATAGATCCATTGGAATGCCTGAAAATCTACATCCACTATAAATGTTTCTTTTTACACAACACCTTGTCTTAAGAATCCTTGGTTTCCCAATTCGGCAGATCTTAATTAAATTAGTATTTTATTTGTAATTTAAAGCCTCTGGGATAGCTCATGGGCAGCGCACTAACTTCCCGTGCTGGGGTCCCGGGTTCGATTCCCGGGCGAGGCAAAAATAGAGTTTTAGCTTTCCTTTCAAATCGTCCCAGTTCCTGTAAATGTGTGTCGAAGAGAAGCTCAAGCAGACGGCTCTTGCAAGTTACGGCAAAGAGAATACGTCATGTTAGCCTCATGTCGCTCTTACCCCCAAGCATGGGAATTTAACTAGACCCAGGCATGGGGGACACCGGCAGCTGGCCGGCAAAGTCAGACTACCGATCCAATAACGCCAAATACATACATACATGTGTAATTTTGAAGTTAATTTTCTTCTTTAAAATATGTTGGACATCAACTATCCAGTTTCGGGGAGGGTAATGTTTATCCTGCGCTTATTTCCTGCTGTAAAACCTTACTGGATATTACAGATGACGCGTGATACTCACAACCGGTTTTTGGTGGACATTCCTGTATTTACAAGCAAGGAACAAACTAGTGGTGAAAATTCTAGAGATAGATACATTGAATAGCCTTTATTGAAGAGCACAGAAACCAATGCCAATCTGAATATCAGCTAATGGCAAGCAAGCACGAAGCTGTCGCAGAGGAAATACTCAAACAACCTACAGCTAACTACAAAGATCACACAAAGGATTACACTACAGGAGACGAACAGCGAAAGAATAATTGCTGTCTGCATAAGCAATAGAGTAATAAATCACTAAAATACTAGACTGTCATACTATGAAACTGTCTTTTCTGTGGGAAAACGTTTCTCTGTCGTAATAATTATAGGTGATTTTCTATTACGTAAGTTTTATTGAGGCATTTGTAACGTAGAAGGTAATTACCATGATAGCAATTACTTTTATATGTCTCTGTGACAAATAAACGACGATAAGGAAAAAGAACACCGGATTAAATTGTCAGTTTCAACAAGCAGTTAACTGTTCAAGACAATTCTACAAGTAAATATTAAAAATACGATTCAGTAATTTAATTTCTTTTTAAATTATTTGAAAACTATAGTTAATAAAATTAAGCGCAAAACAAGAGAAATATCCCTATAGCTTGTCTGAAAATTATGTTAATGAATAATGAGGTCGCCGTTACTAGTCTTGATATAAGAGGTTGAATATCTTCTAAAAATCTTATGTTTGTACGTAAATGTAATGATATATTCTGAGATACAACGAAATGATATGGTAAAAAATGTGCATTGCTTTCATATATAAAAAATATTTCTTTAAAAAAAAGCGCCCCAATTTTACGAAGCAATGATGTTTCTGAATAAAATTAACAGGAATGATCAGGCATAGCCTTTTCATACACAATGGCTCAGAATAAAGTTACAAACTTGTGGGTCATGTAGGAGGATCGAAGAAAATTACTTTTGAATATGTGGTGAAAAATTTCATATTCCAGAGTTACACATAGTTACACATGAAACACTTGCCCCTGAGTCGTTGGCAACCCGTCAAGCAGTTTTGTTCGTCAGGTACTAAATCCCCTTGCATCCGATACACCAAACGTCCCTGCAAGATGAGTTGCCAGCCAATAAGGGGCAAACGACACATTTGCACATTCTTTACTTGAAATTCCTTACTACATGTCTTTGGCAAAACTGATTATCTTCAACTCTCTCCCTGTATACCCTAGAAGTTTGTGACATTTAGTGTGAGTGGAGTGGTTGCGGTGTTTCGCGGTCCGTCTCCGGGAAGGAAGCGCGCGAAGAGGAAGAGGAGGGCGTCTTACTTTGGCGAGACGGCAGTCCTTGGCGGAGACGCGCCGCCCGTCGCGGACGAAGTGGTCCCTCGCGTCTGCACCGAAACAAGGGATGTCGCCGCCCAGCTATCGCAGAAGAGAGCATTGCAAGTGGTGGGCGGGACAAGAACGCTGAAAACACGTCTACAACACCGACACAGCTACACCGACGATTCGCCAACTACCAGTTGTTGAAACCGCGAACGACTTGTAATAACACACAAATCTTGTATTGTCCAACTCTGAAGTAACTTGATATTTATTTTTAAATTCGCAAGCAGTCCGTAGCTATGAGACTAAGGCACCGAACCCATATTTCTTGTAATAAATTTAACAGTCTGGTAGTTACTGCAGTAAAGAGAGGATATTATAATCAGAAATCATTATAATCAGTATAAGTTAAACAGTTGCTTCTAATCAAGTAAAAGTCCTCCATTTAGATTACTCACATCAATGACTAACACAGTAAAAATGGAAATACACGTAGGTCACAAGGAGCATACCTGCGCAAAGGATCATAACACAAACTATCATCTGAACGTGTATCATCATACGAACTCAGGCCGACCGAAATTGGGAATTATTGTTGAACGGGATTTTTTGAAAAATTATTAGGCAAATGTGTAAAAGAGTAAATGTGCTGTTTATTGAAGGTAATAAATTCTGATCAATTTTTGTATTATCTGACACGTTTTCAGAACTAATTAAAAATGTTCGCCAAGAGTAAGAGGAATAGAATTTAATTTCCAAACTAACAACGGATTCAAAAATACTTTCTTTTGTTTAGCTACCACATTTCGAAACGGTAATCAGCTATGCCATTTTTACAAGTCAACCTCAAAGCATTTGTCGTGGCATATAAGTCAACTTTGTGCATTTCAACGTTTCATTAAAACATCTTTGTAGTGGTAAGGAAGAACGGATTAAAACGAAGATGCGTTCGTGCGACATTTGAACCCGAACGAGTCGTTCTCAAGTGGCCAAGGGGAGGAGCGCCCGGGTTTTACAGCCACAACGGGCCCCATCGCGCACTCGTCTCGGTCTCATCGCCGGGCGCTCATCCAAACCCCACCCCCCGCGACGACCGCACACGATAAATAACGGTCCGCGCAGTCCTCAGTCCTTGGAAATGAAAGCGCGCCGCGCAACGGCGGGTTTAATCAGCGCGACCGGGACGGCGAGGGGCGGGGGCGGTTCGCAATCCGCGACCCCGCTTTTGAGCGCCGCTTAATCTGGCGCCCCGCGCCGCCCCCCAGGGAGCGCCCGGCCCCTCGTGCCCCGCCGCGCGCGACGCCGCTATTGAATTATACGGAGCCGGCGCCGCGCCGCGCTGGCCGCAGCACTTAACGCGCGCCGTCGCTCCACTAATCCCGCGCCGCGCCGCGAGGGGAAGCCCCGGCCCAGACAGCGCCTCCCGCGGACTGATTTGAAACTAGACCGCTGCGCTGCGGCGCGCCGCGCCGCGGCGACCCGATCGCTTTGGCCCAATTAATTTGAATGACGTCGCCGCGCACCACCCTCCCCGCCCGCGTTCTCGCCACCAGGGCTCGCGGGCGCCCCCTTGCTTGCGATGGCTGCGGTGACGTACGCGACATGTAGATTACCGTAATAAAGTTTTCGCCCGGAGAGGAATACTACACGTCCAACGAAAGCTGTAACCCCTGGTTGTCCACTTCAGTGGCAGAGGGATAATTTAGTGACGCGGCTGGATTGGGAAGAGGATGTTTTTTCAATATTTATCTTTCCGCGCGGAATTGCTGAGAGGCGGCGGAGAGGAAGCACTCCTGCGTGGAAAATGAAAATGTGTCGCACCAAATGCTTCTGAAGGGGAGCATACAAATTACAGGATATTCAGCTCGAGGACGAAATAAATTGTTCTTGATTGGTTTCGTTGATGTAGTAACATCAAATTTTCCCTAGGACATTTCGTTTCCCCCTGAGATCACAGGAGTATATTAGCATCGGCCTGAAGTGGTACAATCGACACTTTCGTCATTTCGTTTAGCTAATAATCGTACATTTTGTAAATACTTCTGAACATGCATTACTGCTGCAAAGGCATTTTGAGCAGGGCCAGGCGGAGGAGCGCAGGGGTTGTGGGCGCGGGCGGAGGGAGGCTGCGGTCCTGCGTGCCCAGCGCGTGCCGGGCGCAAGCGCTCTCTTCCAGGAAGCCCCAGCGCAGGCCGCCGCGTCCACGCCACTGCCCGTTTCCTGCCGCATGGAAGTTCACACGGCCCTCTTTTTTTTCGGCGCGTCCGCTCGTTATCAGGCCATAAAACGAGTTTTTATCGAGATTCCTCGTAATTAACTAGACGTTAACCAGTTCTTTAACTACGGACCGGGGCAACCCGTCGAAATTAAGACAATCGTTAATAAGAAACGAGCTTCAAACATAAAGAGGTAGAAACCATACGATGTCGTTACGAGGGGCGAGGGGTTGGTTGTAATCGGCGCCGGTGGCGGAGAGGTGCTGGCGATGAGGGCGGTGGCGATGGTGGCGGTGACGGCGAGCCCTCCGCCGCCATGAGATAAACCAGAACGCTAACGACCGGTAAGTAACGAGAGCGTTGCGAGGCGGAGGGGCGGTCCCTCCACGCGCGCGGCCAGGGGAGAGGGGAGGGGGGAGGGGGGCGTTCTGCGCTCAAATTACAGAGCGCAGGCGCCGCGCCGCGGCGGCGAGCGTCGTGCGCTGCGCGGGAGCAGACGTGCTGCGCGCCGGCGCACACTTGCTCCAGTTCGAGCCACACGCGCAGATGGACCTTTCCTTCTCCTGTCGAAATCGCCGGAGTCGAAACTGGCTGAATTAGCTCAAAAGCCACCATTGCTATCTGCTCCGCAGCAACCCTGACCCAGAGGGCCTGTGGTTCGAGTCCCCAAGGTGGCGGAGTTTCGAGATTAACTACATAGTTAAGTCGCATGCAGCCGCTGTCTGGAGGAGAATTCTAGGAAGCTGCTGTTGTGGTCAGTATTCTTCTGTGGTTTCTCCGATTAATACCAGGCGAATCTCGGATGAATACCCTAACGAATGGGCTACATACCACGCGCAATCTTTCCTTCGCGGTGTGTTTTTTCTCTGCCCTAACTCTCTCTCTCTCTCTCTCTCTCTCTCTCTCTCTCTCTCTCTCTCTCTCTCTCTCTCTCTCTCTCTCTCTCTCTCTCTCTCACACACACACACACACACTTCACAACCATGTGTGTGGCAAAACCTAACAGGAGTTTAGTTTGCACAAGCTGGGGCAGACTAACTGAACAAATGACCATAGCAGTTGTGCACGGAAACAATAAATCAATCCATCAAACGAAATCTCCTCCAAACGATGGAATAGTAAAAGGCTTCACGTAACCTTGACATATTGCGAATGCAATAAGATTATTTCTAATGCTTACAAGGCCTAAAAGAACACGCTTTGGTTGTGTTAATCTTCTGATAATCTATAGTACAGTAATCCACAATAATACCGTGAAGTAAGAACGAAGTATTTCGAAATAAGATCACAGCAGACTGACTTCATTAGCCCACGACCATGAGCTCAGAAATACCTACCGATCGTACCTATCCCACTCCTCCCTTCACCTCACTTCATCCGAATCGTCTCACTACTTCTACCCACTAAAATATTCTAAAAATACAGATTGAATCACTTCTTTTTTCATATCTTTTCCCTTGATAAGAACCGTGGATATTAATTTAGAATATTATTTTGTTGACAATCAGTAACTAAGATTTGATAGAAATATGTCGTCAAATGTTGTACAAACCCTTTATTCTGACGAAGAAGACCACATCCTATAATTTTGCTTAAGCTCAACAGTATACATTCCTGGTGTATCTGTCCATCACTGCTCGTAAATATTCTTGCAACTTCCTCTCGCTTAATGTAATTTAAAACTTCCTTTCCTTGAACACATTAAGATGTCAATTATAACCATGCTCATCGTTTGTGCAAAGCCCATTTGACTTGCTAATATAGCGATATACTGTACCGAATGCAACGTTTTATTGAGAGACAATGTGTAAGGCCACGTCTCTGCATACGAGCGCCTGGTGGGCTATAAGTAAACTTTGCACACGAATGTTACAAACTTCCTTGTAATAAGCGAGCTATCATGGACACGATAAAAGTAATTAAAATAGCATTAAATTATTGTGTAAAATTACGGAGATAATCTTAATGTGAGAAAAGTGACATTTCTGACGGAAAGAAAGCAAACCAGTTTCTTTAGCTTCCACGCATATAAGAGACCAGGCCTATGAATATTGCTTTGGAAAGACACAGTTCATGAATGTTCGGTATTCGGATGAAATCTGTTCATTTTTCATGTGCAAGGTATACGAGTGCAATCAGTAGGGTGAATATTATTGAGTATAACAAAAACTGCTTAATTTATTTTTACAAAGGCCTGCAACTTTGTAAGTCAAACGTTTCAAGGACTATTAAATTATCTAAAAAGCACAAGTTAAGATAAAATACTTGTAGATCTAATTGCTTTAATGATAAAAATAGATAAATAGTTCTGAAACGTAGATCATGAAAGCCTTAAAGAGAGATAAGGAATTCTAAGAAAAATCATCAATCCTTCTGTAAACTCACATATAGTGGTATATACAAATAAAATGCCATGTTAGCGCGTAAATCTGTCTCACAACGGCCAGTTGAGTTGTTCTTTATAGTTTAACATTAAACTTATGGATTATAACGTAATATGTCTATTTAGTCACAGACCAACATCCGAAATTAATGTAGTTTGTTGTGTTAAATTATAAACATTTAAAACACGTTACATTTTCCTTTTATATTCTAGATTTTCCTTCTTAACTGTACCTCAGAATATGAACTTTTCACGAAATTTGAGAATTCTCACAGCAGTCTTTCGGATTTCTTCACATCCCCCCCCCCCTGAATGCTCCCAGCTTTTTCGTGGCTTCCAACAACAAAGGCGGTCAAGTGCACGAGCGAGATGAAGACAAACGACAGCGGCCGCCCGTGGCGTTGCGACGGTGGAAGCGGCGGGCCGGCGGCGCGAGGAGCAGCGGAAACTGTGGCGGCGGCTGCGAGAAGCGGGCGCCGCTCGTTAGAGCGTCGTGGCGGCGGTGGCGTCTTAATTGATCAAAGGCCGCGTGCGCTCGCGCGCCTCCCACCCACGCCCAATCAGCGACCTGATGACAAGCGCGGCGGCGACGGCGGCGGCGGCCCGGCCATGACGTCAGCGCCCTCTATTCGCGGCGACTGCCGGTCTGCGGGTCCGCGGTTCGAGTTCCGCCGCCGCCGGCACAGATTCATCTGCTGCGCCAGAACACTTCCAGCAAACGAAGAGGCACAGGCAGCATGCAGACCTCCATTGGGCGGGTCGGGTTCAAAACGAGAGCAAGCAAAGGGAGGGAGGGAGGGAGCACATCTCGCGTATATTACTTCGAAACAAAAATAGGGTACTGAGTATAGGAATCAAAATTCAATCTGTACATTCCGCAAAACATGTTCCGATTCAGGCCAGTGAGTCACGGAGATTTGCAGTTTTATAGTTGCAAAGAAGTACGACAAGGTAAGGCCAGTACGAAGTTTGGTGGAGGCGACAGTTTAGTGCGTCGCTTCAACTCCTGAGTAGAAGGCCTGACCTCCTAAGAATGGGCCTACTCTGGAAGCCCCTAAGAACCCCGAAGGTAAAGCGAAGCAGAGAATAGTGTACAGAGGGGCAAATGGGCGCGTTTTCATTAATTAATATTTATCGTCCTGTTCATCACACTTCGTCATTCTAAGAGTTCAATACGTAATTCTGTGAGCATAACAGGGTTGTACGTAATAATTTCACTATTGCCCTGTATTGCATTATATCTGTATGATTAAACTTATAGGAAAACGAAAACAAAATTGATCCTCTCGTAAATTATTCGCAAACAAGAATGCGTGTAATTCAGAAATAATTCCGTCAAAAAATAAAATACCATTGCTGCGGTATCGAAACTCTTCATTAAACTGATAGTTTTCTGGAGATTATTAAACGCGTCTCTGATTTGTAAAGATTCAACGCCTCCCCACACATTGGCAATCCGCGCACGCGCTGCGAACCAAGAGCAAAGCGTCAAAGGCGGCGGCGGCGGCTCCTCTTTGGGTGGGCGCGCGACAACTGGACCGCCTTAAGAGCGGGGTCAGGGATCGCAGGGGGCGCCCGGGCCACCCCAAGCCCCCCCTCCCCCGCGGGGCACTTTCAAAGGCGGCGCCGCCCCATCCCACGCTCCCCTGCCCCCACCCCGCCTCATGGTCGCGATCGGACCCGCTCCCTGCCCCACTGCACCCCAACGCCCCAACTCGCACCAGCTCCGCCCCACACAACCTCACCACTCCTCCCCGCTCCGCCCCGCCCGTCCTCATGACCTCACCGCCCCGCCACGCCCCCGCGTGTTTCGCGCTCCTCCAGAGGCCGCTTCCGCGCGCCGCGGCGGTCGCAGCGCCCACGTGGCGGCCCCTGGCGTCATCCTTCAATGATGAACGATGAGGAATGCGGCTGCCATCATCGCTTCTTATACAAGTGGCGGCGTTTCTTTCCAGGCCACGCGCCAACGAGCAGCATCTCCCTTTACGACGGCGTTAACGCAAGTGACTGCAAGTGAGGCAATACGTATTGCAAGAATTACTTAAAGGGAAAGAAAGGAAGAGATTGTCTTTGCCCCTGCAATATTCTGCTGACATTAAAAGAAATATCATAAACATAACTTTATTTCAAATGATTCACGATTCAGACTTGAAGTACTTTTTTTTTGTAGTATAATTTCAGAAACGCATCAATTGTTCTCAGTTTTAAGATTTTTTTTCATTGTCTCTACGTCTCTTTAAGTCTTTTCGTTGTCTCTTACTCTCTCTTACTCAATCCCCTGAACGTAATGATTTTTCAGTTTCAAACTGATACGTACATGCACCTCCCCCACCAAAACACATTTAAGAAACCTTGCAACATCTCGCGTCTACGTCGTGTGTGTCAGCGGCTGAGCCCCAGCGGACGAAGGGTTAGGCTGCGCGCGCGACTAGAATGAGACGAGAAGAGGAGAGACGATGAGAGACCAGAGGAGAGGAGACGATAAGAGACGAGTAGAAGAGAGTGGACGACACGAGAAGAGAGTAGACGAGACGAGAAGAGATGAAAAAGAAACGAAAAGAGATGAAAGGAGGCGAGGCGAAGCCGAGTGGCTGAAAGCGACCGCGTTGGGAGGACGACGGCCTGTCCGTGGAAGGCGGCGTCCAATTTTCGAGTTCGGCGTACTGCGGGCGAAGCGGCCACTTGCGGCCGCGGAGCGCAGCACCGCAGCGTCGCACCGACGTGAGGCGAGCGCCGACGGGGGCGGCGGCTGTGGAAACGGGCTGCGGTCCGCGGAGGCGGCTTCGACGGCGCGCGGTTCCCGGAACGCCACAGGGCGGGTGAGGGCGGCGATGAGAGGAGCCGCATCAGAGACTGGCCTTGCGACGGAGTGGCAAGGTGTCTTTAGACTGCCGAAAGAAGTATTGGACGTTTGCTGGATACCATAGGATGGCTCATTTCCGTTAGAACATCGCATTTCTCTGCAGTATGATGCTTCTACATCACTCTACAGATAGATGATTCTCAGCCACAGGAATGCGCGGAACCTAAACAGTTGACGTAGCCGTTTGCACGCGACAGCCTTTTCTGGGAGATGACGAACGTTACGACATCATTCGACGAGACGTCATTCTCTTTCACAAGAAATTGTTCTAAGAAGTTATGATTCTCTGACAGCTCACAGGTTAATCCAAAATGGATGTTTCTGTTACATGTGCGACAAAGCACTGATGGACTTCATCACAACATAAATGAAAACCAGATAATACGTTCAGCTAAACCACAAAAATAAGATTCAAATTGCACGAAAAAGACACAGATACTTTTAAAATTGATTAATTGCTACAACTGCAAAATAATCCGCTTGATCAGTTAATTTAACTTAAGTGTCATGGAAAAAAGTCTACAAATAAATTGCAAGCACTATGTGAATTACATCGCAACTGAAGTTTTCTCCAAGCTGCGAAATTCTAATAAAACCCTGGTTAGATTATCCCATTTGAAAACAGTTTTTCCAAACTTGTACACCGAAATATAATAATTATTTCGATTCGCTCCTCAACTGGGAGACAAAGTAAACCAGATGTATAATTCGTTAAGTTGTCCTCAATTGCACTAAAAAGATACACGATGTACCACGTTGGTACGTTTAACACGCATGCGTGAGAGTATTCAAGAAACCGATCGTAACCAGACACAGCAAACTTCGCTAAAACTTTGTGTGTGTGTGTGGGGGGGGGGAGCTGAGGCTGCGGCTGAGTCGACGCACTTAAGCGTGCGGCCTCGCGCTAAGCGATTAGCGCGCGGTGGGCGGCGCGCGGCGCGCTGGCAGCGACGGGTCGGCGGCGGCGGCGGCGGCCACGCGGAAATTGCCGCGTCCTCCGCTTCGCCTCCCCTCGGCGGCGGCGGCAGCATTAGACGACGGCGGCGCTCCGGATATGACGAATTTGGGGAAGCGCCCGCTCCGACCCGCTCCGACCCGCCCCTCCCCTCCCCTCCTCCCCCGCGGCGCCGCTTTCTCCCCACAAATAACGGGAGCCGCCGCGACGGAGCCGGCGCGGTCGCGTTTATATGCCGGCTTAACCGCGTTACAACGCACTAAACGATTCCTCGCCGCTCCCGCTTTTTGCCCCCGCCGAATTGAGACCTAAACGAGCTGCGCAGACGATTTTCACGCAAAAATCCCACAAAATGGGAGCGGGCGGCAGCCGCGCGGCGGAGGTCGTTTGGGCGCCCGGGGCGCACGAGGACGGCGCGGCGTCATTACCGGCGTCTTCGTGAATGGGCGCCGACCGGAAGTGGCGAAACGCGGGGCCCGAGGGCGCCGGGCCACTCGGCGGCCCCGTCGCCAAGACGGCTGCCGGCGCGACCCGCGGCCCGCCTAAGTGGACAATTTGTGTGAGGGCGCAGTTTGGCGCAGCGAGACGACACCATCTGCGCGGGGGCGTCTCGCCCCCCACCCTCGCGCCCCCATTACACCCTCTCCGCGCAGCCGGCCCCGCGCAGATGGGCCGATACGCCGCGTGGGGTGCATATCATATCGGCGCGCTAGGTAAATAATGGGCGGCGTCGCGCCCCGCGTCACCCCCGGCGCGTGCGGGCGGAGAAAGCGGCCGGGCGCGCAGGGGGTGGCGTTTCGGAGAGGGCGGAGAAAACGCTCCAACGGACGAGCAAGTTAGAGCAGTGTACAGTAATAATAATAATAATAGTAATAATAATAGTAATAATAATAATAATAAACAATAAAACGAAGAAGAATGGAGAAAATAAGAAAAGGATGCTCGGAATAATACATAAGCTACAATGACATCCACAAAAACGAACGGAGAGAATTGGAATAAAATCACGAATTGTCGTTTGATGAACAAACTAGAAAATAATCGCAAATCATGCCTCTACACATACGTGAGGTAAACGATCAGAATTTTTTTCTTTTAATTTAAGATCACATCAACATCTAGGTCATTAGCGACCAATATTGGAGCTAACGGTATGGTAACTACGAAGATAAAACGAAATACAACCATACCCGAGGCGGGACTCGAATCCGCGACCCTTCGGTCCGAGATCACTAAGACACTACTGCCTTAGCGATCTCGGCCACCGGGCGGGCTCTCCGTATTCATTGTTTTCCACATTTAGCGTAAATGCGTGCGCGCCGCTGGTCGGGAGGGAGGAGGAAGAGGCTTGTTAGTGGCAGGCGGAGGGGGTGGGGGTCCAACCGCGTCAGACACCTCATGAATGCGCGGCGGCGCCCGCGGAGCCCCGACTCCCCCGGGGGAAGCGCAATAACTCTCCACTCGGCCGCCAGTCGATCAGCTCTTCCATCGAGTGGTGCTGGCCTTTCCTCCTCGCGGAGCCGCCGAAAAACGAGGGGAAAACCCCTCAAAGCAGACACTCCAAAAGAAACACAGCGTTTCGCATTATTAGACGCGTGTCCAACAATGTGAGGCTCAAAATGTTTTCTAATCTCTTCCGGTAAGTTAAAAATTTTGTAAAGCTTTCTTACGAAATAATTTGCTTTACTAGAAAATAAACAATATCTAAAATGTACTATACATTTTGGAACGAACATGGCAAAAAATATTCTGTAAACACGTAAATATTCTGAAAAATGCTACAAAACTTCATGGCAAACAGAGAATATCAGTTGGCATTTTTTTTAAGTTTCCTTACGCAACCTCATTTGCCAAGTATGAGAAATCGTTTTACGCGAGGAACAGCACGAGAAAGATCCAAACAAACGACACGGAAAATTTTATTTGGTTTATTACTAACTACAAAATATTTCCTGCGGATCAGCGCAAAATATTAAGGGTTTTTGTGCCACGCGTGAGCTAAGAATGTTGTATACTATCCATTACGGGACTACTCTTCAAGTTATGTCTTACCTCAAGCTTAAAGTAGGACCTTTTTCTTTCATAAATAGAACATGTCTGTACAAGTCTCTAAAGTCAATTTACAAACGGCAAACTGGCCGTCGATGAAGAGAAAACCTGCGTCTTTTAACGCTGATAGACTGATTTTCGTATGCGAGGCAGTTGCTTCCTTATGAATTCATCTTTACCAACATTCACAATCAGGCCGAGCGGCCTGCGTGGCGGCGCGACGCAGGTCAGGCGGGCAGCAAATGAGGCGCGACTTTCGCCCGCAACGCCCTGCGGCCACCTGGCCCTGGCCGCCCGCGCCGCGGCCCCTCACGTGCGCGCCAGCTGGTCGAGGAATCCGCCGCGCCGCCGCGCCACTTTCCCCTCCTAATTATTTCCCTCATTGAGCGGTCAGGTAAACAGCGCCGGCGCAGCGCGCGCAAGCGCGGGTTTCCATTATGGCCCACGAATAAATTAGACCGGAGGAAATCGTATCAACACCTCGTATATAATTATGATTCAATTTCGAGATATTGACGATTGTGCATTGACGCTATCGCGCATATTGGGAGTAGAAAGAGCAATCACGTTGTGCGTGCTGCTGCGTGCGAAGCGGAGAGTTAGAGGAAGGATAACGTTTGAAAGGAAAAGTACAAGTTCATCTATCGTCTATCATTAGGTGCACAAACGGTTCAGAACGTTTGCCATTTTTATACGTGGCTACGTACACGAGGCACGTTCATAGCATTATGTAAGAATGTTTTGTTAAGAATGCAATCTTCCATTATAAATATGAAATAAATTACCGGTTTTCACCAACGAATGAAACCAACGAAAATATTCACTCAAAGGTAGATATGTAATAATATTTTCCATTCGTTTTCTAAAACTGCAATAATACCGATTTTCTATTCAATGCTAAGAGTGTTTGCTTCGGAATTGTTGTTCTTAATGTATTTTATAGTTCGAGATTCATTTGAAATTAATTTATATTAAATTGGTCTACTAAATGTTACATATTCATTTTCGTTTGTTTACAGTCACTCAGTTTGATATTAATTTGTTATGACTAAATTTCTTTAAATATGAGTATTTAAACAAGTTACAATAAGGCAGAGGAAACCAGTGGGTGATTATTTTATTTCGTCTTGGCATGCATTCCTGAATACTTTTTATTCTTTCAAAGTTTCAAGGAATGCCACATTTGAATATTACAAATCCCAACGAATTCTACAGAAATTACGTTGCCTTCGGCGAGAAGGCAAGGTGGGTGCAAATCTCAGCCAACCCCCGATCGCCCCTCCCCAAGCGCCCTCCGCCCCCGCCGCCTCCCCCCCCCCCCACCAGGCCACAAACTGCCCCCGGCCAGCACTCTGCCGCGGCCTCCGAAACTCTATATCCTCCCTTGCGGTGCACGGGGGCAGACACTGCTTGGAACAGCGGCCTTCGTTTTTGGCGATCCGTAAGCAAATCCTCATTTTACACAGGGGAGAAAATTACTAGCTGAAAAAAAAAATATCTGGCCGAATTGTTAATTTCGTTCTCTATAGAGCCACAGCGTTCTAGTGTCATGTCATCAGAGGATCTTCACTACGGGAGGCGTCATCAATATAAAAAGTTGTAGAAACACTTTTCCTGGGTCACTGTAATGCACACAGTCTCATATTGCAGATTTTGACTTTGAGTACAATGGAGCATCATATCATTTCGATAGCAAGTCTACAAAACCCTTCTTGAGTGAAATGAACGTGAGTACATTACGATGGTCCGTAAACAATCGGCAAATTATCCCTATAAAGAATTTATAGTCATTTGTGAATTCAACGAACGGGAAAATTTTAATTATTAAAAATTAATAGAGAACAACTAATTGAGTTTAACAATAAAATAGAACCAATAATTAAAATATTTTAACAAAAGTCCAGTTCTCATAAAAAGAATCCAAAACATTTAGAACAGTGGCTACAGCAAAAGATAGGCACATGAAATATTAATTAGTATGAAAATGCACAAAGAGCAGACACAAAATATGTACTTTATTGCTACACATGTTCTTGAGTCTGATACTTTTTACACTTCTGAAACTCCAATGCGGCCCTTTCCTTAAGTTCTGACAACATTCGCCACCCGCAATTCCAAAGGTTCCTTAATGAAGTGATGCTGAGTATGGCGATGTAGAGTATTGCACAAAGATTAATGTAACTTC
Organism: Teleogryllus occipitalis; assembly: GCA_011170035.1. Taxonomy (NCBI): domain Eukaryota; kingdom Metazoa; phylum Arthropoda; class Insecta; order Orthoptera; family Gryllidae; genus Teleogryllus; species Teleogryllus occipitalis. The sequence continues at coordinate 286,576 of BLKR01000542.1, read as the reverse complement.
ATTACCTGTGCACGTCTTTTAGAATTCAGTGGGAAATACAGTTATTCAAATTATCGTTTCCATGTTGTCGCGGCAGGAAGTAGTATTCCTTGACGAAGGACATCAAGGATAAGAGCCCAAAATGTATTGCTAATTTATCCTTGAAAATATATTTTATTACATAGAAGCTGTTTTTTTCATTCAAAATTCAAGAAGTATATGACATAGTGTAGGGATGACAGAATTTTGAAAATGTGCACAGAATTCACTTCTCCCCAAACACGTCATACACAGTTTTAACTGTTTTTTGACGTAAAATTCAACAAATAAATAAATAAATAGTTTTGGATCTGTACGTGAACTTTTTAAAAGGAGTTTGTTATCTGAAAGAAGCTTTTGTTCAGGATGAATAATGTGAAATTAAAACTGAGGGACAGATTTTCCAACGCTAACTGAAAGAATTGCCTTCGAATTTCTTCTTCAAACATGAATTCTAATACTGATAAATTAGTGATAAAACAATGTCAAGTCTCATTAAATTTCAGAATGTTACTGTTCTTTATATTATTCATCAAGATTGCAAAGAGGACGAAATATAACACCTTCGCATGTAGTCCCTATAATGATAAGTAATCTCTACGGTTATTGTAATATAATTATTATGTAATTGTGTTACGTAAGTATCTCAGTGTGTATTTGTAATAAATCAACTCAGCCCGTGGGAGTTTCACACAAAAGAAACATTTAGTGAAAAAAGGTTTAAGACCACTAGCTCATGCTACGTTTTCCCGTATGCATTTCATCCGTTCCGACATTCTGACCGTTACTGTACGAGTGTACTATGCTATTATAAAATTCTAGATTCTTAAGAAATAGATAATTGTAAAGAAAACTTAATTATATTAACTGCTCTTTAACAAGTTTATTTATATTTTATTATCATATTTTTAGACAATTGACCGGAACGTCTGGCCACGTGATTGGTTGAAAGAATGCCAGGTTTATGTATTGCATGGCACAACTACTCTGGAGCGCAATTGCCCTCTAATGAGTTTCTATCTCGTACGAGTTATAGAAGAATGTGGTTGCAAGGGCCTTGCTTGCACCAGGTCACTGCAACTTCAGTTTCTGTTCCGCGCGAGACGTGCAATTTACCAGAATACTACACTCTCGCTCTACAGTTTTGTTGCTATCCAACATTCAGTTCTCAACTTCTCACGGAATTCGTAACAATCTTTGGATTCTACATAATAATAATTGTGAAAATTATATGTATTAGACGCAGTATTTTCTTTCAATTGTAGAGGTTTGATGGAGGGGCGGAGGGCGAAGGGAACGAGGCCGAGGTAGGGGAGGAGGGTCAAACGCTTGAGCACTGACGGGAGAGTATGATGGGGCTTCCAACACGCAAGGGAAGCGCCACCGCCCGAGAAATAACTCGAAATGTCTTTTCTCTGCAGTCTATTACGAGCCTCTAAGGAAACTTACAAGGTAGGATCCTCGGCCGCTAGTGGTGAACCGGGACGTAAAAACGAAAGAAAAACGCAAAACTTCGACTTAAAAACTATTCTGTAAATAATTAATTGAACATTGACTCAAACTAGTGCAGACGTCGTTGAAACCATTGGAGAGCATTGCTCTCACTCTGCCTTAATCTATACATTCACATACATACTAGAACCCTTTAATCCGAGCTGCTAATAAATGTATAATTTAAATACAAATATAATCCTGGGTACACTATCTTCCTGGAAACCTAAGAGAAATGATGTCATCACAATCTAAAACGCTTCTCATATGTAAGACGTAAAGGGAATTTTAAAAGAACTTAGTATAGTACTTCAACGAACCTTTGTGGCTTGACAACCACAACAGATTTGATTTTGGGGTCCTGAAACTCCTTCGCATAAATTGCATTTCATAAATTACTATCAAAACAGCTAACATCTTGTACACATCGTACAAGGATAATTGGAAATCCAATAACATTAATATAACATCAAGAATACGAATACGTATCTTCAAGATAAAAAAAATATATTTACAATGTTTTGCTTATCACGACAATGATTAGGAGCACTCAAAAACCACTTTATAAATATTTAGTTAACGATTTGTAACAATAAGCGATAGTCCTACATTTATTAATATTGTTTTGAATTTACGGACAGGAAAATTACTCGACGTCAAACAGAATTTACCTGTTACATACGAGTACTATTCATCTCTCAACGACGCAGCAGGTGGACTGAAGAGAAAACCTACGATGTCCATTACACATGTCTCTTTTGTTGCAACACTCGTAAACTACTCGGAGCAACCTCAATTACACGACCTCTGACAAAGAATGGCTCAGCCGTACGTAGACTTCGCGGGTGCAAGCGAGAAAAAAGAACGGAAACGATTTCAAATTTCCTTCGAACGACCCCGCCGTTGTCCCCACCTGCTCTACCTGACTCGACACGTGGCGCCGCCGCGGCCGGAGCGACCACTCTGGGAACTAACAAAGTGGCCAATTTTTGCCCCCCTCCCCCGCCTACACCGAATCCCCACCGCCGCGCGACCTACACACACACACACACACGCACACAGGCCTCGGCGGGCGTTGCGACCGGTTTTCTTCCGGAGGGCAGCCGCGACGTGTTACACATTGATTTCCCGCGCACGTTTGCATATGCTGTCGGAAGTCACCCAGCAAAACAAATGCAACCGTCTTGCGGCGAGAAGAACGACATGAAAGTTTGGGTGCAGTCTCTGTTAGAAGATGCAAACAATTTCACCAATGATAAATATAACTTTTCGTTTTTGTCATAAAACTTTCAGAGACCGCATCACGTACTGATTGAATATGGCGCTGTTGTTTCTCATGTGCAACCAATTTCAAATGTTTTTCAAGGACAGTTCCTAAATTTATATATTTCATCATGTCTATCAGATGTTCAAGATTGCTTACTCATTTCGTATATTTTTCTCATTTTAAGAAATTTGTTTATTCGCGCCTCTAGCTCACATTGGTGCTGTCAAGTTTAAATATACCCTGAATACAATTGTTTAAAGTCTAGACAAACTTAATCCCATGTTTATATAAAAAATTACGAATTCAAACGGCACACTTTCCACCAGTACAGCAAATATAACAACTGTTAACAGTCTAACAACTGTTTCCTGACAATTAACTCGACATTCAGAAAAAGTGCGTTGAACTAGAACTCTCAAAAAACTTTTGAAATGTATATCAAAACCACTGCCTTATACCCCCTTTGGGTTACAACAACGTTTCGGGATAGTAAAATTGCCCATATGTGACTTCCAAAAGAATTATTTTACCTTCTTTCGTCCTGTCATAACCGTAACCATCGTTTAACGATTGCAAATCAAAATTTGAGACACTTCCTGTTTGGTATTAATTCTGAAACGCTTATCTCCAATTTGATAAATTATTCTGCCATTCCTGCGAGATATGCATAGAAGTATTAATTCAAGATAATTAAACCACAATTATGTTCTGCTGTATAAATTATGGTGATTAGGTGTCCATAAGACATTAGTAAAATTTGTGACCGTTTTTTATTCAATTATGGTTAAGAGCAGCATTAAGTAATCAAGTTGTGAAGTTTACTTCCGCCTTTTAGAAACGATCGGACAGGAATGGTAACTCTTCGGGCCAGTTTTACGAACGTTGTCTTTTCGGCCAGACTGATTTTACAAAAAATGCACGTAGCAAAATTGTGAAGACTGTTTCCTAATTGCCGCTCAGAAATCAGAGATATACGCAATTTAGAGGATACTATACAAAGTTGTAGTCAGATATTTGTTATTTTGTGGAAAGAAGGAAGAAGGGAGGGAGGGAAGGAGAGGGTGAGGTCATTGGTTTCGTAAATGCCATTTCCTTTTTTTATATACAAAAACTACCGATTACTGCTATCGCATCTTTTAGGTTTTCACGTACTGTTTTTGCATTACGGGAATTCACGTTCAAGTTTTGCTATGTAACCTTGCTGCAAAAGCATTTTCAGCAGTGTACAGAAAGGTCGCATCACTTGAAGAATGAGTAATAAGTCCATTCCACAATTCCCGTCCTGTCTGAATAGAACCCGGCAATAGTTCACGACAGCAACGAACTACAGAAAATGATTTTAAAAATTTCATTCATAGCTATGAAATATTAAACAGCTTAGATACCAAATCAAAAAAATCGCCTTTCTAAAATATAGGTAAGAAATTTGCAAATATTTTCACGTGCAGACGAAAGAGATGTTTATCTCCAAGAAAATGTTTACTTTTATACTGTTTTTCGCGGCGAAATTCTAGATGCCATTGTCGAGGAGCGGTCGTTGAGTGACACTCCAAAGCGCGCAGCCGCCCCATTGAACGCGGGCGAGGGTCCCTCGCAGGCGAGCGGCCCCCAAAGGCCGCGGCGAGACTTCCTTTGCGACGAATTGCGTCGATATCAGCAAAGGAGCGAGCGCGCCGCGCCCCCGACGGCACCGGAGAAACCAGAGACGCACTTCCCGGCAGGAAACGCGGCCACTGTAGCGAACGCGCGGCGCACAAAGGCCCAAGGGCGCAGGGCGCAGGGCCCGCCCCCGCCGGGCCGCGGCGACAAAGCGCGGGGCAACCCGACCCGCCGCTCGCACGCCCACACAATGCCCCCGCGGCGAAGAGGCTTTTCCTTGGCGGAAAGATGGTTTTTATCGCAATGGTTTCTCGTACAGGAAAGCTTTTTATTCCTTCATTTCAGCATTTGGTCAGCCGGTAAAACATGAATAAACCAAGATAATATGTAATAAGTTATTTATGAAACACTTTTTAAATATAATTTTATTTTGGGTGCAAATCAGATGGAAAGCTACGATAAGAAAATTGCTAAAATTGTTTTCTGTGAAACTCCCAAACTATCTAGCTGGTACATTCTCTACCACTCATAACACAATCATACATATTTTTATTCGGTAAATCATATTGTTCCTTGCATAATTTTTTAGAAACATTTGAAATATGAAAACTGCTGTAATTTAACTAAGATAAACCATTAATCTGTCTTTAAAAAATCAAAACCTTAGTTCACAAAGGAAAGACGAGTACATCCAATATTAGCCGAGGGTATCGCTAGGCACGAAGTTGAAAATCAAGGACATTCAAAAGATCAAAAACTGAGAAGACCAATGAAGGAAATTTAAAAAGTATTTGGTTTAAATTGTTAAAACGTTATTTCTTGAGGGAAACCTTCTTGTTTAAAAGCTCAAGAGAAATCGTCTAATGAGAAAAACATGAGTAACTTTATCTTGTAACAGTAATTTCTCTACATTATCAAAGGCCTTTCAACTTAAGCCGCAAAGATAGAGTGTGCATATGAAGAAACTACACTTTCTCAACCTTGAAGTCGGTTACTCGAAAAGCACGAGTCTCCGATATTTTAAATACGTCAGAACGCTTACAACCTCGCGTCACAATTATTCAGAAGTATTCATCAATACAATCTACTGTAAGTACAACTGTTCGCTAGAATTTTGAGAATAACCTTTAGTTCCACCATTTTTATTGTTTGGTTTTACAATAAAAATAATGTTAGATGAAGAAACTTTACATATTTAATTTCTCTTGAGAATCAATTTTCTGTAGTAGCTATTGATTCCATTGTAAGTTTTCCACAGAACTGAAATGCTAAAGCTAATGTTTAAATAACGCTGGCCATAAACTGATACAATTCAAAACCGTTGCAGGAAATGGGAAGAATTGAATGAAAGGACCTATTTTGAAGTCAAAATTAATTTCAATTATGTTAATTATTTCTTGTTTTGTAATGTCTTAAAAAGTAATTTTCTTTTAGTCCGTTTTCTAATAATGACTGAAGTTTACTGACTGAGCTTGAACAGGCTCAAGGATGTTCATGTTAAATGCTTAGGCTCAAGGTCGGAGTCTCGTCGTGTCATTAGACTTGCCTATGTGCCTTAGACTTGAGGTTATGTTAGGATGCCATTCCGCTCGCGGATATTCGTCGAACGTACAGAGCACGTATTGCACGCGCAACTTTTCTTGAATGATGGTTTGGAGCAATGCAGGCGGAGTGGGAGTATTAGTTACAAAGTCGGCCACTAGAGTATTGACAGTAATGCTAACCTCTGGAAAATTAAAGTCAACCAACTAGTGTGCGACCAGGTCATCGCTGTGGGTAGGCAACAGCAGGGACACTAGATAGGAGTTTTAGGTGCCTCCCTTGAAGGGCCAGGACCTGCCTCAGCCATTTCTATTGATAATGGAAAGCTGAACAGAAGTTCTCGACCATGAAAGCAATGAGCTTTGACTAGCTTCTGTTTCGCGCCAACGAAGTTTTAATGCTTGGAATGTTGTCGTCAGTGCTCGCTGCGAGCTTTTGCCTTCAACTGTTTATTGCTCAAGGAAGGGGGAAGCAAGGTCATCGTTCAAGAACAGTTGCGCGAGTAGTACGTTGTACTAAAGGCGGCACCACGCATTCGGCATTCGCCGAGAAGCGAGCTACTGCTCTTCCAATCGCGAACAGCTGATGCGTTCGGCGAATGTTCGCTTCCTGTGATGTGTCTAAAAGACCGACAAGCGGTGCGTAGGTCGAGCACCGACTGTTCGTCACTCGGCAAATAGCAAGCAACTCAGTCACAGTACTTGGGATTCGGCAAGTGGTTGCTCGCTACCGCCCAATAACGAATGTGTAGAGCCGCCTTAAGCTTACAACAATACATTACTCTCTTTATATTGGTTAATGAATCCACACTTAACTTCTGCAATTCACGGTGTTGGTATTGTGACACAGGACAAGCACAACGGCGCCGAGCTCCAGTAACTCTACAATAGCCCTAGTAATGATTAAGTTACCCACTTCATGCAGCCGACTGCAAGCTGGGAAAGCGACATCCATGTTGGTGTTTTTAAAAGATCAATATTTCCATGAAAATAATGATTGATTAAAGCTGATTTTTTTATCAACTATATTTTGTGCTCGACGGTTTTATGTTTGCGATGGCTTGTTTCATAGACACAATTTTGTTGAAGTGAAAATATAAAATAAAAATTGATAATAATTCAGATAATGTAATGGATCAGTTTATGTGAACGAAGTGAAAATTGTTCATTCTACCTTCACCGAGCAGACTATCTCCCCACGTAGAGATGACCCCGATATTTCCTTTGTCTTTCCTCGTATTTCGCTCGCCGAGAAGCTGTCACCGCGTGTGCATAAGCCCCTTGTGCCCACATCTTCTGAGGAAACTCGGACCCCCTGGATATGATCCTGAGCGCTCAGGATTTAAGCACAGTCTTGATCATTGTTCTTATTATGGTTTTGTTTATTTTGCCAAACCGATAATTATAAATGGATAATCACAATCAAACTAAATTCTTCACAGCAAGAATGCATTACTAAACGACTTTTAAAAACCTGGATGGTTTTGAGGCAATGTGTGATGAACATTGATGTTTTGTTGAAGGAGTCGCTTCCCTACTGCAAGCGCGAGCGGGCGTGGGCGAGGGCGAGGGGGAGCGGGCGGAGGCGTTAGAGAGCTCAGAGCGATTGCAACTGCACTTACCAGAATCTCCTCCACACTGGGCCAGAGCTTGGCCTTCGCGAGCCCCACCACCTCCGCGCTGTCAAGCGGGCCATCGCGGACCTACGTGCAACAAACCACTCAGTTAATGAAGCCCCGGCGACCCAGCACAGGCGCTCTCGCAAGGGGCAGCGCGGGGGCGGTGGAGGAGACTCGGGGACATGCGGCCCGAGGGCAGACAAAATTTCGAGTCCAAACGGCGGCGGTGCATCGAGGAACCAATGTGAATAAAATAAGTTTCATCGAGAATTTTCAATGTTCTTACCAAGTAGCAAAGGAAAAACGTGAGTGAATATCATTTCTAACTACAATATGATTGTTTCACATTAAGAACAAGCGACGGTTGATAAATTGTATGCAAACTAACCTCAAAGTGAGGCTCTTGGTTCCTAGATAACACCCTCCGGTTTATGAAACAACGAAATTTTGAAACACCTCTTCAATATCTTCAATGGGAAAAGATGAAGTGGGGAAATATATCTTTAGGAAAGTGGGGATGAGGGAAAGGCAAGTGAAATGTAGACACACTTGTAAAACAAAACAAAAAAACAACAACAAAAAATATCGTGAGTTTAAAAACAAAGAAATTAATTTTTTTATCTTCTAAATTTCGATTGTTATTTTTTTACAGTAATTCCAAAACATTCGACACGATAACATGATCGAGAGAATGTGTTGCTATTTTAAACTTCATTTCTATATAGAAAAATGAAATATTCAGCAGATTTATGAAATGAAAAATTTATATACTCCCGTATAATTTTTAAACTTCTTTTGCAAGTGGCAGTAAAATTGTGCACTGACAGTTGTCAAAAGAAAATGTATACTCAATATCTTACTAGCAAAACAAAATATTGTGATGTGCATCTTTAATTCCCGAATTATTTACTCAACCTATGTTGAGACGATTTCCGTCTAATGCGAATAAGTCATTCCAGGCTATTTCTGAGAGTTATGCCTATTTGTTCATATACCACACTATAAGATGTATATCTGCACTCAACACTACACGGGACTATTACAAGCAATTCACGAAACAACCTTCAACAAATGAGGGATTAGTTTATAGGATTCACCACGTAACTCTAGTATGAGTCAAATGAAGAACGGCTCCTGACGCGCAGTCAACTTACTTCCGAAAGCACGCGAAGTCCGCGGAAGCGGCACCTCAAGCGGAGAGGGGGGTGCGTGGAAACTTGGAGCAGGGCGGAGGGGGTTACTGCCCCCTCCACCCCCGTCATCAGGCCGCTGCGCCGCAACGCCCCTTCCTGCGCCTCTGTCAGCCGCCTGACGGCTGTTTACGCTCGGCCGGAAATTATGGCATTTTAAAAGTCGTTGCTCCGGCGCCTCCGCATTGTTTCCGCGGCCGACGCGACGCGACGCGGCAGAAGCTTCGGCATCGCGCGCCCCCGCCCGCTCCCGCCACCCTAACCCCGCCCCGCCCCGCCCCGCTTCAGTCGCCCGCCTTCGCCGCCGCCACTGTCGCGTGCTGCGGCAAGCGTTCGGCGCTCGCAGCGCAGTGGGCAGAAACAGATGCGACGCGTTGCCCCCGGTCGGGCGGCGTGGCCGAAACACGTAATGGACAGGTCGTGCGGGCAAATTAGGAAGATATTTACATGATATACTAGATGGAGAAGTAATTTTAAAATATATTAGACATAAAACTACAACATAAAGGGAAATAGAGATACCTCACTTTGGAAAGAAAATCTCTGATATTCCCCAGAGCGCAACAATAACTTCCGTAAAGAATCTCCTTCTTACTCACTTCTAATATTTAGAGGTCGTCCTTGAATTTCCTATGCCCGCAGAACCTGGAGGGGGGGAGAGCACGTTACCATGCCACTTTCAACCGCCCAAAGTAATATAATCTGCCTTTTTGAAACGCACATTCAATGCTTCAGCAAAATCCTATAAACGGTCTTGCATAAAGACACACACCAAAACTATGGATATTCTCAAAGAAAAAAGCGCAAGGTCATTCAGTTATTAAAAAAATATTAGACCGAAAATCCTGTTAATCGGTATTATTCCTCACACCACCAGGAAAAGACGTAATGATAACACAAAGTTATCACTTAAAATAAACGAGTCCCTCGAATAACTAGCCCATTATAAAAGCACTCGGTCCGTAAGGAAAGTTGGTGTTTTCTTTCCATACGCGCGCCTTTCTTGCATTGAACGTGCCCTGCGGCGTCGGCCCCTCCCCCGAGAGCTGCCCGAATGCAGGCATCCGCTGGAGGCTCACGCACTCGCCTCTAGCGGGCTCACGTTTAGCGGGTTTCAGCAAGTCAAAGAATTATCCTCCCTTTTCTATCTATACACACACACACGCGCGCGAAAGACTTACAGCTCTTGCAGCATTTGCACCTTGTAAGGACAATGATGTTATCAAAACAAGCAACATTTCATTCGGAGGATTTTAAATTTGAACTAATGTATATCAAGTGAATACTTAAGAACCGTTCAAAGCGTAACCATACAAAATCAAAAGTAGAAAAACCAAAGTTGAAAGTGCAATGCAATGGTTGTTCTTAAGTTTTTTTATGAACGGGGGCGCGGGAGGGCGCGCGCGGGCGAGGGCTGGCGGGGTACGGAGGGGCCGCAAGGGGAGGGAGCGCCAGACATGCGCCCTGGGCGCCGAGGGGGCGTGGCAGCGCGTCGCGGCGGCGGCGGCGGCGCAAACCGAGACGCACGTCTCCCCGCCGCGCTTCCCCCCCCCCCCCCATCATCACCCCGCACAACTGCAGATCGAACAGCGAATTTCCTCGACGCCGTAACGCTTAGGCAAGGGCGAAATATTCCTTTCGACATGAAAGATAGTCCTCGATCCTCACATTTTATTGGGAAAATGTTCAAATGCATATTTTTTGAAGGTCTTAAGCCAGCAACGGTATCATCATCCACTAAAACTTGTAAGCACCCTACGTATGTGAAAAAAACTCCTAGGTAATAAAAATAATGACCTTTAAGTTATATTTTGATATGGTTATCTTCTGTTTGTAGGAGATTAGTAAGAGATAAAAAAGCAAGTAATACAGTGAACATTTAATGTATGAATGCGTCAGTATGAAAAGCCATAATTTTGAGCTTTCCAAGTTAACCTTCCCGAGACTCCCTTTCAACAAGCTTCTTCCCTTTCGTAATTCGTTTCCATTTTCTAGACAATCAGATTGTCTTAACCCTCCATTCACTTGCAAGCATCGATTAGCATTGGCGAGCGCCAATTTTTATCTAGTTGCATCACAAATGCTACCATGAGGCTTATGATTTTCTTTCATTGCGCCCTACATACATAAAACGGTAAAGCACGAAAAATACAGAAGGAAGAAAGGTTTGGCTGAAACAAGATGTATAAAACAATATAAATAATGTAGAGGGAGAAATTAAAAGCAAACAACAAAGAAACAAAAAAGAAAGAACAGAAAAAATGAAGGAAGCAGAAAAAAGAAAGAAACAGAAAAAGGAAGGAAGGAAGGAAGGAAGAAAGCAAATAGAAAGAAAGAAAGAAAGTAAAAATAAACCGTGCAACGTAGGCACAGCGTCTGAGAGGAAGATGGAAGCGCCTGCGCAGACAATGGCCGCCGCGGGGGGGGGGGGGGCGCTAGCTCCGCCTGCGCGCGCAGGCGACTGCGCTGGCGGCGACGGCGGCAGGGCTGCGCCGAGCGTTGAGCACCTGCTGGAGCCGCTGCTGCCGCCTGATTGATCTGCGCGCAGGCCTGCCAACCCATCGAGCAGCCTCGACAGGCCTGCAAGACACCGCGCCGCCGCCGGTGTTTGCGTTCAAAGTAAAATAACGTATTAGAAAACCAAAATATTCTTTGAAAAATGACGCATGTTTCGTTTAAATAGGTCGCTCATGGCATATTTATAATTTCACGCTGTGATGAAATTTATTAAACTGGAATATGCTGGAAAATTTCCAACTCCATAAATTACATTCTTGATTTCATGCAAAATGCAAGCCTTTTCCTTTCTGTGTTGAAATACTGCTATAATTCAAATCAAAGAAAGATTCTTTCGCGGCTTGATCTTTCTTCGCCCTTCTATGTATTAGAAAATGTTCTTTTTAATGAAAACTGGAATACGAAATCAATGTGTAGGGGGTCATTAATCCCTTTAAGAAATATGTAAAAGATTATTGAGGCAGATTTTTTCCAATGCTATTGGATGAATTTCCGTACTTGAATGCATTATAAATACTTTTTAAATGATTTATCTGAAACATCTAGTATAATAAATCACCCGATTAAAGCCACAACATCGCATTATGATAAAACTAAAAGTAAGTAAAGAAAAATATTAAAAGAAATAAAAGCTGTCACTTTCACGCACAGTGTATATTTGATTTTTATAAACGAGATTCCAACATTTACAATACTACATTCTTCTGTTTTTGCAAATGAAACAAAAACACTATCGAAATCAGTATAAAACGCACGAATATTGCACTTACAAAATAACAAATTAGATATTTGGCAGAGGCGAGGAGTTGCAATGGGATCGGAGCGCGTTGCTTCGTTAGCACGTGGGGCGCGGGGCGCCGGCGAGAGCACAGGGGGCCTGCGATGCACAGGTGCCGGCGTTCGATGCATCGCACCCACCAATTTCGCCCGGTTATTGCTCCCGAGCAGCTACCGCCACGCCGCCCGCGGCGCCGTCCGCCGCCTAACGGTGAGCCCGTGCGCTTAATCACCGGGCGCGGCCGGCCGACGCGACACACGCGGAGAGGAAGGCGATGGCCGCGCCGCGCCGCGCCGGGGAGGAGCTGCTGGGGTTGCGGAGGCGATGCGACATGCGGAGGTGGTGATGTGGCCGCACAAGGGATGGAGACGGTGGTGATGTGGAAGGGTCGGTGGTGGGTGGGCGGGGAGGAAGAGGAGAACAAGAGTTTCAGGGAGAGGATTGAGAAAAGTATAGGAAGAGAATTATGACGGGTGGACATATAATAGAACAGGAAGGAAGGTGTGTAGGAGGAGGCAAGGAAATGAAGGAAGAAGAACGGAGGTGAGAGTAGGGGGCAGAAGAACGAAGAGGCCGGGGAGCGAGTGGGTCGCCGGCCGCCGAGCGCGCATAAATGAATACATCAAGCACGGGGTGAGGGGCGGGGCAGCGGCAGCGCCCACCCCGGAGCGCGCCCGGGGCGATGAGCTCCGGCTCTTCATCAGATCGCAGGTTGACACTCACGCGCTCCGTATACGACTACACGTTTTACACCCACACGAATTCTTGTTTGCAGATTCCTCAATGCCACAAACTGGCAGATAGTGAATGAAGACATAAACAGGTCATCAGTTTACTGTGACATCATGTACGTTTATTACATAACTGCACACTCGATTTGCTTAATCGTACATCAGTTGAATTTAATATTTCAGTTTTCATCAACGCGCTTTTCCAACTAAGTTATCGTTGTTGGAAGATTTTCTTTTTTTCTCAGTGTACAAGAGGTCTACCGCATTAGATTTTACAGGGAGCACTAGCAATATTTTTCATTTTATTTTGTTATTGAATTATTGCCTGAGTGAAAGCGCAATTATTGCAAATTTTCGAGGACTGAAAAACAATTTAAAAGTGAAAATTGATATCTTAATTAAATGAGTAGAAAATGGTTTATCGCTGACTCTTCGGACTATTTGGCATTACATTCCGTTTCAAGGGAAGAACCGGGCATCGCTTTGCCTCCGAGAGAGCCGTGATCCGCGAATTCAACAGCTCGCGAGAGTAGGCGGGCGGGCGGGAGCCGTCGCCCCCACATCGCCCACGTGGGGCAGATAGCAGCGCTCGCCGCCGCTTATAAATATGTTGATAAAGGCCGAGTAGTGTATAACATCTCGTGTAACGCGGTCCCATTACACGCAGCCTATAAATAACCCCGCCTCGCCGTTCATACATCAGCCGCGTTTATTCAAATCGCCCTGCGCGCACTGGGTCAAAACGGCTCAGTAAGGGTCGCCGCAGAAAATATGATAAGATATTAAATATAATAATAACTAACTATCTAAATAAATAAATGATACAGCATAACTTGAAATTATGGTTAGGCTATACAGTAAAAGAGATAATGCTTTAATAGCTCTCTTTATGGCGTTCTCATTATGCTCATTATACTTCATGGTAAAACAGTTCCATTTCCAACTCATCTCTCTTGCGGGATGGATGTAGCTCGTGAGATGATACGAGAATGAGAAATTTCAGTGACGAAGAAAGATCTGTGCGTATATCAGTACCGAACTTTATAAGCTAATATTCAAGAAATGTTACAACACATTTCACACAGAACTCTTTCCCTTGAAAAGTAAAGAAAACTACACACTTCCAAAGTTTAAAACAAGCGAATTGTTCATTTTCCTTTTGTAGTTTTGTTCATATGGAATGTCTCAGTATAAAAGTTTCAAACTTCTAGGGAATATAGAGAGGCCTAATAATTACTTTTTTCAATAAGCATGTGGTGGCAAATTTCATTTAACAAAGCCACACATGAGACGTTTGCCCCTGGCTTTTAGGCAAGTCTTCGTGTGCCGTTGTTGAGCAGATACACAAAAGCCCTCTGTTTTAGAACGTGACTTGCCGAACACTACTGAGAGAGGAATTGCTTAACAAACAATCAGGGACAAATGTCACATGTGAGTCTTCGATAGATGAAATTCCCCACCGCATGTTCATTGGCAAAAAGTGATCATTTTCGGCCCCTCTACATGCCTTAGAAGTTTGTAACGTTTATTCCGCATCTCTTACAGAAGTGCTCTGAGTGCCCGTGCGTGCGATTGGCCCACTGCGTGGCGGTCGGCGCGCGCGTGCGGAGACGAGGAGGCGCCGCCACCGCGCGTGCGTGTGTTTCCACTGCGCACGTTCGCGCGTTTCCATCGCGCGCATTCGGGGGCGTGCGCGCGCGCGCGCGTTTTTGTTTTAATTAGCCACTTGTCGGCCTTTATCGCGGGCAGCCTGCCGGCCTCGTCGTCGTCACAGCGGCCAAAAAGACGGCAATAAATCGCGACGTAAGAGGCTGCTAGTCCAATTAGGGCCGCCTGGAGCCACCGCCGCGGGCTGCAACTAGCCGCTCTAATCAGCCACGGTAAATTCTCCGCCTCCGCCCGGGCCTCCGGCGCTGAAGTATTTTGTATACACATACAGAGTGTAATGGAAGCTCTCATATATCCATAAAATTATGCTGGCGGAGAGATTTGTGAACGAACTGTGCGGTAAGAAGCTGGGAAAGCCAGGTGGGCTCCGGAAGACTAGAAAATTTGCAGCCCTAGTGCGAATCTTGGTTAGAGAATTATTACTATAATTAAAATTATAATTATTATTAAAATTATAATTATTACTAAAATTATAATTATTACTAAAATTATTATTAACATTATTATTATTATTATTATTATTATTATTATTATTATTATTATTATTATTATAAACAAGATTTTTGCAAAAATTTCCTACCATTAATATATCATTCTAGTATTGCAATCGTTCATGTAACACATTTTGTTCTCATGGAATGTGGACATGAAACAAAATGAAAGTGAGATACAATGTAGCATGTCCAAATATAATAAGGAAATGCATTTAGCCGTCTACATTGTCAACAGAATATCTCGTAATCGTATTTGACGTATTAAAATGAGCAATGGTGAATTGCACTAGAGGACCAGTAACAAAAATGTAAAACGCTTCGAAAGTTGAATAAGAATTGTGTTTGTAACACGAACATGATTATAATTATAGGCAAGTACAGTAGTGAGGAAAATTGCTTTCGGAAACAAACTTACTTCTGTTTATCGCACACTTGTATCACTGATATAAAAGAAAAAGTAATATCCCTGAAACGTCGGTTCGTAGAATTAAATAAAGTACTATGAATTCGAGATTACCGAACCCAAGAACAGTGGAATAGGCCTTGAAGAGAGTGAGATACTTTCTTGAGGGGTTCATTTTCCGTATTTTTTTTTTTTTTTTCGAATACAGTCAATTAACTGTTAATGTTCCGAATATTTTCTTGTTTTTGTTCGTTGAAGAACGAAGAAAAAACCCTGCAATTTTCCGAAGTTATTACTCAACGTCAACACGAAAAATATGCATTTTTTTACACCAAATACTACAATCCTTCACATTCTTTTCTATTTCTGTCAAATACGAACACGTTTTTAGTAGAGGATGGGAACCATGAAAATCCCACGCTCACTCGGTCCCACTTATGTTGGGCCGAACGTACGCCGCAAGACTGGTCGGTCGCGCAGCCCGTGCCTTCCTTCCGCTTCCTTGGCAGCATCTCAACCGGAAGTGACGATAAAATATGGCGGAGCTTCGCCAAGATAAGGAGAACGGGATTAAAAATACACAAGCGTCTTCGGCCAATGGAGTAAAATGGAGGAACTTCAGCTGACAAGGAAACAAAACTTTTACTCTTGGTTCCAATCGGCAAAACAAAAATTAAAAGCAAATATTTCAAATAAATATTAACAATTTCTTTTTTATTTTCAAGTTTTTAAAGTAATAAACTAAGTTAACCAGAAATTATGCGAGTAATATTCGATGAAACCAAAATATTGTTGACTTTGAATTGAATAAAAAAAATTTAAAAAAAAGCAGCACTGAAAAGGACTGACCCGTGTACAGCACATTCCAATGCCATGTTCTCAGCTACGTACATGAATACCTCGCTTAATTTGTATTACAGAAACGGACAGTGTACAGAACTACACTGTGGCGTGCTCTTTCCGCTTGCGTGTGTAAAATGTTTTTTCCGTTTTCCCTATACTTACGTCAATTACTTTATCAAGTATTATCGATCGAGAGTATTGATGTAATTAGAATGTCGACCGAGCATCTGAGAGAAAGACTAAACTGTAGTCCATTTATTTTCTGTGAAGGTTCATCGTTGGACAAACTGTATCTATGTAAAATGTTTCTACACAGCGCTTACAACTATGTGTTGTCCATCCACGTCATTTGGTATTAAATAATGCTCACAGATGCATCGATACATCTTTCAACGGTTATCAAGGATCGAGGAAATGTATATAGTATGCATTGTATTCAAAACTAACAATAAACTCATTAAAGAGGCTTAAGCAGAATGTTCATTGATGAAAACGCAAAATGAAGAGCTAAGAAATTTTAGTTCAAGAACTGATCTACGAATTCCCACCAATGGAATCCATCATAAGTGAAAATTCATCAACTCAATCCTGTTAGTATAAAACTGCAATTGATTTTTTCCTTCGGAGAATGCATTCAAAAATTAAAATTATTGAAATTCCAATCGTAAACTTTAAAATTTAAATTATATGAAACACATTAAATATGTTTTAGACAAAAGCAATTAGGTAATTTTCAAGTTTTTTGGTCACAACCGAGAATAAATGTAAAATTTGACATACGTAAACAATTCGTTTGGGCATACTTTTGATCTATAATCATGATTTAAGTGTTTGACTCTAAATAATTAATTTTCTGTGGCAATCAATCCATTCAAAAATGTTTAAAAATTTGAATTCATTTTAAAACTTCCACAGTTTGTCAGGACTTGAGAATCTGGACGGCGAGGTATCGGTCTGAGGGAAAGCGAAGAGGCTGGCAGCGAGAGGGAAAGGAGCGGAGGGTGCTCTAACGGAATACCCTGGCCCCCGGCGAAACCGACGCGCGCGCCCGCGTGGCCAGCAAGGCCTTTCCTCCTGCCCGAAAAGAGCGAGCCTTTCCAAAAGTGAACGTTTTCTCCCTTCCTTGAAAACCGCGTTAAAAATACCTCCTTGCAAGGGCACTGAAAATCAGAAATAAAGCGGACCTCCCTCTGCGAGGATTAGAAACGTTCCAAAACGTACATCTGATTTTCTACAATACGTAACCTATTTTTCACAAATTAAATTCGTACGAGACGTAAGTAAAAGAACACAAAATATTATATAACGAAAACATGTTCTTAAAACAGCACCGCTGAAAGATGAGCAATGGAAAAACTGAAACATTGCTACTGAAGGATTTTTGTCATGGGTTTCTATAGCCGAAACAAAGCATTTCAAACGCGCCGGCCGCAGAGTGTCGCTGGTTCTGTCCAGAGGCTCATGGGGTGCGGCGCGGTGCGGCGTGGGCCGGCCAGCGGCCTCTCGCCGGATCGATCATAAAGAACGCGCGCAGCATCCACGGGCGGCGAGCGGCCGACCCGCTCTCGGCCCGCGCCCAAGGTCACGTAATTGCTGTTACGTATGCCGGCGACGGCCGCCGCGCCGCGCCGCCTGGGGCCGCCCGCAACACCCCGGCACCCACCCGAGCGCGCGCACCGCCCCTCCTGCGCAGCGGGACGGGACGACCACCGGCGCTTATCGATTCCCCCCGATAAAACGGCTCTCGGAATTACTCGCTCCTGAAAAGCCACGTGGCTGAGCGTTATATTGTCGCATTTTGCAACGACAAAAATCTGCTTTTAATATCCCTTTTTTGAATATCGGCTACTTGTCTCGAATCTATTTTGGGTGCTTATAAAATATTATTCTCGTAATTGTACGTGTACATAATCAAATACTTACCTTTTACATAAGAAAGTAAAACGCGAACATGCACGTAAAACAATTTTGTCTAAATATCCTAATCGATAACAATATCCTAATAATTGCGTTTATTGGTTTAGTTTCTGAAGCATAATATTATCATAAAAAATTAGTTTGACGTCAGGATTATTTTTCATTATACAGTACATGAAAGTTCACGCGATTTCATACTCCTTTATTGAAACATCAGGCAAAATACAATAAACGTGTACACTCAAGAACACAATATTCTTAACCTTATACTAAAACGCGAATTGCTCCTCTTGGCATATTTCACTAAGCTGCATCCACTACATCGTATATTACACTTCCTTGGAAGTTCCATACGCACTTTCAATGATAACGGCATTAAGGGTTTAAAAATCATGAAATTCTGGTTAGTTGCGCGAAACACAATACAAAAACTGAACATGAAATAAGAAAGAGAAAACATAATTATTTTCAAAAAGCACAATTTACACTCGTTTTCCAGAATGTTCTTCATATTTTCTTCCGTGAATTTCCTTCGATGAATGTAAGAGATTAAGGGGAAAAAATACGCGTTAACTGCGCAAAACGAAAACACTTCTCAGAAACACCACAAGGAAAAACGAACGTTCGTAAAAAGTATGAGCAACCATTTACGCAAGAATCGTACCATTAAATCAATTATAGTACCTGCTTGGTTAGTCCGAGAAATTCGTCTTGAACACCGCCATCACTAAAACACATCATGGTCTCGTCACCACAGTGCGCTGCGCTACGAGGTCTTGCCGGAGCCCCTGCACCCTGTGCACTGCCCGTCCTGTGACAGGTGCCACCCCTCCCTAAATGCTGCCAAATTCTGCGAAATCTCTGCCTGCCGTCGAGGGGGCCTCCGGTCTAATCCGCTTAGACTTCACTCTCCGTTATGCTGCCTGCCTTTGGAGAAAGGGAGGGGAAGGGCGAGGCCACGCCGCGGGGGAGGCGAAAGGGTTATCAAGGGGGAGCGGATTTAGACGCAAACGCTGCTTTTCGCCTTGCAGTCAGAAAGTACACTCATTTGCTATTTGCATGAAACCCCCAATTGCGTATTATTTAAACTATGAGGCATATCACGACTATTTTGGCTGTTTTATGAATAAGCATAATATTTCCGCAAATTGCTAATAGTAATCTACTAAAGAAAGTTTATCGTTACTCAAATGTATTTACTATACTATACATTTGAATATATTTAATTTTTAATTTTGTACTATGTGTAACATCTGTAATACGTGGTTTATTGTAGTTAATTTATCCACATTTTCGTGTCTTCCAGCCTATCTAGGAAATCGGCAACGCTGAAGAACTAATACACGTGACTTGAGCTCCCATACGTCACAGGGGGAGGGGGTCTCCTCCTAGGCAAGCGTTAACGAGAAAGAAAGGAACTTCACTTTTGTTGCTGCATGTGCATACATGTTTCTTAGATTGTCGGTGCAGACAAATCCCAAAGCGAGCGCCTTCGACCACGTGGCCGCCGGGACGCGCGCCTCGCCCGCAGCGCGCGCGTGCTCTTTATGCAGGAATGCTCGGAATTCCACGTCCGATTAAGGCTCGAGAGCGTGGCGAGCGTGCGAGCGTCACGATTCGGTGAGGCACGGTGATGTGGGGGGGGGGGGCGGAGGCGGCGCGTCGAAACGTGATACTCGGGCGCTCACTCCACCACGTGCTCCTTGACTCTCCGAGACGCACTGTCTTCAGGGGGGTGATAAATAATTTCTTTGCACTACAAACCAAATGCTCGTGCTTACATTATTTGCAGACATCCGTTTCCGTTTATAACAAATTTTCTTTACATAGTTCAAAGCAGGAAAATCTTTTAATAGCTTTGATGCGAACAGTATGTGTGTTCTGGGTATGCTATAAAAAGCTTAAAAATAAATCAATTAATCAAAGAGTCACTTAATTGACCTAAACTCCAGAACTACCTCCCATTTTATAATTCAACTTCGTAATAATTTTTACATTTCTGTTTAGAGGGATTGCAAATAAACGAAGAATGAACATTCCGAATATTGATTTTATTGAAAAACAACAACAAAAAACATTTAGAAGATCGTCAGCATTCACCTCTGCACACTTACAAAACAAATCTTCCACAGTATTAATTAATTTTCATAGATTAGCTGTTCTGTTAGAGTTATTGATTTTTGGACAACATAATATAAGACGAGTTCCAACAGTCATTACCGATACCATCCTAAAAGTAAGTACGTATTCAAAAAAATGTACACACAAAAACAAGGCTGAAATACTTGAAGGAGCGATAGCACAATATTTCGCGTCATACGCAAGTCACAAGCTATCTGCTCGAGTTTCTTTCTCCTCGGACTGCTTCGGGTCTGTGGCTATGCCCCCCTTTCTTCTGTCTGTGGTGAAATCGCCCTTCGCCTGCCGCCTGACGAAGCGAATAGTCTGAGCCTCCTGAGGAGCCACCGTTGGACGTACCAGCGTACACCCACACCCAACCCGACCCGACCCGACCCGACCCGACCCGACCCGACGCTTGCTCAAAAGCGTGCTCCTTCTTCCTGATTCAAAGGTTGGTAAGAGGAGGAGAGGGGGGCGACCGACAGAGAATATGGGAGCGTTAGGTTTCGCTTGCAACGAGGATGATTGATGAGAAAAATATATTTTTAACGTGTATATTTAGTAATCGTAGGGTACTTTAATGTAAATATGTCAGCAGATACGATATATGTCAATTGTTTTGAACATTCTTTTCACATCTGCAAATATCTGAAGATGCTGTTATGTGAAAATTCACTTACGGAAACTATAGAGCATCACGAGCATTGGAAAATAAGCTTTTGGGTACGATAATGAAAAAATTATATTTTCTTCATTTCAATCTACAATAAATTATTTTTTAGACAAATTAGATACCACTCTACTATAATTACTTTTATTTATTATAGTTAGGGGTCTTCAATTGTTCAGGTTTTTGAAGCCAAGAGAGATGCTGGGGCGAATGGCGAGGGAGCACTGGTTCAAGGAGAGGCAGCGGACACGTGAGAGCCCCGATACCTCGACCATCACAAATTCCGCGTGGATCGCCAGGGGATCGAACCCGCCCTCAGCTGAGGAAGGTGTACGAGCTAACACTTTCGTCACCACCCCTGCCCCACTGTGCTAAGGTTCACGATTGGAGAGCAGGATTCTGCGTAACGCAGGAGATACTTCTCTTCACACTACAGATGTAGATTATGGTAGAGTTTGTTACTGATTGTTGAGTACTAGTGTACCACTATTGCGCTGGAGGCAACAGTTAAAGACCCACTTTATTATATTTCTCGTAACATGAATTCCAAATTTTAACTAGTAATAAAGAAGAAGCCTGTAACAGGCAAAAAGTTGCTGCACAAAACCACACAAAATGGTGTTCTAAAAAGTAGCATTCAGACTGCTCAAGCACTACAAATAAAATACTGTCGTGTAACTCTACAATTAATTAAATATTTTAATCAAAGTCTTCACGACTAATGCAATAATAGTGTGAGTATGTATATGTGTATAGTTCAAATGTTTTTTACATACTAAGAATGTCGAAAAAGTCGCTGTTCCATAATGCAACACGTGAATAGCAAATATTTAATGGTGGTGACCTACTCTTTGTAGCCTTGCTGCCGTATGACGTCAGCTGTTCGGAAGCAGTGACGCGCTGAGCATGATGATTCAGTTGGTACGCGTAAAATGAAAATAAACGAATAAGACAATCAAATATTTGCATTCTCAGTCACAATCGAATCTGTTTCTTTGTTTTTAGATTTTTCCCAGGTTCCAGGGTATTTAACAAAACCCTAGCCACCTCTCGCGTGGCCCGGGGCTGTGTGGTTTCCTTCCAATTTCTTCGCGCATTGGAAATGAGTAGTGTGCCACTACACAGCTTAAAAGCGACGTGGCTTTCAACTCGTGCGTCGCCTCCGCCTTGGATCATGGTAGAGGGTGTAGCAATGGTGGCGTCGATAAAGTGCGGCGCGGCTAAGAGGTCTTCATCGGCGGAAGCCATTAGAGGGAGCGCGGACACGGCGCGGGGCCGAATGTCGCGGTGCGCGGGGCGGGGCGGGGCGGGGCGGGGCCGCCATTGGCCGCGCGCGCGCCTGATGACGCTGCTGAATCGGAAGCAGCCGGCGGCGGGGGCGGGGGCGGGGGCGAAGACCAGAGCGAGGGCGAGGGCGAGGGCGGCCGATGAGCGACCAACGGGCGCTGTCGTAAAGGAGCCGGGCAATCTCGGGGAATCTGCCCGCTGGGACGAGGGAGCGCGGCGTGGCGGGGTGGGGCGGGGCGGGGAGCTGCTTTAATGTTACGGCCCCGGGCCGCGAGGGGGCTGGAGCAGGCTGCGGACGAGTGGGTGCTGGCGAAGAGGTCCGTGGACACAGAGCTCGGAACATCGCGGCGGGAGGAACTCAGGCGACGGGGCACAGTGAACCGGCTTGCGTGTGAAAGAGTATTTCCCTCGTGAGTTCGAAATAAGAAAACCCAATACGTGACATTTACTATTGCAACTAATCGAGTGTCATGCTTCTCAAGGTTTGTTGCCTTTCGACAATTAATTTTATGGTGAAAAATGTCCAATGTCACTCGCAACTAATATTGTTTTTATAGGTCTCTCTGTGAAAGCCGTCCTTCCCTTCGCTGTAAACCACATTTCTTTCGTAGAATAATCATTCGTCTTATGTCACAATCGTAACAGCTGCAAATAATAATAGGAGTCCAAAATTGAAGGTTTGTTTCCTCATTTGCGATTAACATCAATGTTTAATGTGTACATTACTCACTAACTTCAAAATGTCAACCCGTTGCGAGGAAATACCTTCTGCATAATAATGTTTAGGGAGAGGATTTTTATGGCCTAAAATATCTTCAAATATGCTTTTAAAAAATGCATTTATGGCCTAAAAATTCTTAAATAAAACCTTTCGTAGCAATTAAAATTAACAATATTCCCCCCCCCCCAAAAAAAACCTTTCTGAATTAAATTCAGGAGACGCATCTTTGGAATTAAAAGATATATTTTTGTGCAGACATAATATAATCTACCCTACTTTGCTTGAGAAATAATTGAAGTAAATTTTCACGTTAATGAAGTACATTGTATGTCTTGTATTTCTTCTGACTGGTTTAAAAAATATGTTATCAAGAAATATCCTATATTTGCACAAGTATTTTATCATTTATAGAAAACAAAGAAACGAAAACAGTGAAAAGCTCTTTCGAATCAATGAACGCTCGCAAACAAATAGATTCTATGAAAAGATGAAATGTTTTATAGATAAATCTCTATTTTAACGAAATATGAAAAATATGTTCCTATAATTACACGAACATGCACCAACAGGAAAATCGGCCAGATATGGACTAACATTAATCTATACAGCATCATATTCTAACCAAATGTCAAGAAATTTCACTTAGCTATGCACTGAAGCAACATACAAAGATACGCAAAACCATACAAATCCGCTCCCTATTGAAAAATAGTGATAGTTGGGAGTGTCCCAAGGAGCGCTGTGTGCGCGTTTGGGCCCAGTGTGGCCCAGGGGCGCGGGTGGGCGGCCGATCGCAGAGGCTGCAAGGGAGGGCGGGCCGCTGCGTGGCCACGCCCCTCGGTGCGACACCCTCGCAGGATTCGCCTCGGCTCGGCTCGGCTCGCGCGAGCGAAGCACTGGCAGAGAAACTGCTTCCGATGAAAGGGCGCTCGTGGCGGAGGGCTCAGCTGAGGATTTGTTCGTTGAAGAAGTAGAGACTTTTAACGCTCTCGACAGAAATAAAATCAACAAGTTCCCAATAAGTAGATAATAAGAGCGTCCTTGGGAGGATTCTTATCTTTAAGTTCTGAGAAAACGTAATTTCAAGAACACACAAAATAATGAAGCGTTATACCCGCATTTTTTAATCTATCATGGCTTTTATTCTCCAGAACAAAAATTTTCTACTTTAAAAAGGTCACATGCGCGTATTGTGTTAGGAAAATGGCGTTCTTTAGGTCGCATTCAACATCCTTCTTGCATTCGTTTAATCAATCCATTACTGAGAGAATTCAAAGAATGTATTGTGCATAGCAAAGTTGATTAAAAAATTCACACGAAAGATTTTTTTGAGAAAAAGGGTGCATTCTGGATTCGTCTTCAAAAGAGGTTCCTCTACTATGCGACTGAAAGTCGCTGGAAATTACGAGTGTTCATTTGCAAAGGGGCCCTGTACAGTGGCAAGCAAAGGGCATTATCCTTTTGAAGTGTCTGCAGGGATTTCGCGCGCGCCCCCGCCCTGGGATGACAAGGCCCTCTGGAACGAAACATTCCGTTTCATTCGGCGCTCTCAGCGGGCGTCGCCATGGAGGGGGAGGGGGTGGGGGGCCGCTGACCGCCCGCCGGCCCGGCCGACCACCCTGGGAGCACGGGTGTCAATTTCGGAACCGCGGCGGGGGGCGCCGCGGAACAAAGCGAGCTGGCGCAGAAACAGACAGCCCCGGCGGAAGGGTTGCGCTAATCCTGTTAGCGCGTGCGGTTGGCTGCCAGCGCAGGAGTGGCCCGCCACGTGGGCGCCCCGCCCACCTCCCAGAGACAGACGCAGTCCCAGGTCATCATCTACCCCTGCCTGTAGATGGGTCCTGTCCTCTTCCTGTACGTGCACTACATTTGTGACATACGATTCGGTGCCGTGCAAATAATGTTAGGTGTTTGGCAAACTCTTGTAGTAAGGAGCTTTGGATAAATTCCATTTTTCTCAGTTGGTGTTCCTTATTTTTCCTGTTGGTGAGGCGGTTGGCTGTCTGCGCAGGAGGGTGTGGCAACGTGCGACCCCTGGGGAGAAGAGAAGGGACACGCCCACCTCTGAAACATCCCGTGTCCATGCGCTGGTTTCTGATTCAGGTGAACACTTTCTCGTGTTTGTGCCATATTATATTCGTGATAGATTTTGTGCCGTGTAAATCAGTATAGAATTTGTTCTGACTTCAAAAAAACACCAAAATCATTCTTCGATAACGGATACAGCATGACATTTAGAACTTCATCTGACTGTGAAGGTGGTGCCAAAATTATGAATTTGAAAGCTGTTTATCAGATTAGGAAAGAAGTCATAATTGACAAATGCTTTTCTTCTTGATATGCCGGACATGTAGGAAAGTAGTGCTACAAATTATTCAAATGAAAAACTGAAAAGCCATCATAAAATTCTGACTCAATTACGACCACCCTATCAGTTTGGATAGTGAAATACGATATTGATATGTGCTTTGACATAAGCAAGAAGGAACATACAAGTTTCATCACTGTTCTGCTAGAAAAGATAAAAAATTTAAAATTTCAAGACGTCCATGGCCCCTTTGCCCATCTGCAGATCCTGAGTATGTCCTCATTCCGGCCTCAGCGCCTCCCGGGAGAGAGCCTATTGACGGGCGAATATTGACTTCTGCCGAAGGATTCCCACTCCGGCGGAGCCCGCAGCTTGTTTACCTGTCCAATTCTATCAGCGATGTATTCATATCGGCGCCTATTCTCCTGCGGCGAGATGTCAGATAAGGCGCGCGGGGACTGTCACCCTTCGAACAAAACGACGCGTGGCGAGGACGGGGTGAGGACGGGGAAGGGGGAGGGAGGGGCGTGCGAAGGGGGCACGGCGTGACGGCGCGGGGGTGCGGGGGCAGACAAGGGCGTGACACTAATCCTGCAGCTTCAGAGAAAAAGCCTCAAAAGCCCTTGCAAGGCCCATTCAGGACGTGCTGTCCTGCAGCTGTGAGTTCGACAGGTCCTCAAACGAAGAACTTGTTAACTGTTTATTCTCGCGTAGCTTGTCCTATGTAATATTCTCTTGGTATGTGCATTTCCACTGTGTTGATCGGGAGGAGGTACATGTAGGAAATTTTTCAATCATTCACAGTTCAAGACATAATACAGATGCATCTTATTTGACACAGATAATTAAAACGTTATTTCTTTTACATGGCAATTGAGAAATTGACGCGTAAGTTCATATATCCCTTGCCAACATTTAATAGTAATCTACATCATAACGCAAGAAATTCGAACTTTTCCCGACCAGACTGGAGAGTTTACTGAAAATACTGTAGAATAGGAGTCGAAAAGGGTCTTTTGCCGTGTGATATACAATATTTTATTCGAGATCCTTTTTTATTCATGTTTTCCTGAAGTAAATATCACTGACGTGAACTGTAGTGTGGTTATCACTCGATCATTTGTTCTCTTAGCACGCCCACATACTTGTTCATCGTTTTTCTCGAGTTTTCTTTAGTTGTAACGAGAATGTCAGGTTCTATCGATGTAATGGAATGGATGATACTTTCCAAATAATGGGAAGTCCTCCTGATGTATTAGAAGAAGAAAGAGTCGCAACATTGGATATGTTCCCATTAAAGTCAAAAGATATCAATAGATTTGTGAAAGAATACGGGGAATTTTGTAAGAGGCGAGATGCGAGAGGGGTAAGAAGTGTCCAGCGTGCTTCTCACATTCTTCCGCGAAATGAGACGAAAGTACCGTCAAGCTGCTCTTAAATAGATTGTTCAATTACAATTACTGTAAATTGTTCCAAATAAAACGTCAATTCATTAAAGCATGTTTTGCATGACATGAAAACTAACTCAATATATTTTGACATGTAATGTGCGACGTTGCTATATGGCTTGCTGATGGTAGTTTGTTTCTTATCTAGAGAAAGACGTGGCTTGTGGCAAGTAAAAGCGCTGTACGAGTTGACAAACGAGATCTGTAACAGGTTAACCAACACTAAGTCACGAAATGTTAATATAATGCAGGGCTCCTTGTTTCTTAGCGGGCAGCAGTTACGCGGTAAAAAGATGGTGATAGTGAAGAAAAATTCATTACACGACGCTTTCAACAGAATCGTACTATAATGAACAAGTTTCTTGAAGCAAAAGAATACAATGAGGTACTTTCCAGACAGTCTCGATATTAACTACGCGTCTCCGTGAAATGTACTCTACATCATATGGTCACATCGCACTGATAAGCATGCAAAGGTGATACCAATGCATATGCACGTGTTCTTACAGGAAGTGTCATCGCTTAGTGCAAAGGCACATCAACAAAATGTTTATTCGACCAAACGAAGCGCTTCAACCCTAATATTTGCCTCGATTCATCAGCGGTTCTCAGAGAAGTGCATTGAAAGGCAACTTTTTCATCTTCTCCTCCTCCTCCTCCTCCACCGCCCCGCCCACTCCGCCGCTGTCACCCGACAGCAAAGCGACACGGCGCGGCAGGCCGCGGTTCGCGCGCGCCAAAGAAATAAATCTCGGGGCGCGCGCGTGAGCGGGCGGGCGCGCGCGCGGCGGCGCTGCGAACGCGCCGAAAGGCGGACGCCCGCGGCGCGGCGCGGCGCGGCGCGGCGCGGCGCGGCGCGTAGCGTGCGTGGCGTTTTTGCCCCGCGCCGCGCCGGGGTATTTCGAGTGCGCCCGCGTCCAGGGTTCGTGAACGTTGCGATGAATGCGTTGACAGCGTGCCAGCGCGCGCCGCCACGGCGCTAGTGGAAGACCGTCGCCGACGCACTGTGCTCTCGATGGCGAACAAAGGGGCCAATCACGGCGACATAACCCACTGGTATACTCATTTATATAAGTTTTTTAGCTGCTAGCTTTCTAATATGAGGACAAATTTGAAACAAAATTTCACCATAAAAAAATAATCAATAACTTACAAAATTTATTTTTTAAAGTCAATTGTTTAAATAGTTTAGTTCTAATGTCATGATTTATGACAGTTATAGTAATATTTAATGTATTCTAAACTGACCCCATTTAGTCCGTTTTTGACGATGTTTTTACCCTTTTATTTATTTATTTATTTATTTATTTATTTATTTATTTATTTATTTATTTATTTATTTATTTATTTATTTATTTGTTTGTTTGTTTGTTTGTTTGTTTATGTATTTAAGATTCATCATTCTAAACAGGTCACTTGATGAAAACCCAAGGGTTTAAACGTAAAGAAGAAAAAAACAACACTATGGGTGTCATTAGGTCAATTTTCACTATGTATTTTAGTTGTTATAGTTCGAAGTCAATCGATAATTATTTTGAAGGCAGTAGTTGATTTTTCTAATTTAAAAATTTATTCTATTCAATTGTACAACAAGACACGTTCCATTCACATTCCATCACGTGCCACACTTGTCAAATTTCACCTGCGTTTGAAATCAAGAATCCCGAAGAAAGTGCCTACATTTTTGTTACTAGAAGTAACTATTTTCCACCATGTACTTTGGAGACAAGCGCCCAGTGTGTCACCGCCGCCGCCGCCGTCGCCGCAAGCTCCGTTCTGCCCAATAGAGCGCGGCGCGCTGCGCGGCTGGGGCAGCCGATCAAACCCCGGGCGGAGAGGAGATGACGGAGGGGGCACTCATTAACGTCTTGGCGATACTTGTGAGAATCACTAAGGTCGCTCTTTTTAAAATAAATTTTGAAGTATCGATACT
Organism: Teleogryllus occipitalis; assembly: GCA_011170035.1. NCBI lineage: Eukaryota > Metazoa > Arthropoda > Insecta > Orthoptera > Gryllidae > Teleogryllus > Teleogryllus occipitalis. The sequence continues at coordinate 258,012 of BLKR01000542.1, read as the reverse complement.
TCATTTATCATCGGTACCGATATTAAAATGAATTGTACATTTCCAGTGACAACGGCAATACTATTGAGAATGTTTATTTTGGCATTGAGAAATACCGAAATTGGCGAATAGGAATAGTGTCTGAAAGTTTTGTCTGTTGACAATGAAAAATTAAATTAAAATAAAAACCAAGGTGATGATAGTATATGTCTCCCTTGTTATCTATTAATGGTCGTTTGATGATACTAGCGAGGGCCAGGCGCCTCGTGGCGACGGAGTTGGCAGCGGTGGCGACGGGGGAGGGGCGCTTGCGACGGAGCGGCTCAAGAGGCGGCGATTAGCTGCTGAGTTTATTGCACATGGCGCGTGCGATACCTGGCGCTCGCTCCGTGGCCACCGCCTTCGGTGGTCTCGGGGGGGGGGCGCCTCTGGAAGGGGCAGGAGGGGAGTGGGATGGGGAGGGGAGGGATGGGACGGGGTGGAGACGCGGGCACAGCATGATATATCGCGGTTTTAGATCTCCATATTTCTGTCCTTCTCCGAGAGGAGTTGTTTATGTTATCAACGCATCGGAGTTCCAGGCATCGATGCTATCAGGTCTTTTGAATTCGTATATTCCAAAGCGTGACTGGTGTTCCATAAATGTGCCTGAAAGTCAGGGTTCAACGAAGGGTGAATATAAAACTTGTTTGACTTATTTTCAATTTCTAAAGAAATGTCATTTACCACCTCGAGGAAATGTGTGATTTTTATGGAAATTGTATTTTTAGAACGAAAACGTATGAAATTGGAATCTAAAATTACTTTCTGCCTTACACCTATATATTTTTGAAATATTTATTAGTATACGTATTGGTATCATTTCTCGTACATGAAATAATAAAAATTATTCGTTTTAAATTTTGGTTTAAATTTATTCAGAAAAAAGTATTCAACTCTATACTTTTTATGTCAAGAAAGAGTGTATTTGATTTCGTGACATTACATAGAATCAGTAAATTAATTTAAAGAAAAAGAAACTAAGTCAGAGACGAAACATCATCATCATCATCATCATTATTATTATTATTATTATTATTATTATTATTTTTTAATCGCACTACTACAATATTATGGCAAAATGTAAAAGGAGAAAGAGACGGAAAAGTACCATTGGTCTGTATTTTGTAGGTGGTTTTATGTGTAGGGATGTCTTTTAAAGATCAATTCGTGCCTGGGTCAGTGTTTATTGGAATGAATGTTTGATTGAAGTTTGCGTGCTAGTGTGGCCATTAGTCACGTTAGTGTAGTGCATGTTTTCTGCCAGTAGGCGATGTTACTTTCTCGTTGGATAGTGAGAGCCAGCGTCGACCTAAATGACGGCGCCGATATTCCCCACCGCCCCAGCTGAGACAAGCTGTAAGCACCCAACTGATCGCCCGACATGTGCGGAAGTGTAGCGCAGAAAAGTTTATGTGTAAATCAAGGGATAGGATGCAGCACTGCCCTGGCAAGGGAAACGAAACATAAAAACTACTGATCGAGGCACCCGGACGCTGGAATTCTCCTCCAGACAGCGACTGAATTCGACGTAGCTTCCGCCGGCGGCGGGTCTCGAACCCGACGCCCTGCCGGCTGGCTGCGCGGCGCCCACCTGCGCGCAGGCGTGGTGGGTGGTGCGTGGCGCTCGCCGCCAGCCGCCCTGGCTGAGGCACGGGAGGCGCGTCGCTCGGTAACGAGGCGGAAAGCGGCCGCTGCCAAACGCAGGCGGTGGCCTCCGTTCTCTCGGCGTTTTGTTCCGGCTCATTCTGTGAGGCCGTCACAATCTCATTCTCTCAACTCCACACTGTGGAATTGCGCGGGTAAAACGTCGTTCTGCTTCGGAGGTGCCGATGGGGAAAGGAACGCGACATCTACTAGCGTTATTTTGTTTTCTAAAGGCGCCAGAAGAGAGAAACGTTCAATCTATTTATCTACAGTTGTTCGCAGTAAACCAACCGATATTTATGTTCTACTATTTAAATAAAATAAATAAATTGTAATTGTCTAAGACTAGATTTACACGCTTATTTTTGACGAGCCATTTCGGAGTTTTAACGAACGCGCAGGTCTACAATGCAGCGAAGCGACACTGCAGATGCACGTGTTCGCTAAATTTCTAGAATGGTTCATAAAAATGCATGTTTCTAGAATGGTTCATAAGCATGTAAATCGGATCTAACACTGTTATGACGACTTGCAGTTTTTCAATTCACATGATTAATCATATAGGTGCAATTGGTTTTATCTTCGTGCCACTTCTAAATTCAGTTTCCTTAAAATAAGACTATTTATGGGAGCTTTTCAGTGGAAGAAACAGACAACGGTTTCACTTTATTTCGTCTACAATACATAGGTTCCATGTTTGTCAAAAATATTAAAGGCTATTTCATAATGAAAATCTTATATCATGACAATAACCAAACAGCAAGAAAAAAGGTTTCAGTTCTGAAATTCGAGGCGAACTTTCCAGTAGTACCAATGCACGTGGTGCCTCGAGCCCTTTCCTTTCTCTGGAGAAGCCCTCGCCCACCTTGGCTTCGGGGCCACCTGGCGCCCGCGCGGGGACGTGGGCGTCATTGTCGGACCTGACCCGCACCCAACGTTCCCACACTTTCCGAGGCGCCGCCCCGCGCCCGCGCCCGACGCGACGCGACGCGACGCGACGCTTCCAGGGCGTCGGCCGGCGTCGGCTGGCGTCGGCGCCCGCCCGCGGCAGGTGCGACATGCGAGGCGGCGGCGGCCAAGGTGCGCTATCGACCTAGCTAGCACCGCCGCCGCCGCGGGGGCCGGCAATCAATAAGAGCCGCCCCCGCGCCGCCCCCGCGCCGCCCCCGACGTCCGCGGCGCGTGGTCACGGCGCCCGCCACCCCGGAACTTCCCTGCCCGCCGCCGCCTCGGACACTTGACTCCGCTCGCGCTCAAAGCGCGAGGCAAGCCCACCACCCAGCGACAGACAACGTACCTTAAGGATTCTCATTGAAAGTCTTTCGTTGAAATTAGGGTAGCTGTCTAACTTCCAATAATAAAATAAAATAAAAAATGCGGAAATATGTGTACGTATTTAGTATTTTTCCATTCACGTATTAAGTACTACTCTGGATAAAATACGTATCTGTAGCCAGCAGATTCCTGTATTCTGCACACAGGCAGTTACAGAAAAACCGTCCAAACAGGAATTTACTTTCCTGTCGTGTCCTGATCATCTAATTACATAACTGCACACTCGATTCAATGAAGCATTAGTTCACTCTAACACAGCTCTGTTTTCATCAAACACTCCTTTCAACTATGCAACGTTGTTGGAAGTTTTAGATTTTTTTTCTCAGCGACCAATTAGTTGTGCAGTTCGTTCAATAAGCCAATGTACTTATTAAATGGTCCGTTTCAAATCTTTGCATGTCTATTATTCTTCGTGTACAAATAGACAGTCTTCATTTCCTTAAAGTTCTTTCAGATTACTATGTAGAGCACACGAACTCTAGGTTACCAATCAGTGATTGAAATTCTTCTGTGAAGCTTAACGTTTCGAACATCCCACACAGGTTAGATGAGGAAAATTACACTAACAGATGTTCCGCTACGTCATGCACGAGACGAAAATTACTCGAATGGATACCGACATTAGTTCACCGCGCTCTGGACACAATCTAACAAAACAATAATCCGCACCGGTCACTTGTCCCTCATTAGCTGCCCTTATCTCCCAGCGTACGGAGCAATCAGGCCTCGTCCACATCGTAATTACGCGTTCCAAGCGGCGTTCGCTGTGAATCGCGCCCTCGTCAACAGCTCAACGAGCGCGGCGGGCGGGCGGGCCACGCGTGGCGCCACGTGTGGCGCCCACTGCGGCGCCGCCACGCGTGCTCCGCGCGCTCGTCATTCAGCCCCTCACGATGCCGTACGCGGCTACCGCGCAGTCCCGCAAGTGTAGTGCATGTTTAATCGCGGGAGGTGACAGTGCTCTTCCCCCGCTGGCTGGTGAGATACGGCGCTAAACTACTCGTCGGTTCGCGGGGTTTCCCCAACCCGGTATCTCCTACCGTCCCACCCGGGACAAGCACTAAGCTCCCGACTGGTCTCCCGACATGTGAGGTAGTACAGTACAAGTGTGTGGGGTGAGCATCGGACCAGAAAGGGGAAGGGAAGAGCTCGTGCGGTCAGTGGCTCGTTTGTTAGGGTACTGCTCCAGTATTTGGCTGGTGTTGATCGGAGAAACCACGGAAAACTACCCATCAGAGCAGCCGGCCGCTAGACACCTCCTCCAGGAAACAGAATTCGGCCTTACTATCAAGGTCGTGTCGAAAATCATGCCACCGTCGGGATACGAACACCAGGACCTCTCGGTCACAGGCTGCACTGCAACCGCACTGTAGTTGATCAGAGTCCCTGCGCCACCTCAGCTGGTACTGCCTCTTTGGCTGCGAGCGCTCCCTCGGCGGCGACGCGAAGTAACTTCTTTGTTGCGGGTTTCTTTTATGGTAAATACAAAATAAAATGAATACGATTTCAATGATGTGGCGTCATTGAAGAGCTTGTTTCCAGAATGACATAGTATCTCCATTCAACACAATTTTTCACGAAGGGAAACTTCTCATTTTTCCATTTAGTTCAAGATTGTATTCAACATTTTCAGGATACCGTTTAACGTAATTTTTTAACACAATATTTGGATGCGTGTTGGTGAAGCATCGTAAGAACTTATTGGTTGGGGAGTGCCTAAATACAAAGACGTTTCACATTCTGTACCTACTCGTTCATCTATTTTCTTATTCCTTATGATTTCTAAAACATTTCCTCATCATGAACATTCATCATTACATAGATATCTACTGTTATTATTATTTTTTAATTTCATCATTTCTATAGTTGTTTGGTAGGGAATATTTTGATTACGTCGATGATTTGCAAGTTTTCTATCACTGATCAATTGTGTTGTTAAGTTTCTTTTATCACAATTTCGAGGTTTTAGGCAACAACAGTAATATTCTTCCATGAATGATTAAGAAATTTCAACATTTTTTAAGTGAGTTTACGTAGCAACGGCACATCCACTGATTACTTGTCTCGTTTACCTGTTTCGTCATTCACTTGTCACTTGGAGTTACGTTGAATATTTATCGTTCGCCATGCCTTCGTAGTTCGTACATACCAAACGGAAGTCTCTAGTGATAGCGAAGCACTATCAAAAAAGAATTCTCGTGCTTCCTATCTGTAAAAACTACGTGTTTATCTACAAAAATATGCGCGGCGGTGGACGGGCACTACGGAGGTGATAACAGCAACTCGTGAATGAAAATGTACTTCAATTCTTTTAGCTGGATTAAGAACCCACAATTGTATTTCATGCTTTCGAATGTCGATTTCCTTTTCATTTCAAATTCACAAGAAGAATTATCACATCATGCCTAACTCCTAAGTTGAATTCTCAACAATATCATTCTCTGACAATGCCAGTAATGAAGTTTGTTATATTTGCTATTTGAATTACATTAAACGGTTTAAAGGGGAATAATAGCGGAATATAGTTTTCATCGAGAAATGCAAGGTAATAGGGAGAGCATGATTTGGGCGCAAGAGGTTTTGGGGCGTGCCCAGTATTCAGGATACCTAAATTCAAAATAGTGGATGCTGCCCCTCCGGGACAACCATAGCGCAGCGGTCCCAGCGCGTGTCGCCCTATCGAATGCGCACTCTGGGAAGGCCAGGCGGGGGAGGGGGCGGGGGTGCAGAGGGTTCGGCGGAGGCGCATTTTATGGTTTCAATTTGTTTGCCGGGCTCCCGCCTCCGCTTCTGCCTCAGCCTAAATAGCCGCTATAAAGCAGCGCGGTTTCCTCACGGACTGCAAGTCGCGGCGGCGCGGCGCGGCGCGGCGCGGCGCCCGCTTCGAAAGGAAATGATTGCAATTTCAAAGGTACCCGAGCGCAATTTATCGGGACGGCGCTGCGCGAGTGGGCGTGGCCTCTGCGTCGCGGCGCTTCCTCGACGCTCCGCCGCCGCCGCCGCAAACGCGCGCTCTGGGGCGGAATTTACGACACCGGCAGCAGCGGCGGCGGCGGCAACGGGGACAGTTGGCCGTGTATGTGGCGGAGGTGGCGACGGCAACGGACATAGCAGCGAAACGAGAGGCGGAGACTATAGTGAAGTTATAAGAGGCTATAGTGAAGTGGGAAGCGGAGAGTTAAGACAATGTTGGTGATGGTGGAGTGAATCCCAACGGCGAGGCCGAGCTGCTGACAGGAATATTTGTGGTAGAGATAGTAGGCGATAGAGTGACTGGCTAGATGATGCGGGGAAATGAATATGGAATGGCATTAGAAGCTTAATTAGTGACAACACCGGAAGGGCCATCTTTGTTTAACATACAGTACCACTAGAAATGAAAGCCACTAACTGTAGGACACAGTTCTTCAGCGTGTTTCTCCTATGTTAGTGCATTTAAAAAATATTACAAGGTCTTCTAGACCTATTTTTTCGCCTTTCATTTCAGACTCATTCACAAAGAAAACTTTTAGGCCACATGTTTCGGGCTACCACTTTCTGAATTAGAGATATCGAGTAGTACCACCGCTCTTAACTTAATTTTCTTGGGTAATTTAGAAGTTCGGAAAACGGCAATTTGAGACTAATTATTTCAAGTCGTGGACAGATTACTATCTGAAACTCAACATTTCAAACTAATGGAACCTAAATATAACAATTTCACGAGAAAGTTCATGACTCAGAGTAAATTCGACTGAAAAAATGTCTCTTCCTCCAAAATATTTTTCTTCGCTACACGCCCGAGTCCTCCTCAGATACAGACCACGATACGCGACCGCGTATCTTCGTTGCAATCGACAGACACACGCCACGCGCGGCGGGGAAAGTGACTGACGGTTTCCAAGAAAGGGAAATCCATACGGGGCCGATGGCTCACGTGTCGGGCCAACGCTTCGCCGGCCTATATACACCGCCCCATTAACTTATGGCCGATATGCAGACGCTCTGCCAATACTCATCCTGAACTTCGTCCTTGGAGATCGTTACAAAGCGCTTGGATGTTATCGTGAACATTACCAAGGGGGCTGCGCGCGGATATGCTCCTTTGACACGTTTACATATTTTCCTCTATTTACCCTTCTGAAACTTCTGCAAACACACGCACACACACATTATATATATATATATATATATATATATATATATATATATATATATATATATATATTTGTGTTTGTGTGGTACGATGTCAATGGAAATCCACTTCATATATTAATAATATGAATTTAACAGTGGTTTTTCATTGACTTCGTTATCTTACTCTTTTCTCTTGCCCTGGCGGTATTCAGCTTATTAGATAAATGTTATTGCTTTATAAGTTTCCTGCTACTGGAAAAAGCGTTCTTGAGTGAAATTATGAAATTATAAGATGGTATATGATAGTATTAACCATGTAACTATAATACGAGTTCATCTCCAAATTTTCAGAATAATTAAAGTTATTTTATTAACTTAAGTTTTGCCTTCTTTAATCATATTTTAGGCATATTTGAAAGTAATACACTCATTTTAGTTATTCAAACAATTTTTATCCGGAAATTAAAAGAAAAAGGTTTGTAGCATATAGATAAGGCAAACCATTTGCGTGATTGACTAAATATGTGAGAAAGGTTTGTTAACTCTAGTTTATTAATGGCCAGTATTTCGAATGTTTCTCACACCTCGGCAACGTTGTATCGTGTACCGATTCGGCGTCCAAAGCGAGAGTATTCGCTGCTTTAACAATCCGGCCGAAGTGCTCCCGTATATCACTCGACCTTCCAGCGATACGAATGTTTCTTTGAACTCGCGCATTAGAAATACAGGACGTTTCCCCGAAGACGGTCATTTATTCGGCTCATCGACAGAGGCGGTCGTAAGTCTTCTTTCTCCCCCCTCCCCCCAGCGCAGCTCTGGCGTTCCTAATGACGATCTCGAGTGTCGGGTGCCAATTTTACGCCACTCTGATGTAGTTTCAAGATAAAATTCACTGCTTGTTTTATTTACGTTTTATTTATGCTGCAGGAGGAATGAAAAATGGAGCTTAGGCATAGCATACGAGGAAGAACAGAAGAGTCAACGGGGACCCTAATTTGTTTGAAAAGAATATGAGAGAAGTTAAACTTAGCATCTAGTATTTCTAATGTGATTTTAATAGCGGACGTATAGGTGTGTTATTGGTATCTAAGTTTTCCACCAGAAAAAAAACTTCCAAATTAAGTTTCATTAATGAGCTTAAAGCAGAGTTATACTATTTTGATACCGTGTTGTTGTAATTATGAAGGTTTTCTACATGGGGAACTAAAAAGCTATACCTAAAAGTGAACCTAATCATTTAATAATATAGGATGGTCTTTTCGTTCTTATTAAATATTCTTTTTCAAGTCATCAAAATAAAGCGCGTTCAATATACTGAAAATCTGAAGAAGCATGAAAGTGTCATGGAACAGAAAATGTACAGAGTCAAACCTATGTTTATTTCATTTTATATCACGGAGGATATACATACTTTTGGTAATAGGGCATGAATACGCTGCACCTTACGAGTACTTTTCCTTTTCTTCAATAACATCGAATGTTTTTAATTGAATATTCAGGGGCTCTTTATAGTATTTGGCATGGATAAATTTTATTCTTGATGCATATTTCGAAGACGACTTGGAATGATGAAAATGTCCAGGGAGAGGCTTCCTCGACCAAAGTAAATCGACATGAGATGACAGATGGTAAGCATCATCTGTTGGCATGTCACGCTGGTGCATCAACAGTCAACTTCCCCCCGACCAAGGACCCCTCCGTGGCTGAGCGGCGGGTGCGAGCGCCGAATCCGGCTCGGTCCGCGAAGACGGAGTGTCACCTCGAAGGCGCGTCCCGGCCGCCGCCGCGGGGCCATTCAATTCAAATGCGGTGGGAGCGGCTGCGATGCGAGCCGTCCGCACCTCCAAGGCGCCCGCTCTTGTTACATTAAACATGCGCCCCGACGGCCCGGCCCCGCCGCCGCGTCACGTGCCGGCATCTGCCGCTCCTCCTCCTCGGGAATCCGCAACGGCGCTTGATATCTGGACGGTGAACAACCCGCGGTGGCGCCTCACAAGTGACGGAATGGCATTCCGTTCTGATTCCGGCTCTCGTGCGGCCATCCATCTCTGCTAGGATGCATATTCATCATCGGAGTGGATAGCGGTCTTCCTCTTTGCGAGCAGGAGATTGGCTTCTCTCGGACCTATTCGTGTACCGTAGAACTGGCATCACCAACCTTCAGTTAATTCGATTCGTATCTATTCATTCGAAGGCATCATTAACAAAATGACTTTTCTTGGCTTACTTTTTTTCTTTCGCGTTTTATATGATTCGTACCTATCATTCCCCTAAATCCTAAACACTTTTTCATCTTACGATCATCAGTAATACTAAATGAGTAAGTACATTGACGCGCCCACAATTTTAAATGGTGGTTTAAAAGACGAATGAGACTGATTGGTATGAAACTCAGAAGTAAAGCTTCGAAATACCATTTTTGAATTTACAGATGAGGAAATATTTGAGATAGTCTTTGGTTGCTATTGTTTTGTGTTTTTATATTTATTGAGTTTTCTTCTAAAAGCTAAATTTTGTTCCTACCACGAATCTTTTCATTCTGAGTGGTTTTTGTTTTCTTTTCATAGAACATTATTGTTTTAGTTCTTGTAGCAATGATGAGGTCTGCAAATCAACAGATTAAATGTTTCATGAATTTAAGCCCCTTTTTTTATAAAAAATATTGTCTTGCTGAATCTAGAATTAAAAAAAAAAAAACTTTTAATACGACTACATTTCTTCATGTACTGGTCTTGCTTACCAGGAAAACTCGTACCTTGCAAACGCGCGTTTTCCGCGCCCAGCCGCCGACATTCCTTCCTTGAGCCTCTTTGTCCCCGTCACTCACGCGCCGAGGCGCGCCCTCGCCGGGGCAGCGACGCCCTCAAAGGTCGAGGACCAGCACGGCCACGTCCTCGCCCGCGCCCGCATCCACCCAGGCCTCGGCCACCTGGCACAGCCCCACCTCCGGGAAGCGATTCTGCACGTGTCGGGTCGCCTTCACGTTCATCGGACGTAGCAGAACACAGTTATTGTACACAGGCCTGGAGTGTTGATCGAAAAATCAAAAATGCTTACTCCAATGGTTGAAGTGGGCACAAGCCGTCGTGTTTAAAACAAAAGCCGGGTAACTAAAGACTTGTCTCTATTGTACTAGTGGTAAAAATGAGGTAGATCACTCCTCATTCCGGTACAAAAGCGAAGTAACATTAGTGCTAACAGGTACAAAGCTGTCGATACGTTTCCTTTAAAATAGGAGCAAAAAGAGTCAATGAAGTGTATTGAAGGTCAGATATGTAGATGTCGGCTTCTCTGTCCTGAAAAAAATACTTCTTTGCTACCAATAGATTCCTGTATGCCGCAGACAGATAGTGAAAAAAGTCCAAGCATGACAAATGTCATTGCAGTTAATTACATAACTGCACATGCGATTCACAAAATCACGAATCGGGAATATAATATTCTGTTTTCATCAAACACGTTCATCAGAACTATAGCGATGTTGTTGGGAGTTTTAGATACTTTTTCTCACAGTCAATATCGTTGTGGATGAGTAAAGGACATTGATGTCTTTCAAGCCAAGAAATTGCCGGGTTATCCGAGGTGTTAGCCTTCTAGGCGCATTGCACGCGGGCCATCGGATGTCGGGGCTGTCGCATTTAGCCGCCGCCGGCGGGGCGTGCGCGAAGTGCCGCGCCAAAGGTCGCGCGCGCCGTGCGTCCACGCGTGCCGCGCCGCGCCGCGCCGCGCGCTGCGTGCTCGAGGCAGGCGCGGAGTGATGGACGGCGTCGCGGACGTGTCACGTCCCGGGCGTCCGTCACGCGTCGCATTCCGCCGCGTGCACAGCAGCACCGTCGCCGCGGCGCACGCCCGCCTTACATAACGCGCCCCGCCCCGCCCCGCCCCGCCCCGCCCCGCCCCCGTCGCCCTGATGCCAAGACGGATCGCCCCGCGCCAGCCGCGATGAGCCCTAAGTGGAGCGCGTGACCGCGTGACGGACGGCCCGGGGCGAGCGCGGGCACCGCCGACGCAGCGGCCTTCGCCTCCACACTTCCACTGCCTCTTCGCGGCTTTTACGGGCTGTTTGCTTTCTTGCACTTCACTGTACTATAAACAGTGTTTTCTCCATTCAACAAGCATGTTCATTTAACCAGAAGGTTCGGCTCTTGATACCCATACTAAATTATTTTAATTAATTTATTTTTTAAAATTTATTAATTTAAATTATTAATTAAAATTATTAATTAAAAATTATTAATTAAATTATTAATTTAAAAATTAATTTATGAGAAACACTATGGGTTTTTTTGCTGAATTAACATTCGAATACTTTTGATCGGGTCGACACTTCGAAGAGAGGTAAAAGTATGTAGTTATGGTTGTTTCCTTACTAACCTGATAGTTGAAATGTTCACGCAGTGAACTTTCATATTTTTTTTATTAAATTCCAATATATTTTAATGATGCCGATTCGGAAATGATTGGGATATCTGCAATAAGAAATTAATAAAACTGGTATGCTCCTCGGTATATAAGATAATAAATGATTATTCCAAAAATCTATCGAAGTGGTTGGGTGATATTTGCAAATGTATTTTATAGTCAAAGGTATATTTTCTTGTTCATACGCTTCAGTGCACAAGAAAAAGAAAGTTTTAATACAATTTAATAGACGAACCTTCTAATATGATTTAAAGCTGTATTTTTTATTATTCTTCAGATTATGAACCACATGCATTTTCTCAAATGAGATAATCTATCCTTATACTCATATGTGGAATATATCCTTCATCCTTGTATTCATGTGTCGAATGTTTTTCTAAAAATGTTACTTTAATGTCAATACCATGATAGAATCTCAATTACGATATTTTAAGTAATAGATTTTCATAATTTTACTTTCAAAATGGTATACAAGCTATTCCTGTAACCCGCTCAAATGAATATTAATTAAAAAATTTTCTTTCAACGACAATTTCGCGATACCAAGACAAAGAACAAGAGAACGTACATTATAAAACTGGAATAATATGTCACTTGCCTCGACGCACTCAAAATATAAATGATTATATAGTGGACCGTTTAGAATCCTCATTGGCTGAAGCTTTTTTTACAGAAGCAGTGACAATTAATGTAGACGTTTCTGAGTAATTCTCTGAATGAAAGTAGCAAACCTAATTACTAATTGGACGAAAAAAGTGTAATAATAATCTTTTAAAATATTTTCATACATAAAAGATTCAATATAAAAATATTCTTCGTAGTTTGCAATACTTTATTTAATCGGGTCATCATTGACGTCAGTAATCGAGACGTGTTTAATATCAGTCTTAGATATTTTAACTTTTGTATAGGAAGAAGTTTCATAACCCCTGTGTTACTAGAGTTATCGACTCGAGGCATCTAATCTCTTTGAATTTATGAATGAAGTTTTGAAGTGATGCACAACATTTGTAGTACTGTATTAACTCTTAATCACTCCTGTATTAGAGGGAAAGAACTAGCTAATGCTCACTTGACTGCCAGAAAGAGGCCACGCGGTTCATGAACTCACGACCTCCTCGAACATTGATCCCATGCACGAATCGCCTTCCGCCCCCCATGGCGCGACATCTTCCTTTCCGTCATCCCCTCCCCCTTCCCTGCTTTCAGTTTCCCCGCCCAATCCGTTTTCACTTCTGCCCTTAATGAGACAGCTTGTGTGATAACGCGAAAAAATTAATGTCCGCCATCCTAATGCGCGTCAAAGCGGGAGATAAGCGATGATTTATGTGCGGCGCGGAGGCGGCGCGGGAAGACGCGGCAAGACGCCCGAGAAATTGAGTGTGTCATTGGGGGCGGCGAGGCCGACCTGCTGAGTAATGGGGGAAATGGCCGGCCTCTCTGTTCGGGTTTCGACTCCGACGCTCTCCGAAAAACAATTGTTCTCGGCGACTGTGCGCAGCGCCGTCTGCAGGGGCGAAGCTGCATCAGAGGGGTTGCTCTCGGAGAAAGTGGGCCCACTGGGCGTGGCTCACTTGCTTAACTGGTGGAAGATTTTGTCTCGGAGCTGCCTGACCGGATGTGGTCGTTTCTCAAACCAATTGTAATTTTCCCTTGAAAGTGTTCGTTTCCTACATTTCAAATACCTTTTCTGAAACGTTGTGCGATACCAGAAAGTCATATAAGAGAATGAAAATTGATCGAATATGAAAGTATGATGTAAATATTTATTTCTAATATTTGATAAGAATCACTTCGCATTTTCTCGTCATCAAGGATGCACTAGCGACAATTTATAGTGCCAACGCACGTAATAAATATGTGCCTCTTTAAACAAGTCAAATAGAGGAAAAATGATAGAAAAGGACTATTCGAGGACAGCACTGATAGAAAATAATTACAGACTGATCAAAGGGGTCTACTACAGGGAATAGTCTAGAAGGAGATGTGTAAAGTCAAACATGTGCAAAAGGATAAGAATCGTACTGTAATACTGTGTATGTAAAAACGCATACATACTTAAACTTGGAACGTGATAATTTTATTCTTCATTTATACCGGCAGTTTGAATCAATGTTGCCTTGTCTGTTAAAATAACGGCATAATCAATCATGAATATTTGAAATTTATTGGTGAAGTATTAGTAACGGTCCTCGTATGCATTCATTTATATATTCCTTGTAAAACAGGAATAAAAGTATAATTACGTTCATGTAATTCTAATGAACTCATTTTACTGTTATTTAAATGTAATTTGGTTAACACTGAGTTAGGCGTCGTTTGAAACCTGTAGCACAATGTTCATTACGGGATTTGAATATTCATTCATATAATTCTATAAAATATAAAATTCTATAAAATTTAAGTTAAAGGACATACGAAATAAAGTAAATTACAACAAAGATTCATTAGTCATTATTTAGTATCGGAGTGACCGAAAATATAACTCGGAGTTGTCCAAAAGGACAACATTTTGAACATTTCCCTTACTATCTATAAGAGAAGGTCCCTACAGAGAAACTTGAAAACGTGGATTGGATGTGCGTCGATTTATTATGTCTCATTAGCATCTCTGACGTGATTCGAGCGCAGATCAGGGACGAATCAGCGCGTGTTAAGAAAGAGTTGTCGATTCACGTCACAGACATCCGAGCAAATCATTGTGGCGCAGAGCCATCGATTTCTCCTCCGCCGACTTCTCACTGGCAGCTATTTGGCGCTATCAGGTTGCATATCAATTATACAGAGAAGGCCGCCAAGACGAGCATCTCTGACAGTGACAAAATAGCAGCAGGCGACGGGAATAGGAAATCGTGAACGTCCTTCCAAATATTTAAATTGCGGCAATTAAAAATAACATTACATTATTTTTAGTTATTACATATTTCATTGAAATGTTTCATACTATAGACGATGCCATTTCTGCTTTTTTAAAATAGTTTTAAGCTTTAAGAAGACAATTAGAAATCGATAGTTTCGTGATGAAATTTAGAAAAAAAAGACATCGGATAGTATTATTACTCATTTGGCGAAAGATGTTAAAGGCGTGTTTTGGTCTTGCTAGATATTTATCGCTGTAGGGATTGTTACCCTTCGAAATGAATCGCCTCACGGCAATATCTATTACTGACCACTTAACTGTCGCTGCCAAAAATATTATCTGAAAGATTTTTTTTATTAATATCCTTTCCATTTTAGATCCAGACGATCTATTTAAGACACCTAAAATAGCTTCATGATACGGAAATCACTGATTTACAAGCAGAAATATCACGGTTGAAATGCACGGAACAGTGCATTGAAAGACCCCCGCCAAGCAACATAAATGGCCCAGTAACAAACATCCGTGTGAACTGCGGATTTGGAACCCCAAAACCCTGGAACAGAAGCTCCGTCTCTACCGCCTCGTACACCCTAGGTGTGCCACGCGTCAGTTTCAATTCATTAGCTACAATTGGAAACAATTACCCACGACAACGCCGTGTTCCGGGGTGAGCCCATCCAAAGTCGCTTTCCGTTCCGTGAAGCAAGCGGAAGCGCAGCTCCCAACGCGTCGCGCCGGGGCCTCCACATCAAAGGCGCCAGAGAGCGGGCGGCGTCAACACGCGGCTCCCCAGCGGCTGCCCCGCCCCCGCCCCCGCCCCTCGCCAGCGCCCCCGGCCGGATGTTATTTTTCACGCACCGCGGCCGCGAGCGCGGATAATAGGAGCACGCACACGGACGCACCACCGCGCCGCACGCACGCACCCACCCAAGACCTCCGGCAATTAGACGCCCACCCCCGCAACACCCCCGCCCCCGCCCCCGCCGCGAGGGTGGAATCTATTTGCTGTCCACGGCCCATCGCGCGCCCGACAATGATTATAGCTTGCCTAACCAAAACAGCCGTTTTCGTTAATGAATTTGCGGGCGCTAGCGCGGTAAAACACTAAACGGTTTTTTTCTTTCCTTCGCTGATCGCCGGTAATGTAATGTTGCCTATTCGCCGCGGAAGTCCGTAATAATAACATCTCATTCACTTGCCATAAAATATCTATAAAATTCATTAATCGTCTGCATTTGTGAGGCTGATCCCAGTCTTGTGCCAAATCCGCCCGGAGCTATCCTCATCCATTAGGGTTTATATTTTATACATTCATGCATTACACATCAACACAAAATGGGGTCAATTTTCCTTTATAAGTTGAACGGTCAACACCTACAGGATGTGTACATTCTAAAGCACGCCACCGTTCATAAATAAGTATCCATATTACATCATCCTTGTGTTAGTCTCTTTTGTTCCGAAACGGACGAATCCAAAGTACTGGCGAGTCCACGTTAGTCACGGTGCTTAATCTCAATCTCATTGAAACACACTTCCGCAATGTACAGATCAACTAAACCGCTTACTTCTTGGAGCATACATATTTAATTTAATTTACAATCTCTGCCAGAAAAATTGTAAGTAAAGAATTACTTCACTCTAGAATCGACAGATGCCTGATGGACGATTAAAATAATGCATATTTATGCATATAAACGTAAGTTATTTCTTTTCAAGTTAACACTACACGCTGGGCTCGGGGTGCATACAATCTTCTCACCGTAAGTAAATAGTGAACATCAACGTTCAGGAAACCTGTTTCCAAGGCCTGAGAGGCGCCGAACGAACTTTCTGATGGAGATTTTTGAAAGATCAAGGAAGCAGAAGTAGCCTAGGGGCTATCACGTCACGCGCTCTCCTTCTCCGCCCCGAATAGAAAGAGACCACAAAAAGGTCTTCGGGAGGCCCGTGGTCGCTTTCCATCCCGCCAGGCCGGATGGCGATTCTAACCACAGCGCCACCACACGTCGCTTATTAGCAACACTTGAATGAAACCTGACGCGCTGCTGTGCAAGTAAATGCGAACTTAAGTGTTTCCTCATACGAAATGGAATTGTACAAGAACCTACTGATCCCGTTCATGTCAGATGGCGACAATTTAACAGAAGGCGTGTTGCGACAATGTTTCACAACAGATATTGGGACTGTAATCTACATTACTGGTTATATCATCGAGTATTTTGCGGAATAAGGCTCCTACAACCGCATTCCAAGTTAACGATGTTCATAATTGGTTGCCATTTTTTAACGCATGTATAAGCGCCATGTTCAAAATAATATTTTCTTTTCGAAGGAATTCTCGAGGAATGTTGATTTATAAATAAGTGTAGTAGTTGAATTTTGTTTCATTTTATTAATATCTTCGCTTGCATATTAATATAACAAGAATAACTATATAGCTGAGCCTGATGTGTCAAATTATTTTCGGCACATCTGTAATTACTTAGATGTTTCAGAATCTCCACGTCACTCATTAAAGGTGTGAACGCCACCTACAAGATATAATAGATCAATCAAGCTCGCAGTAAACGAGCCATTGATTCGCCAATCAGGAGCTGGCAGCGGGTCACCGATCGAATCTCGGCGCGTCGCCGGCGGACCACGTGAGCGCCGGCGGACTGGCCGCGTGGGCGCGGGCGCACCCCGGCCCACTGCCGCCGCCCCCTGCCCCGCCCCCAGCCCCGCCCCCAGCCCCGCCCCCGCCGAGGCGTGCACACGCGAAGAAGGCGACGGCTCCGCGGAGCAGCCCGCGAGTCTTACCTCCGCCCCGGCCGCCTCCAGGCCCACCCCGCCACAGTCACCACCGGCTCTCAATGTACTGGATACGCGTATCCAAATTCATTGGGGTGAATTGTGACTTTTGAAATGTTACGGCATCATACGTGTCGGGTATTCTATTACAATAAATGTTTGTAGCAAAGTGAAAGATTACGAACACAGCACAGTGATCATCGCGTCTGAATGCACTGAAGATAATATCATATACTATATCTTATAAGTTTGTATCAAACTAAAAGATTACAAATTCATAGATGCTAACCTGTCTGGAAGTCGCCACGTCCCAGGCACAATTGCTAAAGGGTCCTGGCAAATGTGCTTAGGACACGGCGTCATTCGACAGCCAAGAAGCTATTGTCATGGAGGCACACGTTCTCATTACGAATACATATTTCGAAACACCAAGGAATTCGATTTCATATTTCCCAGGTTCTGACATACGTAGTGGCCCCAGTGTCTATAAAATAACATTTGCACCCCCATTTAACAGAGATGCGTATGTGTGTATGTAATTGTAGTGGCATCATTACGAAGTATATCTCTTATAACACACGCAACCATTTCGTAATATACACACTATGCTTTCATTACATAAACGAGGACAATGCTAAGACAAATGTCCTTTTTCTCACAACACGCGTCCAATGTCGAAATACCTCCCCTTTCCATACGTCATATCGCAAAAAGAGTGACAAAAGCATCTTGAGTCGCATTCTGCGCATGCTGCACCTGCCTTTACAAACACGAACACGCAAGAGGGTTGCTTTCTGCTCTTGCCCCACCCTGCCCCTCCCTACCTTCCCCTCCACAACCACCCAAGCCACCACGGCCTGGACCTCTCCGCCTTTAGGACATTTGACGAAAACATTAACTCACGATGCAAACAAGGTCCCGCAATCGACAATGACTGTGAAGTTAGTCACTCGTTAATATCGATACAATAAATAATCAGCACTGAAATTTTGTGTATAATCGAAGAAAATTAAGTAAAATGGACGTGATTAGTATAGTCATTTCGAACATCATGAGCACGATGAATGATTCTATGGAACATTTCGTGAGCAATGATGATGATGATGATGAATGACAATTCATCATCATCATGCTTATTTCATTATTCATGCTCATAGAAACTGGCTTAGATTCCGTCTATCAAAATGCTAGAAGTTGTCCGAATCGTGCTGCGGTACGCGATAATGTTGTTTGCACACTCACATCACGTAAACATGAACGTGGAAGATTGCAGCTTACGAAGTCATTTTCACGGTTACATTGACGATCGCCACTCTGAATGCTTCCAACGAGTAACATGTGACAGAGCTTCTCGCTTACATTTCATTGAGCAACATCAGAACACTTTCGGGAGACTCACCTGGAGAGCGAACGCAGATCATCCACGGCGCTCAGGGCGCTCGGCCATGCAAGTCCATAATCCGGACCCCAAAATCTCAAATCGTCTCCTATCCTCAATGCTTCAATCTGTTGAGAAAGGAGACTGACGCCTTCATGAAATCCCTTTTCAACACAAGCGGCCACAGAATTGCTTTTGTCTTCCGCTGAATGTTTCACCAAAAGGGTGATCATGAGGGTGATTGATGATGAGCGAATGATTATGAGGAGAATGATAGATAAGGTAGGTGGTGACGAGGGAAGCCAACCGTAACACAACAACATGGGAAACCACATACTTCTGCAGGTTTCGAAGCCTGCCTACCGAGGTCGGTCAGTGATTACTCCTTGAATAAATTAAGAAATGATATTATGATATTAAGGAATTCTAGTATTATGTTAATTATCATACATAAATAACCCCTTTCTGAAAAAAAATTATGTGACCACCTGAGAGGTTCTGCAGTTCAAAATTTTATATTGCAAATAAATAATGGGAGTTACCTTGCTAGGCAATTCTACAAACATGTTTAATTTGATTTGAAAAAATATTTTTTAAGTGTTTGCTGGTGTGAACCCTAGTGTGTTTCGAGCCAGTACGGCAGAATTTTCGACACTAGCATTTCAGCTAGGTCGAATTCAGTCGCTGTCTGGAAGAGAATTCTAGCGGCCGGCTGCTCTGATCGCTAGTTTTCCGTGGTTTCTCCGATCAACACCAGGCGAATGCCGAAGTAGTACCCTATCAAACGGGTCACGGACCGCGCGCCATCTTTCCTTCCTCTTCCTTGTTCTATCATCTCCCCTTACACACACACACTTACACTAACATGCACTACACTACCACATATTCCGGGAGAACGCTCGGGAGCTTAGAGCCTGTCCCGGCTGGGGCGGTGCCCCGCTGGTGGGAGAGTCCAGGTTAGGGGGAAACCCCACTAGCCGACGGTAGGTTGGCGCCGGATCTCGCCATCCAACAAGGAAAGATCACCGCCCTCTCCCGAAAGAAAAACATTCACTACACTTACGGACTAATGACCAAAGTAGTTGACGCGCCCGGAAACACGAAAAAATCAATCAATCAATCAACCGAGCCAGTATACTCGAAAATCTCCATTGTGCCTTCGGTTGTTATCGTTTCTCCATTACTTGGGAACGTTGGCTGGCGGGCGTTCGAGTGAGAAGGCCGTTCAGATGCGCTTCTGTCTGCATCGAGTGCAGGCGCACCTGGCGGCTGCAGGCGGAAGCGGCCGCGCGCAAGAAAAGCTGCGAGGAAATTAGCAGCGCGAGGAGGAGCGCGGGCGGCGTTTCGCACGGCGCAGGAAAAAGCCCCGCCCCCCACCCCACCCGGCCACGTGCAGCGCGACGCGACGCCACGCAGCGCGCGTAAGTGCGTGGCGGGCGGATATACGCGCAAAAACACGCCCAGCGCCGTGCGCAAAATGCGCCAGGCGAGGTGAGGCGGGGGCTGGGGTGAGGGCGGCAGCGGGGACTGCGGTGCGAGAGGGAGCAGGGCGGGGGTACAGGGGCTGGAGCGGAGACGGAAGCTGGAGCAAGGCGGAGGCGTAGACGAGGCGGGGCGGGGGCGGGGCGGGGCGGGGCGAGAGCGGGAGTGAGGCGGGAGCGGGGCGGGAGCGGGGCGGGAGCGGGGCGGGAGCGGGGCGGGAGCGGGGCGGGAGCGGGGCGGGAGCGGGGCGGGAGCGGGGCGGGAGCGGGGCGAGGGCGGCGAGCGGGAGCGGCGGCGGGGCCGGGGCCGGGTCTGGGGTTCGGGGTGGGGCCGCTACGGGGCACTGGAGAACCGCAAGGCGCCGAGACGTACGTGGCTCGCTCGTGCTTGTTCGGACGCGAGGCGTTTAAGAGCGTGCTCATTAGCACTTCCGGTGCGTGTGCCAGGGCAAACAGTGACACAGTGTCATATTGCGAAAGGGCAAGTGTGTTTTAGGGACGTTTTAATGCCAGTAGTTCACCTGGAATTGCTGGTGTAGATAGTTTTTGCAATGTACGCCGAAGAACACGCAACCGATAGGCGTTGAAAGTAGCAACTAGTGAATTAGGACGCAGAGAAGTAGAACAAATGCGAACATGTGATAGAAAGAAAAGGTTTATTGCAAGACAGTAATATCCCTCCCATCTTACTTTGTATAACGTTTTGAATCTTCATCTATGATCCTAAATATTAATAATTCATTCTTTAAATTTTATTGTTCCTTTGTAAGTACAAAATAACAAATTGAAAACAGGGTAGATTTCCAAAACAAATTAACTTTTTTGATAATGGTGCGTAATTTTTTTTTCAAGCAATAGAAACTCTCCTGAACACTACAATTATATTTCTTAAGGCCGCTGCGATTTGGGTGATGTTATTACGATAAATTCTTGATTGTTTTGAAAGGCAGGCAATGTGAAGGCCGAACAAAGGTCATTTATTCGCATCCAAAAATTAAGTTCCCCTATAAATCCTTCTCCCATAAGACTCGGTTTAAATGCTCTTTTTGACGAATAAGACGAGAGACGCGGTTGGGGGCGAGTGGGGCGAAAGTAGGCAAGACAGTCTAGAGGGGCGAGAGGGG
Source organism: Teleogryllus occipitalis (assembly GCA_011170035.1). Lineage (NCBI taxonomy): Eukaryota > Metazoa > Arthropoda > Insecta > Orthoptera > Gryllidae > Teleogryllus > Teleogryllus occipitalis. The sequence goes on along the minus strand of BLKR01000542.1, from coordinate 236,835 downwards.
TGAGAGGGGAGAGAGGGGTGAGAGGAGCGGGAGGGGCGAGAGGGCCTAGAGGGGCGAGAGGGGCGAGAGGGGCGGGGGGCGAGAGGGCGGAGAGGGGCGAGAGGGCCGAGAGGGGCGAGAGGGGCGAGAGGGCCTAGAGGGGCGAGAGGGGCGAGAGGGGCGAGAGGGGCGAGAGGGGCGGGGGGCAAGAGGGCCTAGAGGGGCGAGAGGACCTAGAGGGGCGAGAGGGGCGGGAGGGGCGAGAGGGGCGAGAGGGGGCGAGAGGGGCGAGAGGGGAAGAGTGGGTCGAGAGGGGGTGCGTGGGGGCGAGATGGGGAGCGGAGAGAGCGGCGAGTGGGGCTTGCGGGTGACCGGTGCCTGGCGCTCGGGTGCTCACCCGCCCGCCCTGGCACGAGCCGCTGACGGACGGGGTCGCGCCGCCCAGTGGCCCTCGCCCGCGTCACTCGCCACCCGCTCCGCCCCCTCCCCACCACCCCGCCCCGCCACGCCATTCATCCGACCAGCCGGCACATGTCTTTCACACAATGCTTTCATCTATTTACGGCTTCGGTACGACGCACACGACAATATCGCGACGACATTGTGAAATTACTAGCGCTACAACAGCACGTTATTTTTCACATTATTATAAAATTATTACGTAATCTTATTACAATACTTGAACCCGCAAATGTGTTTCCAAACCGCACAAATATAGCAATAAAAACAACACAAATAAAACCTTCCAGACGCTTTAAACAAAAGTTTAACTACGTAAGTGGTATGCCAGAGATTAAAGCTTGAAATTGAAAAATGGCATATTGCTGTTAATATAGACAACACAAATAACATAATGCGGGGTGTCGTCTTGTAAATGATTAAATATATGCTTGCAATTAAAACTGAAACAATCCATCAATTAAGTGTAATAACTGATATATCCAAGTAGTTTTCTTCATGCGCCCAGTTTTATTACGTAAATATTTTAGAGTTCTTGTATGGACTTTTAGACTCTTTGAAGAACAATAATATATCAAGAGACAGAAAGCAGAGTACAGAAATTATTTTTATAATTATTCTTGTAATCATTTACTCTGATTTTGACAGCAACCAAATGAAACACAAAGTATGTATTTTAGTTCACAGAATTTTATGAGAATGTTAAGAAACTTCTTGAATCAGAATAAGAAGCCAACTTATTCCCCTTAAAACACGAATGAGTTTATTTAAAGTTCCTTCTCTGAAGTAATCCTTAATAACCATTTCTTTTCGTGTGAACAATAATTCTTATAAGTTGTTTCCGCGATAGAGCATCCTGAAAGCCGCCAACAGCTTTCCGATTTCTTGTCCGTAGTTCGAAGAGGTAATTACAACGATAAGCAGACAATCGCCTCGCATTAGTGACAGGTGGGTCGCTGTATGTCGTAATTAACACTATTCCTTTTTTTGAAAACAGGATTTCTTCACCAAGCAAGACAGCCTACCGTAACTTCTTTGATAAACAATAATTTCATTTAGTTTGCGTATACTTTTAAATTTTCGATAAAAAACAGGAATCTTGATAGGATTTAAATATATCGTGAAAGAAATGTGTGAAACTGATTCAAGGAAATTCTTATTGATTTACTCTTTTCCAACTTTCCATTCATCTGTGCATACACGGGTGCTTGAATTGATTACATTCAAAGGATCGACAATACGACCTTGTCAGTGGCCAGTACCACCAGTGGTAATCAAGTAAATTCACATCGAACGTGGGCGGCCTGGCACATCAATATTCCAAGGGACAGACGAAAGCGTGCTTCACTCTTCATTCACGTTCATTACTCCTCTTTCGCCGGCAGTGACGCTTTCAGAGAAAATGGTAGTCTCGGGAGGGGGGCATTGAAAACCTTGTTGCTATAAACAAATACAAATTAAACCAAAAACATCAGTCAGCGCAGTCGATGTCGCTAAGGTGGAAGTGCCTGACTCCCCTGTGCAAAGGGTCGTGTATTCCAGGTTCGCCTGTGGCATGCCCGTTTGCATTTAATGCACTTCACATAATCATCCTTGCATCACACGTAAATCTTGGGGAAACCATCCGAGTTGAAATACCGAGAATATTTAGAAATTACTTCACCTATTCAATTCCCGATATGTGGCTGGGAGTAAAAACAACAATGCCTTGGGTCACATTAACCGTAAATCAGCGCTACAAACTGATATAACCCTCCATATTTATAAAACTGCACTTAGACCTTCACTAACATATGCCTGCCCTGTTTGGGGACGTGCTGCACAAACAAACTTAAAAGGGCTTCAAGTTTTCCAAAACAAAATCCTCCGAACGTCGGTTAACGCACCGTGGTATGTATCCAATAATCAGCTCCATAGAGAGTTGAACATCGATACCATTACCCACCACATTTCATCATTATCAAAAAAATTCTTCTCCAACCTAAACCTAGTTCCCGGTGCCAGACTTTACCAACTGGGAAAATCCAGTAACGGTCCAACCAGAATCAAATCCTGCCTTCCCAAACATCAATTCAGACCTCCGTAAACATCATAAACACGTAATCCTAAGCTCGCTCCCCGCCCCCTTTCCCACTCCCTTCACACCACTGCCCTGTGCATAAGATCCTTATAAATGAGGTTCCCAGAGGGGATTCCCTCTCACAAGTGAGATTGGGTTAAGTTGGTTTATTTTGCAAGTACCTCGGTGCTCTTTCAGTTATTATGGTATTATTTGGTTAGTGTTTGTACTCAATTTCAGACCTGTAAAGTGGTTTATCCACTGTTCGGGTGCAATAAAGGGGAAAAAAGGAAAAAAAGGGGGAAAAAAGGGGGGAAAAAGAACTCAAATTTAACTAAAAGTATTACATTCAACCTCAACAAGGACCTACTCTACAAATTGTATCATCTTTAACGTACAAATTGTTTGGTAATTCAGTAACCAATATGGTCGTATACTTTATAACCTCAATTTTGTAGTACAGTTCGCTTTTTAGATAATTAAAACATCACACTTCAAATCGCCATTAGATTTGGCTAATAGTGACATTTCGTATTTTTTTATTCAATCCAAATGTTACGTCATTCTGCAAGGATGTATATTAACACTATTTTCCATTGCCTTAATTTTAGTTGAATTTGTTTCAATTGTCTTGTAAAAACTATTAAGGTTTGCTTCTTTGTGTATTGTTTTAATGAGTTTAAAAGGACCTGATAAGGCATGCATATGCGAAACGTTGTGTGCTGTAACTTCTTCTTCATTTTATTATTAAATTGCTACTGAAACTTCATGTTCCGTTTGCCTAAAATACCCAAGGACACTTCAGAATCGCTGTACGAGATTCGAGATTTGGCTGCTCCTGGTCGCGGGCCGTGTGTGCGTCATTGCCACCGCTGCGTATGCAAATGGCGGCCGGTGGTCGGGGGCGCTTTCTCCGGGCGCTGGTTCAGATTCCGCGCTAAACGGCGCGGCGAGGCGCGGGTCGCCCGGGGCGGGGCGGGGCGGCGCGGCGCGGCCACGCCTTTCTTTCATTCGCCAGGGAAAGTGCGCGTCGCGCCGCGCCGCCTTCCACCTTTCCGGCTCGGACGCCGGCGTGACTCCGGCGACTGACGAAGGCCAGCGAACGAGAAATGAGGAATGGTCGGTATACCAATTGACATTTCCAGGCTCGTCAACTGCTAAAGTCATTACTCCTGTTAGATAGTGAATATTTTTTTTGTTCCTAAAAGTGGCAGTGTGCCTCCTACTGGATCCAGCGCCGACCTACATGCCACCTTATGGAGGCATGCCCCGACGAAATATTTCCTCCAAATGGGGCACAACCCAGCCGGGACGAGTTCTCAGCTCCCGTCTGGTCAGCTGCCGCGCTGAGCATGAGCGTGCAGAGCATGTAAGGAAGGGAACAAGAAGAAGAACAAGAAAGAAGAAAATGTAGCGCGCGCGGTCCGTGGCCCGTTTGTTAGAGTACTGCTCCGGCATTTGGATCTCTCAGTGAGAGTCGCCGGAGGTAGTGGCAGTAACTCTGTGAATAGACGGATATGAGGCCACGAGTACCGAGTACCGAGTACTGTAAAATGACATTCGCATTCGCGAGCGCGACCGCCGAGGCACGCTCCCGCGGTGGGAGGCCGGCAGGCGAATCCGGCGCTTCGCGATCTGCATCGCGTCATAAAAATAAATGGTGTGTCGATGGCGTGGCGACCAAGGTGAGAAAGTGCTACTGCCTTCGTCACGCGATTAGTTTCCGAGAACAACATAACACTTGTAAGTTCTAGCGCTGCACCTGGGTGATACAACGACATGCTCCATCACCTCTAAGCTACTCTTTGATCCGTGCTCCGAGACGTTTCAACTGTACCGAAATTATTCTACGAGAAATGAGTGTGATCATTTCTGCGAAAGACTTCTTGATTCATCTTTGAAATGAAAATATTTCCTAAAGAAACTGTTGAATAATCATAATTTCTGAAGAATAAATTACTACTCAATTATTTTACTTCGAAAAGAACATAATATGAAAAAAAAAACACATTTACTTACATATCTTATGGTTTAGCAACATGATAACCAAAATTTACTACGAAATTACATCATTTTCTTATCAATTCAAAGACCAATGACTTCGTTTCCACGTGCACGTAAAATTTTTAATTTGCTATCAACGTTTAACACTATTATAAAAAATGTGAAAAGTACATTATTGCACAAATAACTTTCAAAAACGGTATGGTATTAGTTATGTTTTCTTGTCATATTACCGGTTACAGTCTAAAATGAAGCGAGGGCAACGACCTCGACGGCCTTTCCTCACAACACAACACAACACAACACCGTCTTGAAGATCTCGCCGAGGCGCTGGCAACGGCCCCGCCGCGTCATTGTGGTTTCCCTCGAAAATGAAATACAATTACTCTCGCCCCTAAATCACGCGGCGGTGGCGACGAGCGAAGGGCCGCGCCTCGAGGCGGCTGCATATCCCGCGATACGCCGCCGCGATAGCCGCGCCTTTTTGCACGCGGCATTATGTTCTCCAAGCAGGCGGAACAGCAGCGGTCGCCATGTTAGGAAGTATAATAACTTAACACCAACCGCCATTGGCCTGACTGGTAGCTCACTCGAGGTTTGGGAAGTGCGGGAAAGACACATAAGGAAATTTACTTACAATTTCAAAAAAGTCATTATAATTACGTATAGTTGTTCTGGCAATTATTCGGATATTATCTAAATTTACAGTTTAAATGATATACTACCTGGTGTGCATTTCGTGAAAATATATTAATTTGTATTTATTAATCCATAGGCGTATCAAAGAATAGCCGAGATCTTTAGGTCATATCACAAATTGTCCAGTACATTTTTTGATATTACACCGATGATTATATTTTAATTTATCTCTGCTTTCCTGCAAATTCTTTGTTTTATTAAAAAGTAATTTCTATACAAAAAACTCAAAACTTAAAGATTAATTTTACGTGTCAAGTCTGATTATTCAACCTAAGAGTGATAAATTGTGACATTAGAGAAATGAAATATACGAAAGGCGACTAAGATATAAACTGATTCTCTAATTTCATTTAGTTCTTTACTCATTGTTATGGGAACCTCCTTTCGGGTCAATATATACATCATCCGACAGCCTGTCGGCATGTGAAGGTAGGGAGCCCAGAATACTGATTGGGTGTATTGTTGTCATTTTTATTACAATTTTAATAAACATGATCAAATAGTGACTGGAAATGAAAGAGAAAAATTAACAAGATCAAAACACAACGATTTATGGCAATCTAGTGAAATTACCTTTAAATAATTACAGAAAAATAAAAACCAACACACAAACTCATGATTTCTTTTACTCCTTGATTAATTCTTTCAACATTCGTGTGTGGTTTGAATTTATTTACACTCTCGCCAGATATTGCTTCAATTTTACTACATTAATTCTATGCATTAAAACGAAATTGTTGAAGCCATTCAAAGAGAAGACCTTGGTGGAATTTTATGCATTTCTTTGCGCAGTTGGGTTCAGCCGCTTGATGGTACAGCCACCGGCCGGGAGGCTGTGGGGAGGTGGAGAGTCCTGTTTCAAGGGGTTCGGCCGCTCTCTTCGCGCCCTCTGCTGTCGGACAGCGCGAAGCCGCGCGCGGCGGCGGTCGTTCGCCAGGCGCTTATGAAATAAACTGGCCCAAGAATGCCGGTTTTTTGCCCGGCCGGCCGCTCGCCCGCTCCTCCAGAGAGTAAAGGGGGATTTAATAAGGAAACAGGCAAGCGAACGGACGGGCGGGAGCCTCAGTGGCTGGGGCGGCCAGAAACAAACAAAGGTACGCCCTGGGCAATGCAAGACGCCACGCCCACTGACCACCCTCCCCCCGCGGCTAGCAGAACCATCCCTGCGATGCAAGGTCCTCTGTCAAAGGAGCGAGTCGCGGAGGTGATATCCCCTCCATTGTAACCTGCATTCAATTGCATTGCCAACAGAACAAACGTAATCTTCAAGCCATTGGACTACATCTTCTATGGGCGAAACACCAACTCCACTGCCAAGGCTAGGGAATACGGTAGAGAGGATTACGAGTCGCAGGGCCTCATGGGTCACCCAAAATTCTTATTTGGAACCAGTCTTCACTGAAATATACGAATGCGAGTACCATTCGTGTTTGATTCGTGGTGCTACTTGCTGGTTTGCTTCACATAGAACAGGTGATCCCAAGGTCTCATTGCTACTGAAGCAAATTTGAGTCAGAGTAACCCGCAATCGCTGCAAATTAACCAGATTTTAAGGCGTTTATTTGGTGAGAAATATACTTTCTCATGAGTTGATAGACAAATAATTTGTGCCACCATCAATTTCGTGTCATGTGTAAATTATAGAAATAAATACATTCGTATTATTGAAATATTTTCTCTACTTCTTGTGACGAGAAAATCCTCATTAATTGGATATGCCTTTGACCTCAGCTGCCCACTTGCACACATCCCTGTAGCTCGAAAGCAACGACCCTCTCGCTGTATAGGTTTATCATTAGCAACAAACAACTGTGAGTACGCTAGCAAGCATGTGATCTGCTTTCAGCTTCGCTGAATTCTAATTTGTTTTTACACAAAGAAGAACATCAGTTTATTCGGAGAATGTCTGATTATAGCAATGAACGACTCAATTGGCTTAGGTAAAGAAAATTAATTTTAGTTGTGATGACTGTTACTTCTGAATAATGGTAAAATTTCCGCAAAAGAAAAATTAAAAATTCTTCATTAATAATTCATGTTATCATTCGAATGTATTCATGCAATCATTAGAATGCTCATCCAAAAATTCAAAACCGTAATGTTGTTTTGAAAAGAAAATACATTTTATGTTGAATGAATAATGAAGATAAATTAGCCTTTAAATGAAACATAATTGAAAATAAAGTATATTTACCAATGGACAGAGGTTCGGTCAATTTTGTATGTTTCGATAATAATGAAGACTGTGCCCATGTTTTACTATACGTATATTATCAAGTACCTTTCATAATGATATTAGTGAAGATAATAAAACAATTTGGAATGAAACTATGACAGCATTGATCGACTAGAGGTATTATTACTCTGAAAGTATGGGATGCGGAAGCCAATCAGAATACATCCCGGGCAGAGAAAGCTTAGCTTAACAAGCTCGAAAGACTAGCCTTGCCCGGTTGGGTGCTTAAAAGACTCAATACATTTAGTTAGAGAATCTATAGAAAAAATTGTTTATATTTTGGCAATGGTTTTGCTAATGTTTTAAACTATTGTAATTAGGCAAAATACATATTTAATATTTATTTTACAATCAGAGCAGTAACAACTCCATGAGATCATAGAAACATTCCCGTACTTGGCTTAAAAATTGTATTTTGTTTACTATCTTATAAAATGAGGTACTTCACATACTGTTACGCGTGCGTGACGTTAGTATTATCAAGAGACATCCCAAACGTGACGGCACCGTGAAAAAAGAACAAACACTTTTCTTGCACAGTGATGTCGACGTCACGTTACAGTGTATTTTTTTGCCTAATGATGGCGAAGGAACTTGATGCTAAAAAGAAACCGAATGATTCCTAATAGAAATATTCTTATAAGTTCGTAGAAAAATATGTTTATATTTGGGCAAAATGATTATTTCATGCACGAGCTGGATTTTCCCTATATCTCTCTCGGCCAAGAACAACAATCTCCATTCAAAAGCAATTATTTCACGCACTTCATATTCAAATAACTATATTGCTCATATATTAATATTTACGAATGGCAGAAGGCTTCTTGCGGCTTATGTCCCAAGCGGTTCCTGAACTCTTCTGAAGGCACGCTTGAATCCTTCACCAGAGTGGGGAGGCGAAGGCGTGCGAGGGCGCGATTGATGCGAGGCTGGCCGTGGCAGCGCTCGCGGCCCCGCCCCTGGCCAACGCCCTCGGGAGGCGCACCCCACTCGACAGCCCCGCACTCACGAGAGCATTGAGGAGACACGAAGGCAATTGAAGGCGTTATGCAGAGTTTTAAAGGACATGAATGTTCCTGGCAATTCCGCACAGTTGCAACTCTCCTGACCAGTGGGCATAAAATGACGGAATAGGCACCACATAGTAATGTGTTTCTCAGTATATCTAGGGAGTGTGGTCCTCTTGACATTTTAAAATGTTTATTTTGGTTAGTGTTTCTTATTTTTCTGAGGTTTTTTGAATTTAGTGTGTATTCGCCCATAAGAAGATAGTTTTAGACTAAAGCTAGCAGAGCCCACGATTTTGGGACACCCAAAAGGGCTCAAAATTTTGGAATGGCGCATTTCATTCGCCTAAAATTATCCTTTAATTTTGGATATGGTTTGGTTGAGATTGGCGGCGGCGGCGGGGCGAGGGAACGAGGGAGCTGGTGCGACGCAGAGCGCAGGAGGGAGGCGCATTCCCTGCGGCTGCTCGCTGCTGCTGCCCTCTTTCAACGCGACATGTGCATGCATCTTGGACATGTGAATGCGCCCGAGTGCCGGAGGCGGCACATGGGCTCGCACGGCGTTTCGCTGCTGGATGCTCAGCGAGAGGATTTCGGTTCGCATTCAGTTTCCTTGTTCAGACTTCACTGATTTGGGCAGAGTAATATTAGCATTATTGTTCTTTTAACTCTTCGACTACCAATGATTTTTGCTTCCTTCGAACACTACGGAATGTAATGGAATCATCCCACAAAAATTCAATTTAGTATTGCTATGTTGGCCATAAATGTTATAGCATACTTTTGGTTAATCAGTTTAAACATTTTATCTGAGCGAGTATAATTTTGAAGTCAACTACACAACACACTCACCAACGTCTCGTGTTCACATGACCTCAAAATGCGCAACAAGAGCACTATGCCAAAAGGATTAGGGATGTAACCCCAGGTGTGAACGCAAACTCTAATAAAACTACATGCCAAAAATCTAGGCTTGTTCAATTCGGTATTCCAGGTAGTTAACTAACAAATAACTACCAACATTAAAATGATGAAATAATTAGAGAACAATAAAAAAGTAATATAATGTGCGTTGGTGTAACTGAGTAGGTTAATCCCGTTACTAGTCGAAGAATTAATAAATATGATAAATTACTGAGTAGAAATGAGAGCAAAAAATTAAGAAAATAAAAATACAAAATGTAGTAAATTTTTTACCTTTAACAATAATAGCAAATTAAAATCTGACCATCAAGGCTACCCACGGCGTCCATTTCTTATTGATTATTTACGTATTTGGGTACCGAGTTAATTATTTTTCCTCGCATCAGCTCTTCCTTAATCTTTACTGCTTCTGGCTTCGCATTAACAGGCACCTTAGGGCTTAAGCTTAAGGCATTCGTGGAAAGCGCCTGCTCGCAAACTCCTCAGAGCCCCAAGTGGATCAAGGCGCGCATGACGCAGATTTCCTCTGCATTTCGCCTGTCCGCTGAGCCGCCTGCGCGGGGTAAGGCTGATAACGTTCACTGGCAAAGTAAGGCAGACGAAGTACGAATATTGCGTAAATGGAAAAAAAAGAAGAAGAAGCTTATCAGTTATTCCAAACATTTTTAAGAATTACTTTAAGGAAACCAATAATAATAATAATAATAATAATAATAATAATAATAATAATAATAATAATAATAATAATAATAATAATAATGTTTACTTTAAATTACTTAGGCCAAAGAGCCTATTATTTAAGAAGTTTTGATCGCTGGTTCAAAAATAATGGATCGCGTATTCAAAAATTGGGAGCTTACTGTGATGTACTCAATTCAAACTTGTGGGAAATTATTCTTGCTTTTCTGCATAACGTGCAAATACTGTAAGAGTTAAATTTATTCCTGTTGGTTTCATTCGTAAAAGTAAGAAATTACTGCCGCTCTTGACTATTGAAATGAATGCAGACACGCACCACAGGTGCTTTGTTTGAATTTGAGGTTTTTACGTTGTAGCTGAGGGGGGTTATTATATAGGGGGCATAGGGCAGTTGCAATATTTCCATATTATGCAAGTGTTTTCAGTAATGCGAGAAAGTATGTGCTGTTGAAGTCCTTCGAGTTACAGTTAGATTTAAGCTAGAATGAAGTTAGTAGTAACTGAGATCAAGCCCTTCCCCAAACAACTGCAGCCGCATGGTACAAGTTACAAGACTGTGAATGTGCCCTAGAGAAACGAACTCCTGTGTCCACGGGGCGAGTGCGAAAGGGCAGTCGAGCAGTCGCAGCGACCCGGGCGGCGGGGGCTGGGGGCGGCTGGAGGTGTGAGGTGTGGGGCGTGGGGCGTGGGGCGTGGGGCGTGGGGCGTGGGGCGTGGGGCGTGGGGCGTGTGGCGTGGGGCGCTGGGTGTGGGGCATGGGGTGTAAGGCGTGGAGCACGGGGCATGGGGCGTGAGTGTGGCGCGTGGGGCGGGGGCTGTCGGCGGACAGGTGGGCCGATCCAGGCGTCTCCGCCTCGCTCCGCCGCGCCGCCCGCCAGCCCCCAACCGCAAGCCGCTCACGCACCGCGCTCAGCGTCCACGCGGGCCGGGCCAGGCCGGGGGCGGGCGACGGCGGCGGGAGGGCGCGCGCGCTAAACGCCGAATCAGACGTAAATTGTGGCTTTTTTCCGGCGCGTCCGGTCCGCTCGCAGCGCTCCACACATTCGCCTCCCTAATGGCGTGTAATGCTCGATATTATTGATGGCTGAAAAAATATGGATATACAAATTTTATGGGGAGGATTATCATAAAATTGAGCGCGTTCCAAAAAAGACAAATCTGGTGAGTGGAAAAGTAGCTTTCTTGGCAGACGGCGGCCGGTCGGGCGCTACTGAACCACTTTCCGAAAGGTGTCAATGTGAACTCCAAGATAGCCGCGCGTTTACTTTCACCGCGGAGTGATTGACGGGAAAATAGCTCCGATATTCCGCTCTTGTATCTAAGCGGCCGTGAGTGACGGACGGCACCGCAGTTTTCCGCTCGTTGGCGGGCGGGCGGGCGCGTTCGTTGTCAGGTGTTCGGCGTCAGCCGCTGGCCGCCGACAGGCAGTAGTGCTCGCGGAAACAGATATGATGCGTTTTATGCCCTAAAAATGTGTTCTCTACGTCAACGAACGTAGATTATGCACATTGTTTAAAGGAAATTGTTTAGTTGCCACTTATTTAGAATGGTGGGTCAGAAAAATCGCAAGTAACAGTTCATATCACTCAATGAAAATATGTTTACAAATAAAAGTGTTAAAAAATATTTAAAGAAAGTAATATTCCTAGCACTCCAATGTGCTATTGGCAGATCAACGAATTCATTTTAGTTTAGACCATGGATTCCGTGTGTGGATTAGGAATCGTGGCACAATGACTGACGCTATCTCTTGGGTTGCAAAGAGTGTGGAACAAAGGTGTGGACGTGAAGGAATGTGGACTTCCTTCAACAAGTGTTGGTTTAGAATTCCATTTTGCGAAGGGGTGTGGTATTCCAAGCGTTTCTGTGATAATTCAAAATCTCGGGGAGAGGAACCACACCGCACGGGGTGGCTGGGTGGGAGAAAGTGGTGTGGGCCGAGCTGCGTCTCCCGTTTTGCGCAGTGGGCGCGAGCGTCGTGGGCGGCCTCGGCCACGGGCGGTCGCGCGGGAGAGGGGGCGGGGCGGGGCGGGGCGGGGCGGGGCGATGGCGGGCGCGCCAGATGCCTTCCGCTCTGCCGCGCGCCGGCGCATTGTACGCGTCCAACGCCGCGAGGCGACGCGCCTGCGCGGCCCAGCGCGGCCCCGGCACGCGGCGCCCCTCGAATTCCAGCAGCCGCCTGCGCCATCAATACCAGGCGAATGCCGGAGCAGTGCTCCTACGACCCCACAACCTCTTCACTACCACACATACGGGAAATCAGACAGGTGCTCACTGCTTGTCCCTGCTATACTTGTGTTTTTTGAACCTGGCCGACGACACTTCATCAGCTGTTACGGTGCCATCCAAGCGAGAGCTAGAACGTCATCACAGTGACGTCACTGTGGTGAGGTTTAAGCGCCCGATTGGATAAAACCATAACAGCTGATCAGCTGCCATCAGCCATATTACCTAGTGTGGTACCCTGCTAGGCAAGGTTCTTGAAAGGGAGGTAGGGAAAGGCAGGGTGGGACTTGGGGTGGCGCCTGATGTCGCGTTCCAAGGGGGAGGAACACCGCTGCGTCCCGGGGGATAACATTCCCTACACTTACGGGAGTTGTTGATCGTAGAACTTGCCGGGGCAGGAAACAAAATAATCGATCAACCAACCGGAGCACCTCCCAAATACCAGGAGACATGGCTCTTACTACAAATACGATGGTGGTGACGAATGAAATGGAATGAACACATTGTTGCTTAACAAAGGGGTTAGTCTCGATAACACCAAGATCGTTCAAATGCGCCAAATGTACCAAATAACATATCTCAATATGACGAGTGAAGAAGAGATTCCACCGGGAACAGTCTCCAGGACGTTCTGTTTTCCAGACACACTGCATTCTTCTGTTGTCTTCTCTGACGGTCGCATCTGCCTGGATAACAGAAAGTCCCGGAGTGTGTTCCTGATGCGACCGAATACTGTCCTTTGTGACTTACCATTCCCTTTTACTGTTGCTTCAAAGAATCAACCGGGCCCATTTTGCGCGGGGCTTAGTGAGTGGTCCCTTGCACGGAGGTTGCGGGTTCTAGGCCCACACAAGGGTAGTTCACTTATCGTGTCCGAATATCATCTTCACAATTGAACATCCCAACCAAAAATCACGCGTTTATGACTATTATTCGCTCCTTGTGACCCTATGTTCTCAAATAGTGGAAGGCAAAGGTTAACCGCTGCTGTGATCAACTGTCCAACAAATAAAAGAGGACACGTCTCCTTCATTGCCTACGGTCAGAAATGAGTACTCATCGCACACTAATATTCATAAAACGCACTTTGCCTACGCTAGGAAGATAATGTACCCAATCGTGAACTCATTACAATCTTTAGAAGAAAAAATATTGGCCAAATAATCTTTTCAAATAAAAAATTATTTGTATCACAAGATGGATACTTTGCATTACAGCGTATTTATAATTTTATTACAAGCATTTGTATATTTGTAATTTTTTTTTTTTGGAAAAAGTACAATAATTATATCATTTCTCATTTCTTTCGTCATCGACTTATATTTTTCCACTGAACAAGTTGTATGAACTCTTTGAGAAAAATAAGCAAATTGAAATGTGTTGGGTATAACTAAAATGCAAAATAAGTGCAGCATTGTATTTACATTACAAAAATAAAAGTACGAATATTTTATTATTGTCCTCCATAGTTGCATTCAATGTAACGTGTAATCATTCACTACATTAACTATAATTAATCGAGAATATGACATGTTATCTCAAGATTTAAAGAACCTAGATCGAAGATCTATTGAGTACTTTGACAGTAGACAATATAGCATCACTCACTACTGCATAAGCATATCTTCTCCCTGCAGTCGTAAACCAAGGTGTTAAGTGCACTCGCGCCGCATATAAGGGAATAACGTAGGATACATAGGTCAACATAAACACTCGTCAATTTATTTTAGCGCGTACACGTAACCGGCGCTGCGAGGCCGCGAGCGGGGCTATAAAGCCGCGCTTGTCGACGCCCTGTCGCGGGCCGCGGGGACGCGTGTGGGAGAAGCGTCGCGCAGAAACGCGGGACGAGCAGTGACGGAGAAGCACTTCGAATCGCCAACCGGTTGGGCATCCGCCGCGCGCCGCCCAGGGAAACGCTCAGAAATCCCGGTTCAACCGGACGGACGGCGTCGGATCGAGCTCCAATAGCAGCCCAATCCGTCCAATCGGCGAAACGTCTTCAATCACAGCAATACCTTTTCACCGTCTGTATCTATACCCTGTAGCCCGCATGTAAATCGGATTATTAGTAGACGTAAGGTGATATAATGGACGGATATTAAGAGCTCCTCTCAATCGTGCGCGGCGTCAGGAGGAAGAAATTAAGGATGTCTCGACTGGCTCTGAAGAGCAAGCGCGGGCGCAAGTGCCTATGGGCCCGCGCTGCTCCTCTGCGCCTCTCGCCCATCTGGGCCAATCACTCATGTTCTCGTCCGGCGCGGTTTGTCGCCAGCGAGTATTATTACTCCTCGCCCTGCCTCGCAATTTCCAAATTAATTATTATAATCAGTCACCGTAACAGTTACTCGCGAGGCGCTAGTCTATCATTTGATAGCCTAATGGGTGGTTACATTGGCGGTATTGCGTGGGCTCGTACAGAGAAGTTTACAACATAGCGTTCCATAGAAGTCGCTGGGGGTCGGAGGTTCATCCGCGCCGGAGGAGAGAAAAAACGGAGGCACTTAAAAGTTCTGTGGAGGCGCCGCCGAGCTCAGCGGCGAGCGGGGCCTCGAGCGCGGGAGGGGCGGGGCGGGGCGGGGCGGGGCGGGGCGGCGGCTGCTAAGAAAGCGACGAAAGAAACGACGTCGAAGTTGACGGCGCCGGTAGCGCTGACACGGGTGATGAAGGTAGTCGAGGTGGACCACACAATAAATATTGGAGAAGGCGGCGAAAAGTGTGGCAAAGGGAAGGAGAAAGTAAAGGGAAAATAAGAAAAAAGAATGGAATAGGAGTGTGAAAGACTGATTCCAAAATAATGAAAAGCCGTAAGAACAAAACAGAGTACAGAATGGGGCTATGGGAAAGACATACTGTGCATTGTCACACATTGGCAGTCGAATAAGAATATAGGAAAGGGTGAAACACGCACGCAAGCGATGTAATGGTTGGTAAGGGAAGTTGGTATATAATGACAATGTAAGAAACAATTTCCTAATTGGTGTGGACTACAGTAATATTGAAGAGTGAATGATTTAGGGAAACATACAAGCAAATGAAGGAGAAAATTCGAATAGAACTGGCAACAATACTGAGAAAATATATACTACACTGAAGTGTGCCGCAGCGAAGGGAATAACCTGTGTTTGAGATCTAAACGTACTGGCTGCAGTGGGGAAGACATTTTTTGGGATCAGTTTTTTAAAAACTGGTCAGAGCAATTTAATTCACCGATAGTACTAATACATTTAATTAAGAATTCAGCATATTGACAACCAGCATGTACTTCTTCGTTTTTATGAGGTACTCTAGTTCGGATTATTGTTTCTGGTCAGCAAAATAAAGAGATCCGGAATCTAGAGATTCTAGTCTAGGATAACGTACAGTAAAGCTGAAGCTCTGGCAACATTTCCACACATCGAAATTAGCAACTTTTTCTGAAGACAGAAATATGAAAAGAGAAAACCCTTGCCAGTGTGTTCCGCCGTAGAGGTTACCGCCAAAGCGCGGGAGGTAGTCGAGGAGGAGGGGCGAGGGTGAGGGGGTGGCGCGAACAGAAGCCGCCACAGGTAGCGCGGGCGGGCGGGCGGCCAGTAGCCGCGTCCCCGGACATGCCTGCGCTGACGGGCCGCCCAATTAGTCACGTGACCGAGCAATTAGTCGGATCGCCGAGTCATCTCGCCTATTGATTTATCGCGGCGGCGCTGCCTCCGCTCCGCTGACGACTCTCTCTCCCGGCGCTTTTCGGATGGACCCTCTCCAGAGCGGAGTGGTCGCAAGCCTTGCGGTCACCAGGTTGCACCTGAGCTCGCGACTAACGCCAGGTCTTGATGAGTCATATCCTCCGCATGCAAAACCATGAGATCTTCGAACACATCCTTCAAAGCGAACAAAAAAAAGTCCTAAAAATGGTTCTTTCAACAATAGTAACACGCGATACCGTCTCAATGAAAGCTTCTTGGAATCCATTTACTCCCCGGTAATAGGAGAAAATCCAAAGATGTATTAATTCTGACAATGAGAAGAAAAGAAAAACAATTTGAATAGTATGGGGATCTACGCAACCCCCTACAGAGATTTTCAGTGAAGAGAAATGTTAAATTCCCGTTATGCTATCACCACTGCAGATAGTGCGCTTATTTTACGATAGGAAACGACAATCGCGTGTCTGTCTGTCCCAGAGCAAAGGCTCCTCGCAGCCACCTCCCAGCCACAGAGCGCCTCCTCTGTGTAGATTCCAAGGCCGCATTGCTGCTCCATACGTCCTAGCTTGATGAGACACCCTCTTCCATCAGCTTCATACACGGCCAACGACACATTACGTGAATATGATTACTTTTATGAGCGCCCGTTATCACTACATTTTTTTGGTGTCGGCTCGGTCACAGTACGTTTACCGCACGCGGGACATCACGAATTCCGAAACCTTTCCCCTCCTTCTTTTCTGCTAGATGACGTAACGATACGGCAAGCGATACAGCAGCGTTTGCTCCGTCGCTTCGTAGAAGAGCGAGCCATGGGAGCGGGGGTGGGGTGGGGTGGGAGGTGCGGGAGCAGCGGAGAAGCGTGACCCCGCCGCGCGGCGATGGCGGAGAGGGCGGGGGCGGCGGCGGCGAGATCAGAGAACAGAAGGCGCACGGGAGACCCATCCGCCGCTGGCGTCGCGGGCGAAGGAGAGCCTTCCCTCTCGGCGCAGCGCCTCGGCCCTGCGCAGGAGCACGAGCAACTGCACCTTATTGGCGCTAAGACGCGACACAACGGCTCTCCTTATTTTTTATATTTTTAAGTTTCCTTTTGGAATGACTGACAATCGATTTTGCAAAATTGCTAAATTTATAATTTATTTCTTATGCTCAAAGTATCAACGTAGAACGTTCCGGAAAACATCTGTTTTTATCATCAGATACTACAAAGCCAAAAATGAATATTAAGAAAAGTTTTTTTTCGTGTATTAAGTAACTAAGTTACAACGTAGTACGGTTAGAGAACGTAATACGATAAAAGGTAAAAAAGTAAATGATTTCGATAAAGCTGGTTTTATAATGGAAATGAACAGTAAAAAAACACGAAAAGATATTATCAAAAATATTCAACAAAAAAGCTGTTTGTCTGTACCTTATTATGTATTTTATATGAAGAAATTGAGGCATCGTAGTTCCGAAGTAATAGTTCTAGACTGTAATAAATATTCTCAGTGAATCTTTGTGTCATTTATAGCAAAAGAATTGAGTCTTACATTATTCACTGTATATTTGTGTACAACCAAGAATAATACGTAACCGAGTTTATGAATCATGCAGTACCACAACGTGTTATCAGAATGACACAAAACATATTTGAAGTTTATTTTTTGTGAGATAATACTGTCAAAATGGAATCTTTCAGTTTAAATTATAAAAATCTCGCACGGAAACGTGCAGTTTCATTTGTGTTCACTGAATACGCCTTTCATCGTGCCAACTATCGCTTTCCAACGGCACTCCTTTGCGATGGAACAATTACTGAGGGGGAAGTGCATTGAACAAGGCGCGGCGGTGTCGCGCGCGCCGCCATCTTGCCCCGCCGGCCATCTGCGCGCGTGGACGCTCGCATCCGGGCAATCGTATGTTTCCCTAACGAACGGCGGGGGGCGCTCTATTTTATAGCCATTTGTCGGGGCCCTGAATGCGGCTGTTTGCAGCTTTGTAGCCGCGTCCGCCGCTCGCACCCCACCGGCGGCGCCGGTCGCGGGGCACGGGGGGCGTGGCAGCCAAGACGAGAGGTCCGCGCGAGGAGGGGGCTTTGTGCCCGCGGGGGGCGGGGGGGGGCTTGAAATATCGCCTCATCACCGTCACCGCGCCCGTGGGGAGTGATCGCCCGAAACCAGACGCGTATTGTGCGGCTCGGAAGTTAACATGCGCCCTAATGGCGGGCGATCTTTCATCTCGCGCCTCGGCCGGGCCGCCCGCGGGCGCCTGCGCTGCGGCGGGGACGAACGGGGCAGCGCGGGGCGATCAGCTCCTTCCTTCGCTAGCAGTCGATTCACCTTCACATCTGTGCATTCGTATACGACGCATTTTGGAAAATTGCATTTAGGAATGTTCACTCTCCATCCCTGTTGCGACATATTCAACGACAATTTGAGAGAAAAGTTGGATTTGAATATAAGTAATGCGTTAGTGGCCTACAGCAGCTAAATGCAACTCGACAAATTACACCATATGGATGGATTGCCAAAAAGTACCACGTACGCTGCTCATGCACAGCAAATATAATACTCTCATATAGCACTGCAGTAAATTCAATATTTAAACAAAAACAGCCTTCGTGAGTATTGCAACAACAGAGTGTAGGAAATACTGTCACGGTGTACCACAGTTCTTTACAAATCAAGAGTAACATAGAAGTTCCTTTTGCATAACGCAACACAAGAGCAAATATTTAATAGATGACGGCCTATTCCTTAGAACCTTGCTGTCACATATGTGAGCAGTGTCGTAAACTGTGATGCACAGAATATGAAAATTCAGATGGTACAGGAGATCAAAAAACATAAATGCCAAATGTCAAACTACATTACGCCTCACTGGCGTTCTCACTTAATTTTCGATAATTCATTTATTTTCTTCTTACTACTTATTTACTAAATATATTATACTTTGTTATTATTTTCTATATGCTTGTCATTCTATTTAATTATTTTGTTTGGCCGAAATATATTATTAATAATCAACTTTATAGCAGTGTATTGCAGTTTGTTGCACGCATTTTGATAACTAGAGTTATTATTTTATGCGAGTCAACATATTTATGAGAAATATTGAAACTGTTAAAGCATCATAACAGTACATGATAAAAAATTGGTCATTCAGGAATTTGAATAAGAACATTTCAGTATTTCATCAATGACATATTTTAAGACTAGTTTCACTTCGAACTGTGAGTCCGAAGTCTTCGGGATTTATTGACTGCCTTATGGAGCATCATTCAGCAAGTCGCTGCAACTTCTACTAAGCTATTACTGCAAAAAATAACAACAACAACAACAACAACAACAACAACAATAATAATAATAATAATAATAATAATAATAATAATGTTTGTAGTTATCTGGATAAAATATACTGGTAAAAAGTTGATTGTCGACGGAATAATTTTCTCACTGTAGTATATTTTCTTCAAGAAAAAATCACCTTTGCTAATCGGCCTGAAAATAAATCTGTAATCTATATTCATATGTGTTTCGGTTGTTCAGGAGAAAGAATCGCGATGCTGGAAATTCTCCCTGGAATGCATGGAGAATGCAATGGAAGGCAGCCTTCACCAATTGACTTGACGCCTCTGTTGATACTGTTAGTTCATGTTCTGCTTTTCTGAAGAATACTCCTTTACTTACAAAGTAATTCTAGGGATTATGCAAAAAATCGATAACATATTCCCCCTCCAGGAAAGAAATATTCTCAACGAACCCAAAATGAGATAGTTGCGCGCTAGGAAATGGGATATGCTTGTTTTTCACATTGAAAGATCATGTATTATCGAGCGATATAATAAGTGGTATGGGCAACGGGAGTGGCTCCCCAGTTGATAGAGTGTTCTAGAAGAAACAGAGCCACCACGCAATTGACGCATTTCGAACGTACTAGCAGTAAAGTCTGAAACATCAATTAGCTGACTACCCACAATGAGACCACATTAAGGAAAAGCTCAACCAGTAAAATTACTTTGGCACATCGTGTCGGTACAAGTACTTCACAAGGAAATTGTTCCGTAAAGGTTCAACTTACTTGGTGACTTGAGTCGAACAAAACACGAAGCTTTCTTCTGTGAAAAGAAGCATTCAATAAGAAACTATAATCATATAATGGAGAATGGTGATTGCGCACCATGTTAAGTGCCTAAGGAAGTGTACTACTATTTAGATCAACTCTTCGTCCTTTGACGAGATGGATTGTAGTGAAATGAACAATGATTACCTTGAAAGTCGCAGTTCGATAATCAGTATTGTCTCTAGATTACCAACCAATACTTTTAGAATTTGAAATATTACATTTGTATAAAAAAAATTCTTCCACAATCTGTTTTCTTCGATTTTGAATATTTTATTATAATTATTATTAAAATAAACATTTATGGAATCCTAAAATTTTCAATAATTATCTGAAAGTTTCTCTACAATTCATAGAGTTGTTGTAGCATAGTTTGCATCAATGCGTGACCGAACCCCTCAGAAAATTCACAGCCTTCAGCTCTCCACACTGAAAGGAGGTTACCTTACGGGGCAGGTCGAGTGCTGAAACTCCTGTACGAGCCGCAATCCTTCAGTCGAACTGTCGTCGCCCACGAGTCCACGCACTGACACCAGGAACTCATCGTCGCAGCGGCGCTTTCCTCGCTCCTGGGCGCGGAGGCCTACGAACGCGATGCTTGCGAGCAACGATTCAAGCTAATTTCGTTGAGAAAAGACCCTTTTTCGCATAAAATTCTCCTTTAAAAGACCCACTTATTTGTAATTAATATTAGCTTCATATCAATATTTTAAAATAAATTCAACCTTTTTTATACTGGTATTTGTTAAAACATTTTACGTGATAGTACAAATTTAATGAAGCTAAGAAATCCTCCTCTCCTCTACGTTAGACATGCGCGGTCGCCGTTCCGCTAATTCTTGGACAGCTGCGGTGCGGGCGGTCGCCGGCCACGAGTGTAATGGCCACAGAGATTGCGTTAAGCCTCCACAGAGCCCAGCTGGGGCCTCGACTCCAGCGCGCACTAGCCGCCTTCAATTTGTAAGTACAAATAAATTACATTCCATTACATTAACGCATATTTTATTATTCAGCATCGCTGTTGTATTATTCATGCGGGTTAATTAGCCCTGTGCGTAGTGTCTGTCATTCTGGCCTGATGAAGTAACGATGCTAATACTCTTAAATTGTGCGTGAACCCCTCATCCATCACTGCAACGCCGCCCGTGGCTCGCGAGGGCCGCTGCAGGCGCAAGGGGTCGCGGAGAGCGGCGCACGCGGACGGCGCGGCGCGGGCAGCGGGAACTCATATGTTGGTGTCACGGGAAGATTAAGCAACGATTCACGCGACCGGAAACGATTGGGATTCGTCGGCCATATTTTCCTCCGTCAAACTGTAGGGTACGTTTAAGAAATTGTTGGTGCAGCGTACCGTTATTTTACATGAATGTCTAATGGCCACACGAGTTTCTAGAACTGCAATTATATGATACTTTGCCTTTGGCGACGGAGGGAAAAACAACGACGTTCTTCAAATCGACACGTAAAATTCTCTAAGGATTGTTGACTAATGATTCGAAAAAAATATTCCAACTCTGAGAAATTCTCATGCATAATAATTATTTATCCTACGCAAGAAAACGTTCTCTCTGTGGATATATCTAATCACATTCAGAATATTATTTTGAAAGAGACTCTTCCAGGATTAATATTCAAAATAAATGGGTCCGTTTGGGAGACTAATACAGGGTCACTGAGCTTAAACGTAATTCTAATGATTTTCTGGTTAGTTCCTGAAATCTTTTCCGTAAAAATTACCCTGGTTGCACAACATTCACTCAACATTCATTTTCGAGCTAGCAGAGGCATCAGTTGCCATTTTAAGCTTGGCGCAAGCGTATCGCCGACTACATTGAAAACTTGCCATTATATTTCCAGCTTCATTGTTAAGTCGCTACTATTCGTCAATC
Source organism: Teleogryllus occipitalis (assembly GCA_011170035.1). Taxonomy (NCBI): domain Eukaryota; kingdom Metazoa; phylum Arthropoda; class Insecta; order Orthoptera; family Gryllidae; genus Teleogryllus; species Teleogryllus occipitalis. The sequence goes on along the minus strand of BLKR01000542.1, from coordinate 214,867 downwards.
CTCCGCAGCCATGGAGCACAGCAGAGGCGGCGGTGTGTGGGCGGAAGGGAGGAGTTCCCGAGCGCACCAACCTCCGTAGATCTGCTGGCCGCAGCTTTCACGAATCACGCTTCATTACCGCCTCCCCTTCGCGGCCTCGTTTGAATACAATATCGGTCGATTCTTCGTGCGCCGACGTCGATAATTAATAAAGAGCCGGCGCTGGGCGGGGCCCACTCCCTCAATCACACTAATTGCCGGTGCACGGGACCCCCCGAACACCGTCCGGGCGGGGAATGTTCACGGGCGACTGCAGTCACTTGCAACTGCGCTCCGCATGTACTCAACACTGATTATATCAATGAGATGGTTGTTTAAAGTATCACAAAGAATGTTCTCAGTGTGTGATAATGACCATGTTATTATGCAAACTTTCCATGCAACTCAAGTTACTCCTAATAACATTATGTTAATTAGAATGTGAACAGAACATTTATTTAGTACCCGTTTGCAAAGTATCGTATTAGTAATGAACATAATAATAAGCGCCACGAAATACTTCAAATACTCCTACTCTTTAAATTTAACGTTACTTTTATTTTTGTTACCAACAATGCAATTACTTATTAATTTTCATTTACTAACGATATTGAACAAATTAAACCTTGCTTCATTCTCAAAATTTTCACGAAAATTGAACTTAAAATGTGAATTAATTTTCGCTCAGTTAACAAATACCAACAAACTTCAAAATTGGAGACCGAATTTTAAGAAAGTTCTTGACAGCCCTTATTTCTTAAGAAAATATGGATTCAATACTTTACAACTATGAAGTCATATCCTAATATAATACCCTCAAATTTTTTATGAGATAATTCATAAACAATCAAACTCTCTGAGGAACCCACGAAATCCAATGATCAGTCGCCTCCTAGTGGAACCCAACGGCTGCAGCGTGGCACGTGCTCCAGCAAACGCGTGCGCGTCACTCTCCAGCCGGCGATGGCAGCGTGGCCACCATGCGGCACCTGGCGTCTGCGGCGCCGTCCTCGGCCTCGTCCTCGTCCTGAGGGCGGCGCGGGCATGCACTTATGCAAATGCGGCGCGCGGGCCGCCGTCTCCGCGCCCGGACCACACGTGGGCCGCAGCCGCCGCCCGCGCCCAAATTAATTTCTATTAGCCCAGTATTTGTAACTTGAGTCGTTTACCTTGTAGGATAAATCAGATTTATTGGACGTGAATCACATCATATCCATGGCTTCGGATTTGCATACAGCAAATTTATTTTCCGGCAACACGACGCCGTCCCAGCGGTCGCCGCGCTGGCTGCGGCGGCGTCGCGAGATCATCACTCAGTCGCCCCCCCCGGGCGCGCGGGCTAATTGAATGGCGCTGTAAATAAGGGCGAGGCGCCCGCCCACCCGCTGCAGCCGGGCGCGAGGCACGTTGCATTGCGGCTCACCCTCGCAGCCCTCGTTTCGGAGACTCGGACTCTTGAGGTAAATCGAGAATGAGGCCTACGTTCGTGAGATATGTTGTTTAAGAAAACTTTTCTTTCCGATACTCTGAAATATATCCCTAGTTCTATGAAACATGCAGTACAGATATTTAATTCTCGTGATGTTACATTAAATAAGCTGTAAAGGGTTTTCTAAATTATTCACCTTTTGCGATAAAACTTCTTATTCTGAGACGATATAATCCAATTTTTTGTCAGAATGAATAACATTCAGAAAATTCCTAATTCATTCGACTTGAGGTCTAGTAAGTAAAAGGTGACCCTGTGTAATTGCACACTGGCCGATGCGGTCTATAGGGGAGATGAAGGTAGAGCTCCACCTATTCGTCGCCGTCGGCTCAAGGAGGAGGTCGTGTGGCGAGCACAACGCTCCGGCCGCCTTTACCCCCAGGAAAGATCCTGGTACTCACTTGGAAAGGAGGCTGAGTCGACCTCAGAGCCGCCCTGAATGGAAATCACCACATTAAAAACCCCAGCCCACGCCGGGACTCGAACCAGCGCCCTACCACTGACCCACAGCAGCTCCGGTCGAGTGAGTAAGTTACTAAAAAAAGTAGTAACACATTTCTCAATTTGAAGCGAAGCTAAATAATATGAAAATACTCTATAATCAAAGAAACACAGAACAGATTTCACGAAACTGTGTCAACTCTTAGAAATATTTCACTCTTTAATAAATAATGAATTAAATAATACATCTTGCAGATACTTGAGAACTAACTGTCTCATTTTGCATGATAGTTGAAACACCTAAAATTTGATTCGATCACATATAACAATTAGAAGAAATTTGTAATTACAAATCGTATAAGCAGATCTTATTCTAAAATTTTCAAATGTATGTTTTTTCTTGCAAAAATATCATCTGTTTTCCAAACTGAAATATTACCCATTATCTGACCTGATGCACGAGGGCGTCCAGTCCTCCAAGGAGCTCACGTGCGCATCAGCTATTCATGTAAATTTCGCACCTACTTTATTACGCACGGCTCTCCATCAAAAGAAGGAACGATGACACGTGAACATTAATTTCACTCCATGAATAGGAAGTAAGGCAATTTAATTTTATTGGCAAATAGAGGGCAAGCATCGAGAGGTAAACTCACTAATGAAACATTTCGGATTTAAACGTTATACAATTCAATTTATTTTAGATTGGGTTCTACCTACTATCTACATACTATCTACTAGTATCCGTCACATTGATGTAATAAGAGAAATAATATAAATAGATACTGTGCATTTAGAAATGTAGTTCTGTAAATGTTTCTATGTAAATATGTAATGTACTAACAATGAAAATGAGTAACAAATTGCAACTTTCATTGTAACCACGAGGTAATACAAGTGGTAAAAAGAAGTAGTTTCGGGGAAAAAATTATCAAATTTATTCTAATGATTAGTGTCGGACGATCTGACTAGAGTTGTTCAATTGGTGTTGTATTCAATCAGAGGTAGTTTAAATGAGTGCGAGTTTTCTAGAGGTCTTTTAAGACAATTATCAGAGAATTAACAAATAAATACTCTCTTTCGTGAAGAAGTCAATGGCAAATTTTTGCTGTTTGGGAAACAACATTTTTGTATTCATTAATGTAACAATAATAATAATAATAATAATAATAATAATAATAATAATAGTAATAATAATAAGAAGAAGAAGAAGAAGAAGAAAATATATTAATTTAATTTTTAATAATTGCGTGCCCTATGATTATTACTAAAATGATCTATTCATTCACCCTGTTTTGATATAAAAGTAGGTATAGATGTGTGGCAAAAGCGAAGCCCAATTCCAAATACTGAGTGAAATGCGCCCCTTTGATTTTCCATCCGCATGCCTCTCCTCGCGGGGATATGTGCGGCCTCCCTCCCACAAGCGCTTCTCCCTCGCGCGTCCAAAGGGCGAATGCCGCGGTAGGTGCGGGCGGGATCTGCCCTTCGTCAGCGCGCCAAGCGACCGCCAGCTGCGTCCAGCGTGGAGGACCGTCATGCCCTGCGACGCCCAGCGACGCGGGGGGCACGCACGGCAGGAGCCGCTCATTGGTCAACCGATTCCACCAAGACCAGCGACTGCCACCCGCCTATCATTTTCTTCATCCGCTCCCTCTTTACCAGTTTCTCACTATACATTTCTAGTTTCACTGTACGTTCTGTTCAACTGCAAATCAGTTAGCCCTCACAGCACGAAAGTCATGGAATACATTATATTGATTTTTAGCATTTAAATTATTGTTCATAAAATTCTTTGATCTTTGAAAAAGCGTTTTAGATGATGGGTTTATAATTTCTTACATGATATTTCAATAAATTTATATTGTAATGAATGAATCGTATGAAAAAGGAAATTGCGGACATCAAGTGACTGAAAGTTTTCTTAAGTTTCCTGTGCCGTACACATCCTGCTGTACGTTACTTTTCCACCTTACTATGTTTTAAAAGCAAGCATGAATAATAATAATAATAATAATAATAATAATAATAATAATAATAATAATAATAATAATAATAATAATAATAATATAAAACACGGGTACGGGTTCATTAGAACCAAAAGCCGAGGCGTTGGTGTTCTTTATACCATCCGAAGACATCAGACTTGCTGCCAGCAAGGCAACAATAATACTGCGCGGCCTGAGCCACCAGCCGTCTGCACTGATAAAAATACTTTTTTTGCAGCCAACATGTTCCTAAGCAGCGTACAGGCGGTTGGTGGAAAACGGCGTGGTATTCAGTTTCTTGTAACATCGAGGTCACTTATTAAACAACTGCACATGCGATTGACACTTCATCAGGAATCAGTTCATTCTAAGATTTCACCAACATGTTCATTCCAACTATACTGAAGTTGGGAATTTTAGATACTTTAATATCAGTGTGATATTTTAATAATGCAATGTCGGATTCAGACAAATCAGAAAGTCATTATGGAGTGAAAAAGGTTACTTAATATGTTGTCCTAAACCTTCACCTTTATACGTTATTTTTCTACTTTGGTTTCCTTTAGAAATAATAATAATAATAATAATAATAATAATAATAATAATAATAATAATAATAATAATAATAATAATAATAATCATCATCATCAAATAAATGGCGATAACGCGTAAATATTTATTAGACCACAATGTGGTGGCATTCGTAAAGTGCGTGCCCGGTTGGAGAGCCCTGGCGCAGTGCGTGGGAACGCAGGGCGCAGCGGAGCTCCTCCTCCGGCGTCGCGACGCACTCACAGCCTCCGCAGCTGGCGCGGCGGCGGCGCTGGGCTGGTACTGCGCGCGCGCTTAATTAATGTCCTTGGCAGTGCGCGCCGTAAGGCCAAAGCTATTTAGCGGCGGCGGCGACGGAGCGCCCGGCGCTGAGGGGCAGGGGCGGGGGCGGCGCGCAATTTCGCGGGCGCGTATGGAAACGCGCAATGGCAAGGCGCGTGGGCGGCGCGGCGCGGCGCGGCGGGATCAATAGCCGAACCAATGCCAAGGACCGCACCGCGGCGTCACGAGCGGCGTAGGATCTCACCTTCGCCGCCGCCGCTCGCGCTGCACTCGGCTTGCTCACTCATGCCACTCCGCCCAGAGAGACTCCTCGCAAGGCGAGCGGCCTTTTGTCAAATCCCCGGCCTACTAGGACTCATTCTAACAAATCAGACAAGGAACTGAGGCGGACAATAGTGGGCATAGCTTGGAAAGTCATGGATATAGATCATGACTTCCCAATACACACCGAAACGTCAAGTTTAACACGGTATTCATTTGAGATTTTCGTTGATAAAAAATCTTAGTCAAACTAATAATGCAACAAAAAGATTTTTGTACCTGATTTCTAGTTTCCAGGACTTCCGAAACTCTTCCAAGATCGGTCCTTATAAACGTATTACTTTCTGGAATAATTTCTCATCGTGCACGATTCTCGAGTGCTCGTAGATGAAAGTTCAAAAGGCACATCGCGGTTTTCCTGATAATTATTTTACAAAGGCAGCATGTCACAGATAGTTTTAGCGGTGTGATGTGTATCACACACACAATTATAATTACAAAATTCTGTCAATACTGCATTTAATCACGTGTATACCCATCACTAAAAACATTTTTCTACTCCCATAGTATAATGCTGTTATTTGATGGCTGCAACCAGTTGCATAATGATACTCATTACGATACAGATTTCATTATGACTGGTTCTTGATCAATCATAAAGAAGTTTACAAACCTAGTATTGACAATTAATTGTTGAGAATGGTTGTAGTACATGTGTTTGTTCGATATGTACATTAAAATTGCATTTGAAATTATATTGTACTTTGTTTTATCTACTTTTATTACTATTAATTGTTTCCTTGAATATTATTTAAAATAAATTGCATGGTAATTTCCCTTCGGTCTTATTTGACTAGCGCAATGCTCTTCTGCAGGCGGACTGGTAACCACAGTCAACTGCGGCAGCATGCGAGGGTAGGGTTAGGGAGCTGTCCCCTAGGTGGGCTTGGCTGAATCCTGAATGTCAACTGCCCAATCGATCCCATGTAAAAGTTTAACTTATAAAAGTTACCATAAGTCGTAGAAAATGTACCGTATGAAACTCGATGTAATGGGTATTAATACACTCGCGTGAAGTTTACGATACTCGCTCGTATCATAATATCACGCTTGTGTATTAATGCCCATCATTACATCATCGTTTTCATAACGTACTATTTACGGGCACTTTACTTTAGACAAGGAGTCATATGTACACTAGCGCAATGCTACTTATTTAACACACCATTCCGTTTGATAAGATTTTATTTTAGGAGATGAATTAGTACTAATTTCAGCATCATTTTTAGGCACACATCAAGAGCATTGTATATCAAAGAAAAGCAAGGTAATACCAGAGGAGTTGAATTATTCAAAAGAGAGGCTTCTTCGGCTGATTTCGAGGGGGAAGCGCTATTGAAGGGTAATGCTACCTAATCCACACCCCGCTCCGCCGTGCATTCCACGGTGCAACGTGACAGCCGCTACCTCCGGCGCTCGCCCGCCCAGTGACACGCGGAGGGCGGGATCAATACGCGCCCAATGCCAAGGGCCAGCACTCGGCGCCCGGCGAGCCACCGCCGGCGGCGGCGCCGGGCCCCGGAGCCGGTCCTGACCTACTACGATGGCGCTGGGGGCCTCCCGCCCCGCCCCACTCCACCCCACCCCCACCGCCCCCCGCCGCCGACCGGTCGGGGGAGCAAGAAAACGTGACGGCCATGTCCTTGGGTTATTCTGTCGAATCAAGTAGTTACGACGTGAAGAAATACGGCGAGGGCCGGGCGGTATCGAGACAATCATCTGGCCGAGGCAACTCGCCCGGCGAGCGGGCGGCGGCGATGGAGGTGATGTTGGAGGTGACCGAGGCGGTGATGCGGTCAGCCAGCGGAGTGTGGCGGAGCCCCGTGACCCCCTCACCGCGCCGGGTTCTCACCGCCAGCTCGGCCCGCGCGCCACTCGCCCGCGGTAATGACGCTATACGTTATTGGTCTTCTTCTTCTGTTTTAAAAGTAATAAAATTTCAAGTACGTTTTCATTGTGTAATTTACTATGTAAAAATGAAATATAAGAACAAAACACGCACGAGACGAAAAATACTTCGTAGCACGCTCCCATTATGGAGGCGATTTATCCGGCGAGGAGATAATTGGGGGGCGAACGGCGCCTGTGTGTGAGGAGATGCGTCTTCCAATACGAATTGAATTTCCCGATGTCGAAGTGCGTGGAGCTACCAACAGCAACGGCACGGTGCGAAGGCGGAAGATCCCAGGTTCTGCCTCCACAAAGTCTCGCCCCGTCCCTGAAAGGCTTGCGAAGCAACAGGCAGATGTGTTCGTAGCAAGGTTTTTGCCTTCACGTTATGTGGGATTCAACTCGCTTCGGAATGTTTAGCAGTAAAGATACTGTAGTAATGTGTGATAAGCCCTGATTTTATTTAACCAGAAAAAAGGCATCAAGACAGTATAAATACCATGCATGAATGCATATAGAATGCATATAGTCAAAGAATACACAATGTCAACGCGATTTATAAAGAAGAAGTTCCATGGTCGAAAGCATGACGTTCTTCATTGTGAGAAAGAAAGCACGGCCCCATGGCAGTATAAAAAGAATGTATGAAGGAGGTACTGGCCGTAGTTTTGTAGAAATTTAGTAATATTCAGTCTCTTGCGACACCGACTAGAACAGATGCATTTGACCAAAACGGTACGAGTATCTTCAGTTAAGATTGGGTTTAGTAATTTCAGTTACAGGGAAGTGGATGACACGTAATTAGTTTTGATGGACTTAAATAGTTGCATGGAATAATAATTTAAAGATGACGTGTTAATTTGTGTTGTAAATTGTAAATTAGATCTAAAGAGACTTCGTACTCGAAACGGAATTTATGATAGGAGAGATTCGTAGACGGGACGATAATCAATAATTCGCGTTGGACATAACAGTCCCGAGTGGTTCCTCACCTGAGGCACAAAACAGGGAAAGTCGCAATCGCGGGATAATTTATTTGCAGTTTTTGTTTTACATGAGACCACCAACTTATAATACTCCGGGAATATTTTGCAAACTGATTTTGATATTAGGTACGATTTCAGCAGGAGGGACATCAACACGAACATCTAATGGACAATATCACGACAGAAGATTTGGAATTCATCCGAGAAATCAACGTTGCGCGGGAAGATCATAGTAAGCCATGAACTCAAATTCTTGACAGTACAGAATTACTATTGTTGTGTGCAGGAATAGTAAGATCAGATCGTTTATGATCTCATTAATTGTATAACAAATTTGTAATAAATGTTAAGTTATTATTAAAAAAAGACTGGTAATTTGTAGCTAGATGCCATAAATTAAAATAACCAGTTTCAATCAATAGAACTTCCTGAAATCGTAATTCTGTGTAGAATTGAACATCCACATACGACAGGTAAGAAGGAAGCATGTTATATATCGAAACCGCAAAAATAGAAAAAGAATCAAGATAACATTTCAGTACTGGGCAAATTTATGAGCATAGCAGGGTAAATAAATGGTGGCATATTATGTGAATTCCCATAACGTGCCCAAGCAGTAAAGTAATAATATAAGATTAGAGAGATTCATCATTTCGTGATAATTCACAAGTTAGCAAGAAAAAAAATATTAGTGTTATTTATTATGTACCAGTAGCGGGTATTTCATAAATGACTTGCCCAGCATCGGGCAACAAATGTAAATAAGTATCCCAAGGTTTAAATATCCAAATAGTAAACTGCTTTATATTTAAAAAATAAAAGTTTTTTTCCGGTGGACGATTACATAACTTTCTTTTCTAACGAAGTTTCTTCGTAAGGCGAGAAAGTGAAAACATACACGAGAAACAGTTTCATGAAGTTAGTAACAAAACATTTCTTGAAATTTTAATTTTCAAAATACAAAATACTTTTAATTCTTTTGGGCCAGGGAGAAAATTATTTTACAATGAAAATTTTACTATGATGCGTTAATGTGTACCTCATCATATCCAATGAGTTCAAAGTATTCTCTCTTCCGTAGTACTGTTAAGGTAGCGTAGAAGATCTCTCTACCTTCTCAAAACATAAAAGTATTGTCAATTGCCTCTAAAATAAAATTGTGTTATATATAATTAATTAATAATGCTTTTTAGGCGAATCAGAGTAAGAAATTTCTTAAAAGTGATTAAAATTAATATTATTTAATAAAATAAATATGGAATTTACTTGTTCCTTCCTTCATATGCACCAATCCCATTTGCATTTGGGACAATAAACAGTTTAATTTTTTTCTTATTTTTCCTAGTACTGAAATGTAAAATAATTTGCTTCACATAGTGTAAATGTGTGTAATTTTTACTTATATATATATATATCTATCTATATATATATATATATATATATATATATATATATATATATATATATATATAAAGTGTGTGTGTGTGTGTGTGTGTGTACAAAAAGCACCGTACACTATGTCCTGAAAGCCCCCGATTTAAACAACGGATTCAAGATCGTTAAGTTTCATCGACCGTGAGCTCTCTGAAGCTCAAAGGGAGGCAGAGGATTGATTGATTGACGTTTCCAGGCCAGGCAATAGCCTTAGTCATTAGTCACGTAAGTATATTAAAGTTACATCGCCGGAAATGGCAGTCTCCGTTTCCGCTGGATGGTGAGATCCGGCCCCGACTTGCACGTCGGCTAGCGTGGTTTTCCCTAGCCAAGTATCTCTCAAGCGGAGCACCACCCTATCCAGGACGAAAACTTGTTTCCCGACGTGGGTGGTAGTGTAGTGCTTGTAAAGGTAAGTGTATGTAAAAAGGGAAGAGAAAGGAAAGAAAGAAAAGAAAGGAAAGCGCGCAGTCCATGGTCCGTTTGTGAAGGCACTGCTCCAGCATTATCATGGTAGTAATGGGAGAAATCGGAAGAAACAACCGATCAGAGCAGACGGCCCCTGGAATCCTGATCGAGACAGCGACTGAATTCAACCTAGCTCTCAAGCTCGAGTAAAAAATCCTTCGTCGAGACTCGAACCCTCGGCCCTCCCGGTTGGAATGGCTACAGTGGCAACAGTCGTTGCCCTGAGCTCACTCAGCCGATGAGGCGCAGCGGCGCGGCGGGCGCGGGAGAGGCAGCTAAATATACAGCGTCGCGCTATATATCTGCAGTAAGCACCCTCTCCATCACGACAGCGCGCGCTGGCAGCCCCCATTGCGCGCCGTCCATATCGCACTCACAAATGAAGCAATTCACCTTGAAATAGTGGCGGAATTAATTTATTGTGATGTTCCCGCACAAGAATCATTGGGTCGCTCTGCGCTGCTGCGGGCTGCCTTCTCTGGAGGACCATTCTGCCACTTCTGTCATTTACGAGACGCAAACTGGTGCTCGAGCGGTTGAAGAAATCTGAATTACTAAATATACCAGACCATTGCACTATTTGGGTAAAATGCCTCTGTAGAATCCTTTGTAATCATATTTACATTTTGAAAATTACGTAGAAGAAAATCAACGATCTCAATCCAATGCTTACTACTCATGGAATATTTTAATTTTTTCTCTCACAATATATCAGATTGTTTACAAATAAATAAGGGACAACGAGATGAAGGGTCTAAAATTTCGGTCCTTATGCATCACCAGAAAAGAAAATTAGAGAAGTTATCTTCTAAAATAATTCAAAATTACACATTCCAATTAGATGTTTCAATAATTGGGTACGAGATTAATTAAGCATTCCTTAAATAATATTCGTTGGCGTTGAACTATCCGTTCAGTTACAGTTTACGCGAATTCTTTAGCTTCTAGAGGCTCTGGTTCGAAACCTTTCCTGGCGAGCGCTACGCGGCTAATAAAGCGGTATCCTGTGTAGATTTTGCTCTTTGAGGTGGAACCGGTCAAATGGCCTGGCCCATAAAAGCCGGTCGTTGTACGTACTACACAGAAAAATAAGCCCTCGACATGCGAGGCGCGTTTATGTATGCTGCAAAGAAACAGCGCATATTACGGCATTAACACGAGGCGATACACGATAATGCCCCCGCGCCGACCGGTCCCCCGCCCACGCAGTGTCGCGCCGCGCCGCGACGAGGCGCCTCTGTCGGCGACCGCTCGTCCCGCTCCTCACATTCGGCCAAACGTCTCTGAGAGAATGCGTCAATATCTCCCAATAACGTTAGCTTGCTGGAATGAACGTGCTTCTTGAAAACAGGGAAATATCATATTGAGCTGATTCTTGGTTAAATGAATTTAATGTGCAGTAATATACATGATGGTACAGGAAACTAAAAGCCTGTGTGAGCCGTTTATTACGAACTACCTGTGTGCAACACATAGGAATATGTTGGCTGCGTCCAAGAATGTTTCTCAGTGTTCCTATATTGCAAGTTAGAGGGGGAAGACACTCGTATAGCTTCTGTAATTTATTTGGATCGAGTCAATAACTAATACAAATATCACATAATTATACAAGGTCGATACTTTAGAATCTTAATAGAGCCGTGGGCAAAGCGATATCTCTCAACGTCGCGTTACTACTCAGATTTAATAAGTGTAGAAATAGTCCTTATGGTTATTTCCAGTGCAATGTAGTAGACCACGTCCGTTATGCGAAGCCTACGTTGCAATTACACCCCTAGTCCTTTTTAACATGTTGTTCAAAATAAATTAATCATTCATCTTGTTTAGTTCTTCTAAACAATCAACATTTTCATTGGTTTTTGAAATTTGAATGAGCTGATTGAAATGTCAATATTCATATTTTGTGATGTCTCTGTACCCAGAGTTCACTTCTTTAGTTGGATCATATAACATTTGGTCTCATTAAAAAATAACATTTAGGTCAACATTATGCACCGTATAGCAAAGGAGATTATTAGATCTTAGGGTCCATTCACAAAAAATTATCCTATGTAAAGGGAGACACAAAACAAGCCGTTTGCGTGTACTGTGTTACAAGCAGAATTATCAGTCTGAAACAACAACAACAATTTCCATGCTTTCTTCCCGTGATATCTGATTCCAAAAAAGTCAATGAGCATTTTTCAGAGAAACAGCGTGGTTAACCCGTGTTGTGCATGTGAAAGAAGCGAGTGGTGCGCCCCGCCCCGGCACTGTTGGGTCCAGGACGCGCGGTTGACAGAGTTGGGCGGCCCCGTCTAGATTCGCCCCGATTCCCGTTCCCAGCGGCCGAGAGCAGCGCCGCCCTGGCATTACGTTTTGTTCCCTCCGCCCAGCAGGCTCTGACTCACCCTCCTCCTATAAAAATAAGCGCACGGCGTGTTGAGTTAATAGCCTCGTCCAATAGCTCAAAATTCAAGGAAAATAAAACTAAACACAAAGAAGGGCAAAAAGAAAGAGTATGTTGTAAGTTGAAAATAAAAGTTAATAAATTCGATAAAACAAAAAAATAATTTTACAAAAGAAGGTAGATAGAGTTTTCGTAAAGGCTTTTGTAAAATGAGATCTTTTAAAATAACAGAGAATGTAATTTTAAGGAATTACAATTAAACAGAGAACGTCATTTAATTTGTGGAATGCAGTTATATTTGAATCAATCAATTTACGTTTTAAGTTGCTTAATATTCTCTAAATACAAAATATTCGCACATTGTGAAGATTTTCCTTGTACTTCTCATATGTATCACTAAAATCAAACTAGACGAAAAATATAGCACAATCCTTTACTATGGATTTCACACTCTATAGAAAAATCCACAACTGCACTGAGAAATATTTATTTGGAGCCAACAGATTCCTGTCAGGTGAATATAGACAGTCACCGAACAACGATACGAACAGTTTGCTATAGCACCATGGGTGTTTATTACGTACTAACTGCACAATCGATTCACCTAATTATGAATCATTTCAATCTAATATTTCCCGTTTTCACGAAACTTGTTCATTGCAACTACGCTAACTTTATTGGGAATTTTTTTATTTTTTCTTAGAGTGTAAAAGTGAAACGAAACTACAACTGATTCAGCAATCGGTGTAGAAGCAAAAACCAGAAACCAATATATAGATTACATTTTAACGCGAGAAATTTCTTGAAATACGTTTCTCTTTTCCACCTTTGGCTCGCTCTCACCATAACCCCACTCTTTCCATCGTGCTACACATCAACCGGCGACCGCATGACAACCCCCCTGGGCCTGTGCGTCAGGCAACGCCTTCGCCGCTCCCCGCCCGCGAGCCGGCGCCGCCGCAGCGCCTGGCGCAACGCGCGTGGCGCGGCCGCCGCAATTTCTCGCACTCGAAATGTCAAGTGACGTGTGCGCGCCACGCCGCGCAGCAGTGCATTGTCCCAGATACGCGCACCGCCCCCTCCAACGCCGTACGCAGCTCAAGGGCGCCTCATTTCCCCGCGCTTGCCCGGATCCTGGGCCGGCCCACTTGGAAACTGCGATTTTTTTTAATATTTTATTTTTTCATTTTCTTATACAGCGAGGAGAGCGCTTTTCAAGATTTAATACTGAGTAGGCGAATTGACGGGGACCGTGCCGTGGACCGTCCCCTCCTAGAGACTTTGTTGATCTCTGCTGGAGAAGTATTAATTTCTTCTTACCAGGGATGCAAAGAATCCACAATAGCTGCACCGCTTATGATTTCCACCCTTTCAGATCTTTAAGAATAAAGGAAGTTGGACTAGGAAACATTCCCGACAGTATTCTTAGGTTAAATCCAGATTATGTTGAGTAAGCAAAGATCGTTTTATGTCCAGATTAGGGAGAATCGTCAAGAAAATCATTATCAAAGCTACATGTTTTGCAAAATATACTTATTAGCAGTAGATGCACTATCATATGTCCAAAGCACACAACTCCTTACGGAATTTTTCAATTGAATACAGTAACTGAACAAATCATTCTCTAACGCATAATTTCTTCTCCCGTCTTCAATTCTTCCTTTGGAGCCATATTTTCATCACCACAATATTCAACACAACCTATACCACCTCTTTCCCATATGCCCCTTACATACCACGTTTTAATATTTTCAGAAGCTCGACAAAAATATAGTTATAAATCATAAATGCAACCATTTACCAACAATCAAAAGTGGACTATGAAGTACTTTCCGAAGGTTATTTCCAATTAAAATGAAAACAAAAGTCGTAAGACCAGTAAACCAGTAAGGGTTGGCCAGTAAATTGGAGTCAAAAAAATTTTAAAAAATAATCATAAAAAACAATCTGGGAAAATGTCTCCTAAAGAGCATTTAAGAAGCGTTCAAGGCTTTTCCCATGTTCATACCTATATACGTGTTTTTTATATGGTGCTTGATTTATAAAATTTTAGGTGTCGAAACGCGCCCCAAATTAATTATTAATTTAATAGAAATAGTTATATATTTATAATATAATATAATAATTATTCCCGAGGTACCGGAACGCCGTTCCATGGCGTTCCGTCGGAAATCATACCCTTCATGTATATGTTTTCTCAAAAAGTATTTAGGAAGAACATTATCCCCAAATATTTCAGTCTTCACTGACAAATAATACATTTTACTGAAGTATATGAAAAAACTTGTTTCAAATACATATTTGCCCCTGTAAAAGGAAATGCCACTCACGCTGTTAATAATTTTAAGAAGGGCACTTTTCAAAATGTGAATCCATAAGTCGTAAATCTAACGCGACTCTTCATATTATTCAATGCATGGAAATGATTCAGATTACTCAGATATTAAATTCAAAATGCAAGAAATTATAGAATGTATCGGATGTTTTGAAAAAAATGCACCAGTAGGTATTTTCAGCATTATCTGAACATAAATTGCTTGAGAAACTACTTTTGAGCATTCGACGTACAAGCCGAAATAATTCAAAACTTCACATTTCAAGGTGTACACTTTTCTCCGAAATTACAAATCTAATTACCTTTGGATGTTTGTCAAACAACTGAAATTTAATTTATCTTATACACTTTTTTACAAATTCAATATCAAAAATATCAAATTGTAACATTTGGGTAGTAAATAACTTGCTAAGTGTACGTTAGTTTACGTATGAGTTGAGAAGTATCAATGTTTAGATCATTCTCTATTTCGTTCTATTTGAACCTAGAAAGTAGTTTGTCCTCATCTCGAGAGAGTGTCTCGACAGCAGGTTTTTAACATTCAATGTATTCTCTTTGTTTTTCTGCTGCGTTTTTGGAATTCTTACGACTTTCTTTGTCATCCAAAAAACGCTTAAGAGGCATTTAATATCTATTCCACCTGCAGTTATAATGTGTTATACACTACTAGGGTTGCGGCATCGATGACGATGATTTCAGAACATCCGAAGCGTTTTTTATGGAAACAGACATTTTAAATATGGATTCTTTAAAGAAGATTCTATTTACTTCCATGTTTTGGGGTTGTTTTTACGTTTTTGATGTTTTGTTTGCGAATGAAAATTTGTCAATCTCAATCACAAGTAAAAGGTAGATTACGATGATACCACTGTCAGTTCATGTGTTCGAACGAACCGAACGCTGTTTATACCACCTTCATCGAGGAGACTATCTCTTCCCCGGGAGATGACCGAGATGCCCTGTTACTTCCTTCCCATTTCCTCACAAGTTGCACGCGGAGAGGCGTCGAACGCAGATGCAGGAGACTTAAGGCCTCTCTTTTCTTCCTTCTTTCTTCTTCGGCGAACTGAGGAAGTTCTGATCTCCACAGACCACCCTGGGCGCTCAGACTTTCAGGTTCAGTCTTGTTAATAGCTATTATTTTTTAAAATTTCTTTTGGTAGTAAAAGCTTAGTTATAAATTACTAAACAAGGCCACTGTCAATTTCAATTGTTAGTTGCGGATGCCGCGCGCCCTCTGCAGAGATCCGTCCGCGGAGAGCGCTACCTGTCGCCTCGGACGCTCTGCGCGCCGCTGCAGCTCCAGCGAATGGAGCCGGATTATTTATTAATCTTCAGCCACCGGTTCCGCGAGGAGACAAATTGGGTAGCCGTTAGACGCGCCTTCGTTGCTTGCAATTACATATGCATTTATTCACTGCTCTATTTGGAGCGAAGTGGTTAGGAAACGGTTCTATTACTTGATTTACGTGTCTTTGAGTACCAAAAAGACCCCTTCTTCTCCTCAGAATTAATAGATTCCTGGGTGGAAAGTCGTATTTTCTTAAAAGAAATTGTGTCCTCCGTTTTAAATAACTGTTGCATCACCCTGCAAAATGTAAGCGTTTTATTTTAAAAGCGTTAAATTTATTTCCTTTTCTGTGGTTTTGCTGTCGAGAAACATCGTTTCTTGACCAATATAACATTCTAAATTTTCTTTTAAATATTAAAACGTTTTCTGAATTAAACAGTGATTGCCAAGATGTGAATGTTCTGAAATTTTAGATTGGATTTCTACGTTGCAAACATGATTATAACATTCACAGGCTAAACAGTCAGGAGAAAAAGATAACCGTAAATTAATATTGGTGAGATCTCAACATGTATATAAATTCACACACACATACCTGTTCCCTGCGACAATTTAAAATAGCAAGGTCGTTAATGAGTGATATAATAGAATAGTCTAACATCAAAAAGTCTGAAACAGATAATTTCCTTTCAAATTTTTATATTGCACAACGAGAAAATATTAATAAATTTTGGAAGTATGTTGATAACATTTGGTTCGTTCAAATACCATATTTCCAGCGTAAGCAACAAGAAAGCTTTTTACAACTACCCCTAAAATAAGGCAATTAACATAAAAAACCATAAATAAAAGCACCCTTAAATAAACCCAAAAATGTTATTCAGCTTACGGTGGTAGTAGATATTTTACTGGGATTCTGAAGCTTGAATAGAACAAATATTGCTGTATTTTGTTAGATAATATATGCCGCATGGCGGAACATTCACGAAAAAAATGAGTGTTTTTTTGAATCCTTGAGTATACGGTCAACCCTTTGAAAAGCCAATTTCCGAACGCGCGTTGTTCAGTAGGAAAATTCACGGAAGGAGCACTCGCAACTACGTCTAGGGAAATAGAATTGTAAAATTCTATTACATTTTGCAAATATGTTTTTCAAAACGTTACAATGGTTTCATTCTTTTCTGGTTTCATTTGCAATATTTCAGCACAATCTTTCTAAAATTTAATTTGCATTAAAATAATTTTATTTCTTTATACAGGAAAAAACAATATTATTTGTTTAAAAATAAAACTGTGAATAAGTGACTGATAATCAGATTATCTTTATTTGTAGACCTGGAAGATCTTGATATTTTCAGAGATTTAAAATTTCATGCAAACAGGCAACATCTGAAAATGAGGATTGTAATCACTAGACATCGGATGTTTAGGGAAATGCCTATTTTATTCTAGCAAACTTATTTAAAATCTGATAATATATGTACACGAATCATGACAAATGATGACATATGACGAAGTCTTATAATGCTTTTGAGCATAAATGCCTTTTTTGCATAAATACCTTTTTTAGGACATTTTTCCTTTTTATTTATTATTTTTATACACAACGCTAAGATATCGGAAAATCGGCGATGGTCCAACCTGACAATTCGTTACAAAATTTTCAATTCACGTCTTGGTATTTTAAATTACGCGAGAATTCCTGAAAGTATACCTTCTGATTTTTCTCCATTTGCCTATTTCATAAATACCAGCCATGATTTGAAAACATGGTCGATTGACAATACAGCGAGGGCACCGAAATTTTAAGTGGAAATAAATATAAATTCCCAGAAGATTTCAGTGTTGCTGGTGTTGGACTTCCAAACTATATAACAGGCACATCGTTCAGATATCCTTCTCCACATTCAAACTGATTTTGTCACCCAGTCGTCGCAAATTTGAAATTGTGATCCTTGAAAAGTTACTGGTAATATGCATATATTACTGGTTAATACAAACTATTAAGAATGAAATGTAGAAGAGTTGTAAATATGTAAATCTAGTTTCACATTAAAATATACGAACTTGTTTTGTGCATTTAAGTTTACAACATAATATAGACAAAAATTACAATTTTTCATTTTATTATGTATGTAAGAGTAAGACAGTGACTTTCTTCTCTCGTTTTTTGACATTTTCAGTGCCTTTTTAGGTGCCTAAAAGACGATTGTTTAGTGCCTAAACATCCGATTTCTAGAGTTACATCAAATTAGCATTCGGCATTATGCTATTCTTCTGTTCTATATTGTCGCAAAGAAAATAGCCGTAATGTGTTATAACATGTTATCGAATAAAGTTTGTTGTTATGGAACGAAACAAAAGAATTGTTAATGTAGAGATAGAAAAAATATACGGTGTTCAAACTATATTAAAATGAATTTAAAAATGCTCAGATATAATAAAAATAGAATGTGAATTCATCGCCATCAAAAGAAATATAAGAATTCTAGGTATTTCTGTGGCAAATATCAATGGGTCAAACGTGTTTATATTTTCAAGATGTACGTTACAGTGTGCAAATTTTTTGGTTACATTTGCCAAAAACTAGGGAAGGGGAGTGGGCGGCGAGGCGCCAGGGAGCCACCGGCGCGGGCACAAAAGGCGGCGCTCTGAGCAGGCGGGGGCGGCGCGGCGGGGGTGTCGGCGGCGAGTGCCCGCTCGGGCCTACCTGCCCCTGCCCCTCCACGGGGGGCCTATTGACCCCGCAAGTAGGTCGCACGGCCCGCGCTACCCCGCGCGAGAAACCCAAGAATTTAATTTGCAACGCCCCAGCCCGCGAGGAGCTCCCCGGGGCCAAGAGCGCGCGCACCCTCCGTTTAAACAACTAGCGCGCTCCATTTCGCGCGCACAAAAGATGGCGCTTCGACACAATTTATCGGGCGATAACTTTTTTCGGGAGCTCCCGTACAATGGCAGAAGGTGCTTCTCGCCCAAGGCCATTCCGGGGTACACGTGTTGAGCAGACGCGGTAGGCCTCCTGCCAACTGCAGCCAGGGCCCGCCGAGACCTCCTCCAGCACAGCAAACCGAGTGACACACCACATCATCAATCTTTCCCTTGTTACGATTTTCCACAGCATTCCGCACTATATTTTGAAAAACATAATTTTAGAAATTTGTGTAATTTCATCTAGAACAGGACATTTCGCGATAAAAGAATCAAAGAATTCATTCTCGTGTTGTTTTCCAGTTTGATTTCCCCAATGAATAAGAATTATCCAAAATGCAATATAAAAAATAAACAAATAATTCAAATTAAGTATGTATCACGTAAAGTACCTTAAATATCATTGGTAATGAAAATATCTTTATCAATTCTAATATTCTATTCGTTAACCATATTTTTTATTTATCTGAAACTAAGATTTTTCTTTACTTTACATGCATAATACATACGGAGTATTTTAAAGAAAATTAATAAGCGTGTTACAATTTTTTCGATTCGAAAGTACACTACACCTTAAAAATTCACACAATCAGAAACAAAATCACAGTAATGTGATATTTAGATGATTCAAAAAGTAAAATAAAACTTAGACAGGGCTTAAAAAGAAAGTAGCAATCACAGTGAAAAAAAATTGAGGCCATAATTCTCCAAACCTAATTAAATTTGCATAAAGGCTAAGAACTGCTTTCCAAAGATCTACGACACGTAACTTGTAAACATCGTATTCCGGTCCGGCGAGCGTATGATGGTTGGTTTTTCACGGGTAAGAATAGCTTGTTTAATCCTGTTTACTGTTCCACAAAGTAAATATCCAGGAAATTTTATGTTGCTGACGCCACACACGTCCTTCAGTGGAGGTGCTGACGGTGAACGTTTTTGGTGTTACAGGGAAGACACGAAAAATAATTCGAAATTGCTAATTCTACACTGAAGAAAAAGGGACTTCTTTGTATATGGTACAGGTATTATCGAATTAATAAGGAAGTGGGAATGAAATAACGGTAACAGTTTTTTCACATTTTCACTCGTAAAGTTAATATTAAATTTGACAAAGTAAACGATTTTAGTGTAAAGATTAGGCGACTCGAAACCACAGTAAGCACTCCTTTCTAATAGCATACGGTGTAAATTTTGTATGATGGGAATAATTTTCTGTTAATAGGGAAAAAGTTAATCAATCACGAAGTTTTGATTCACTTTTTCAATTAGAAATGACGCATTGTCTCAAAGGTTCCACGAAGATGTAACTTTTACGCGATTCTTTCACTGGTTTTCAAGATTGACATTTCAAGCAACAACAATGAAGAAAGAGTTTAAGAAAGTTCGAGGGGGTAAAAATATTGAAAATTCCTGGGAATGTCCCTTAGTTAAAGTATGCAATATTACCAAAATAACATTTATTTCTGGTATAACGAAAAACGATGCAGTTGACTGGATGTCCATGGGGATAGCCCAGATTGAACATATTTCAACCGCTCAATATTTCCTATACAGAATACATAATAAGTTTGGAGGAAATAATGCTAAAGATTGAAGTGATCTCAGTAACTGCAAATTAAGAAAAATTCGACAACTAGAAGATAAGAATCCCGGAATAACTTTTCAGAGAAAAGAGCAGGTCGGTCTCAAGGTATAGAATAGGACACACTTACTTGTCTCTTACACATCTCGTTTTCATAGATCCTAGTCTATATGCTGAATGACAGTTAACACTGTTGAAAATTATTGCGCATTATTGTGGAACATGCTAGCTGGAGAAGAAAATTACAGGAACCAAATATACTGGAAGAAATATTACGAAACAACGGCAGAGTCATTATGTGTTAAATTCACTGGGTATTGAAATAGAATAAATGAATTTAATATCATGTAAAATATTAAATGTGACATGGACAACACGTAATTAACTAGTTTTTGAAACATACGTTTCTTGTTTTACATCATTTTTCATTAGGAAATAATGTGAATGATTTGAATTCCTGCAAATTTCATTGAGATCGTTAATAAGTAGGAGAGGTTACTGCGACCATATTCTTTTTAAGAGTCGCATATCAGTGGGCATATCAGTGGGATATTAGCGACGGGCTCCACTGTAGTTCTTTATCAATATATTTGTGTACTTAAGGAATTACTGTTTCATCCTTTAGAGCTTTCACTATCAGAATCTTTTTGAACGCTTAGTGATGGTCCAGACTTTGAACACGCTTCGGCTGTTTAGAAAAAAATTCGAATCCGCCGTCGTGTAATCGCTTCCTGAAAACTCTCTCAGCGAGGCCTGCTCATAAATATCTCATTTTAGCATATGTCAACGAATAGTGTGGTCGCAGCAACAGCATTTATGTTGAAATAGTTTATGAAAAACGACGTGGCCGTCTGTAACCCTGCAAAAAGGACTGCAAGTACAGAAAATGTTCAAAAACATAGTATTAGTAATAAATTTAATAGAACCGCCTGAATGATACCTTACACTGCAGTACATGGCAGATTGCAGTCCGCCAATAGAAACCTACGCCACACAACTCGACTACAGTATCTTTTTTCTTTCTTTCTGTGATTGCAAAAATGAAATGCCAAACAAATAGGTTACTCTCTTGTTAAGAGACATCGTTCTCTACATTATAATTATTAGTTATTTAATACATAGTTTAATACATATACAATTTAGTACATAATAATTATTAGTATATATGTATAATTAATACATAAGTATTCTGCCACCAAGTTCTGGAACTTATTTGCAGAATTAGTAATAAATCTATTTATCTATCTATAACAGATGATCTCAAGAACTTTTATTATTCGATGACATCTTGTAAACGAAACCTGCATTTCATAAGGACAACAGACCCGATTGTCGAAAAGTCGTACGTTTAGGGCAGAGATTCCCAACCTTTTTCTTTCATCGACCCCTCTAAGAGAATTGTTTGCTTCATCGACCTCCTTACGCTTTCTCTATAGTATTCAGCATCTATAATCAAGACAAAGAATCGCACATTTTTGTGATCCATAGGATCTTGGGTGGGCGCCGGTTTGTATTCGATTATTGACTCCAATCGACCCTTTGATGAACGTTGATCCCCTTCAAAATGGCATCGACCTCCAGGGGGTAGTATATAGCGACCCCTGGTTTAGGGGAAAAGATATAAATGAATTTTAATTTGAATCTATGGATTAAATTAATAACAGAAAACTTCAACTCGCCTTTAATACGAAGGGATTTGTATTTTTCCAAAAATATATCTTTGACCCAGGTGAATAAGCTGATAAGTCAAAAAACGTATTTTTACAGCAGAGCAAAAATCAACTTTAAACTATTGCTGTAAATCAGGTATTAATGACATTCAGACAAAACCTACACACAAATAGTTCCGTTTTAATATCCCCTTCGTTTGAATATCATTAATCCTTGATATACTTCAGTTGAAAGCTGTTTTTTGTTCCCCTGTAAAACTAAGGGTTTATGACTTATTCACCGGGATCAAAGATATGTGGTCTCAAAAACTGAAAATATTTTAACACAAATTTGCAGAAAATGGTTGTGTCATATTGTTAAATACATGTGCTAATTATTAAATATTCCAATGTCCGTTCAGTTACATTGGCGTTTATTCTAGGGGCAGCGTTGCGCCTTCGGTGCTGGTGCGGCGCGCGGGGCAGCGCCAGGCGCTGGCACAGGCGGGGCGGCCGCGCGGGCCGGAGCGCGGCCTTCGCCGGCCCTGGCGCCCGCCGCCGCGCCGCCCGACGCCCGACGCCCGCTGCCGCCACTGGACCTCCGCGCTTATTTGAGCGAGTGGGCGCCGTGGCGTACGGTGTAGTGTAAGAAGTGTGTCATAGGTCTCATTGTGTTGTAAATAAGTATAAAAATATAAGTATGATTGCGTGAGTAAAAAACACGAAACAACAAAACTAAGAAACAAGAACGAAACAAAACCGTGAAAATTATTATCCTAAGTATGTGAACCTCATATCGCTTACCAAAGCACCGACTATATCCATACGTTAAGGTAGTGTATTTAAGTAGAGCCCCCTTTTGCTGCACAAGCCAAAAACACGTCTTCGGAAAATCTTAGTTAGTTAGTTAATGCCTTATTTTACGTGGCGAGACTCGGGCCATCAGGCCCGCTCTTCCGTCTAACCACGCAAATTTCATAATCTTATTGTTGGACCCCCTCCCTCCACTACGAACTAATTCGGAACAAAAATCGTCTACCCTCTCAAGTCAAGACTTACATGCTATGTTCTTATAATATGCCGTGAACTCGCCGTACACAATACGCCGTGACACAATTCAGCAAAATTGAGTGATCTACAAAAAAAATTAGTGACTGGTATTATAAACAATTAAGTGTTTATAAAGCAAATAACATAATAAAACTGCTGTAAATATTATTTGACTGTGAAAGAGTGTTTTTCAGATACTCTTCGTCTTATTCCATAAGAATGTCTTAGAATGAGACATTGGTTTTGTAGGTTTTGTGGACATTTCAATTACTCATTTTCCACCACTTCGTACAGCATCAGAAACGAAATGGCAAACCCGCTCCCCCCCCATAGTGTTTACGAATTTCTTGAATTACTCTTTCGGCACAGGGCGTATCATGTGTGAAGCTTTTTCATTTTTTAGTTGCTTATTATACCATTCTGTACGTGAATTCCCTTCACATAGGTACTGTAGTTTACGTACCTTCAAATTTTAAGATCCTTATAACTCTTGTTTAGAAAAATGTTTCAATGACTTAATTTCTATCACCAAAAGACTGAATGAAACTTCATCGGTGACATTTTGGCGCGTACTTAATGTAACATACGTAAGAAATTTAAATATGATATGATGATGAAAGATTATCTTCAATTCAAAGACCATTGATTATTATTGACAAAATGAAGTAGAGCTTGTCAAACTTGGAATGTTACCACGTAAACGAGATGAATATGAACGTTGAAGGACAGTAAACAGAATCACGAATTTTGAATATTCTAGTATAATGGTTCAATTTTTAATCTATATTGTTAAATATGATGCAGAGGGAATTCAGAAAACTTAAAGGATATTGTTACACAAAGTCACCTTACTTACATGGTGCGGGATTTATTATCGTGCTAGAACGTGTCTGGGTATACAAGTATCTTGTATGCTGCGAAATTTTAAAGTGTATAGGACTGCAGAACTTACTAACTTATTAGTGAACATTCAATACTTTTTCGTTTATTTAATATTGAAGTTACTATGTAATTACGGTATAGTCAACAAAATAAATATTATTTTATATAAAAATAAAACCTTAAGAATGCAGAAAACGCTGGGAACCTCGAATGGGCTGTCACATAAAAAGAGATTGCAAGGATTCGAATTTAATGTACGCCTTTTATTAACATTTCTAGTTCACAACACACTCTTTATTCTAAAAATCCATTGATGATTGTGGCCAATTTCAGTGGGTGCTTTCCATCACCGATCGGAAGATGAATGATATTCAACACAATAGGAACCAGCAGCTTACAGCCAATAAACGACCCATCAATAATTTCGAATAGTGCTCATGCCTGAATGAAATTGACGAATGGGATTTTATGATGGATGACCTATGTATTATAAAAGAAAATGTCCGTTAGAATTTGTTTTCCGTTGAAGACGCAAAACTGCCGTAAAACTTGTTTATTTTTATTTTAATTTTCAATGTCCATAGATGATTAGCAAATACTCTACGAGAGGCACACAAATTACACAGAAAGGCGCAACATTCCGGTCAACATAAAGAGGAAGAGATTCGATTTATCACTCTCACAGGGGTGGTCTGTAAGTACGGAGTAGTATATGGCGCAGGTGCAAGTCACCTAGTACCAAAATTAGTCCCACGAACATTAAATGTGCCGTGGATAGAGCAGCGGATAAACACTTGTTCGGCGAGATGTTCGGCTTGAAAATATTCTCTCGAGAGATGGATGGCCTGGTCCGTTTTTGGCGCTAATTACAGTCATAAAGTACGAGACTCGCTGAAGAAATTCGAGAACCAGCTCTGAGTGCATGTAGAGTAAGGTCAAGCTGAAGAAGGCAACGAATAACTTGAAAAGAATTCCACTCAAGACGTAACTAAACATTTGTCAGATGGTAAACTCAAACACTACATTCTTTGATTCATTCATATGTATCAAGAAAATTGATTCTGTTATTCTATCTTCGGATGTATTGGCAAAAACATATTTCATCCTTTCTACCCTATTAAGTATGGATGACTAAATGGTTATGAAATTTGCATAATTTTATTTAACGTTAATGCAACATTCACGACGATATTTGTTACTTTAAAGGAATCAATGATTAAATTAAAAATAAACCAAAACTTTAACTATTAATTTTTATATTATGATATAATGGAATGTGTACGAGATGAATTTTGTTTTATTTCTCCGAATTTATGAAAAATAAGCAAAATTCAGGCCAATATGCACCTTGTTTGCATCTTATGCACCTTGTTTGTCTTTATATTGTATACGTCTTTACATTGGCTGAATTTAGGATATATTCCATTATTTTTACATCTATGAAGAATATCTCATCACGAATATACTCCCAAAATTCTCATGAACTTATGTTATCTTTCATTTTTTCAGATATAATTAAATCCAAAAACAAGATCTATTAATGCAAGAAATATTAATTTAACAATGAAGTATCAAAGAATATAAATTCTCTGAATGATTGTAACGCTAAATTCAAACAGTTCGAATCCCGTTTTTGCTTTTGGAGTAATTTTTTCCTATTTAAAAAAAAAAAGTTCCTCAATTCCGTCGTAATCGTGTCACAGGATTAGAGCGTATATGGTTTAACACCCTATTCATTCAGCTTACAGAAGGTAATAGTTATTTACGTCATAATTTGTGAAATCACATGCCATCCCTAGAAACAACTCACTTTATTTCGATTGTTCTTAATAGACGCCAGATACTTAAATTCTTTAACAGACACCGGCCGTTAAGAGTGGTTTTTCGTGGCTCCGTTTGGTTGCGAAAATTCGATATAAAAGCTCAGTATCCGGAACAAAAAAAAATTAACAACACAACGGGGGATATTTTAGCTTCATGCTCAGCCTGTATGCCCTTGCTCCGCATGTCTCATCTAACCTAGTCGTCTTCAAACGGCCTTCCTTAACTTTATTTTTGGCGGGTCGCCAGTAAATACTCATTTGAAGTACTATGCGACATGTTGCTTAAGTTCTGAGGGTTTAACGTATATCGTGGAAGACATTTCCAGCAATCCCCTCACATAGTCTGTTCTTAGCATCACTTTTTTGGCAGCACATTCTTACAAATGTGAACGGCTTTTGTCCGGGACAAATATCGTGACGTCGAAAGTGAGGAAGACTTTCCGACGCGCACTTCGAGAACTTCATTCGAATTTCTTCTTCCAACATAAAACCATTGACAAATGACAAAAAATTTAAAAACAAAACAAAAACAATTTAGTGACAAAGAAACAGCGTCTGGTTTCACATTAAATTCACGAACGTACCTGAACTTTGTGTTATTAATTACCATTTTTAAGTGGAGGACAAAATATAAAACATACACATGTCAATCCAATAATAAGTAACCATACTTACAGTTTATTGTAATACAATTTATGGTATGTTTGCGTAACGTAAGTATTATGTTATTTTATTATTAATAAATCAATGCGGTTCACTGTGTTTCGCCAAAAAGAAAATGGCCATCTACTTAGAAAAGGTCGAGGGGCACCGGCCCGCCGCGCCGGGCGCCCGGCGGGAGACCCTCGTCCACAAGGCGCGGCGCGGCGCGGCGCGGCGTCGCGGGGCACAAATTAGTCCAGGTGACAGCGCGGCGGCCGCCGACCGCCATAAATTCGGCGAGGCGAGGCGGGGCGGGGCGGGGAGGGGCGGGGCGGGGCGCGTCATGGCGGCAGATCCAAAGGGGCCAGCGATAGGGCATCGGGGCGCAGGATATCCGCCGAGGGCTCTGCGCACGGAGCTTCCGCGACGCCGCGCTCGCCCCCGCGCCACAAGCCTGCGCTCTGGACGCGAAGAGGCCCAACGCAACAAAAATAAATAACAAATGAACTACAAGTAAATAGGAAACCGAGAATCGTCAGAGTCTGACGTAAATGTTTTTTGTGGCCGATCGGATGATAACATGGAAATAATAAATGTGCTCCACACGCTTTCGCTGTCATTTGGACCCACTGTGAGCAGCGCCGGATGCTATCGCCCCGCTCGCGTCGCGCAGTTTGTTCGCCGCGAATGTAATGTGGAGCGAAAGCCATAACTCAGCGGCGGAAGGTGGAACTGTCCAACACGGGCAGGAGGCTACCACTCGCCCGCTGGAAATACGAGCATAGTTTTACGCCCGCTAGAATGTTTTCACCGGGAGCTGATTATGTCACCACAATGTTGCGTTACGAGCCGACGATGGCGGAGTACACATTGTAACAACTAAACTTTGTGTCGCTGTGACGGGTGCCTACCTCCCGCTTGCGCAAATCACCCGCAGCCTAATTGGCGCGTCGATAATTGAGGCGTCACGACCTCTGAAGAATTCTATATCGCCCTTCTCAGGTGCTAAACTAATTGGAACAAAGCTATATAAGAATGCAAGAAAAGTATTACGTTGAATCACTGCTATTAATAGAGTTTGGTGAAAAACAATAAGCAAAACCGAAACAACTTCCCGAACATTGCAACCATCGTTATTTGTCAAATCACTCGAACAGAACACGCAATGAACACATTTTAGGTTTTTATGAAATAAAATTGTTTCATCAATAATAAAATTTTGACGCACACACCATCAATATGACAATAAAATTTACATAGCTTCGTAAAGAATTTGGCCCACAACATTTAGAGGAATATAGATTCCTCTCAAAATTGTCCGCCTTGAGCTCCTGTCTATGCATACTCCTGTAGACGTCCATACGTCATGTGCCTTAAGACGACCGCTTGACATTTTTTAGTAATTCATTTATTTATTATCATAATATGTATCGGTCAGCTTGTCGGGAAGATTGATGTCTTATTCTAAGCTTAAAAAATAAAGGGTTGGAAAACTCGTCGAGCACCGCCGGAAAAACCCAAGGAGATGATATGAACTGTTGGCGTTATCCCTTTGACATAAGAGATATAATGAACTATTAAGAAATGGGGATCATAAAAATTACATCATCCCTTTTAGTAGCGGCTTAAGGGCTTATGCTACGCGTGCAAATTGCTTACTTAGAGTATCGCCGAACCTCAGCGTGAATGACATTCAATAACTCATTTACACATATAAAAAAGAAGATAATCCTGTCTCACAAATGACCCTTTGAACCGCGTGTTGGTCCCGTATTAGCCCCGTATTTGCCCTACTTTCCCCCGGTGCGGCGCGTTGGTGTCCCGCTGCGCCACATCGTCAACACCGTACAAAAGCGCAGAGCACTTCCGTCGTGCAAAAGGCTGAAAGCCGCTTTGCGCGCGGTGCCCTTGTCCTCTCCGGGCGAGTGACTGCCTCTCGACGCGACCCTTCATCCCTCCCTCACCCTCTTGCGGGGATTGTTTTCGGCGGCGCAACGCGGCGCGGCGGTTAAGTAAATAACCGCGCGGGCGGCGTGGCGGCGCGCCTGAGCGGTTTCGTGTGCGTGTAACCGCGGCGTGCGGCAGATGGGGCGCCCCGCCGCGCCGCGCCGCGAGGGATAAGCGTGTAATGACGCGCGCGACAGGCGGCTCTCAGCGCGACACCCCGTGGGCGGGGGGGGGGCAACAGGGGGAGGGGGCGCGCACGTACGCCCTGGTTTCCAACCGCGGATTGGGACGGACACAACTCGCACTTGATCTTGGGAGGCTTCCGCTACTCGCCGACGCGGGGTACTCTAATTCCGTTCGGTTGGGGTTCACTTCACCACGAGGCTCAGTACCTACCCCATTTCTCAAAATGTATTCCTTTTTTCATAATATACCTTTTAATTTTTGTACATTTGGGCGTCACACAAACAAGGATATTAATGTCTTTCTCCAAAAAAACCTGTATCAATGAATACGAGTGGAATACTAATGGAAGGTATGCTATAAAATTTTAGATTTTAAAGAGCACGATCACGTAAATAATCATGACGCACGACATGTTAAATTACGTATATTTTATAGTGAGATACACATAATTACAGAAGGTACAAAAATAAAAATTTCGATGTGGTGCGTATATTTGATCAATGCACCGTGTTACGTTCTTTTTATTTTTAAATATTTAGAGTGTACGGTTCGGAAATATAGTTGAATTTACTTTCAAAATGCTGTTCAAAACTACTTGTGTATTGATATGATCAATTTGCATCGCTAATATTCCAATAGTAACATTCAAAGAATCCCGAAGAATCGACAATGCTAAAAAATAGAACTCGAAGAGTTTAGGAGAATCTAATAGCAATTTCTGGGTGTAATGAAATCATATTTAAAAAAAAGAAATTACATATAAACTATTTTATGATTGTTTATTACATTGTTTTATTTTAAAATTAATGTTTTATTATAGCTGTTACAAATTTGTTGTGAAAAATAACATTACTTTGATTTCTTCGTACAAAACGAAAACTATAATTTCATGTGAAAATAAACCAACAGATCTCCAGAACTTCTGTAGTTAACATGAATATTGAATTAAGGGAGCTAATACACCAAGAGATCAATTGGACATTATTAACATTATCAAAACTAACTCATGAACCATATCCCGGTAGGATATTGTCAAACAACCTCCCGACAGCTAGATTGGAAGTTGATGCCATCGTCAATAAAATTACCAGATGAACCCGCAAATGTTACTTTACACTAAATTAATCGTAAATAATTTAAATTTTAAAACATTTCACAATTAATTTTTTACTTCCAATAGCTATGTAAATTGCAGATGGGAGAACGCCAGTCGCAATACGCTACAATTTCATATCATATCGTCAATGACGAGATTTTCAATATTTCTGAAGATTTCAAAGAGTTTCAAAGAGGAACTGAAATGCATTCGCATTAACTACAAATCATTGAGGGAGGTGTTTCAGACATGTTTTGGGTATATTTTTGTCACTTTTCGACGTGCACTACATAGAATTATTTCGTTTACAAAGCAAACAAACTTCGTTTATAACGCGAATTTTTCTGTACAATTTATTCACTGATGTAAGTTGTTTTGTGAAGTAACAGAGTGCATGAAAACTTATCTTCATTATATATTACATTTGAAAATAAGAATGTCACTTCCTCATGAGAATTCTGGGTATGTTACCGTTTCTTTATAAACTCCTAATAACTAGAAATGTAGTACGAGTCACGAAACAAACTTTCACGTCAACTCAATACTCTGAATCTTAAGTTAACAAAGTCAAACATTTCACATTTAGAGTAATCTTGATACACAGTAGAAAATCATAGAGTATATTTTGATTCAAAACAAAATACTATATTTTTATGAAAGCAACACTTATTTCAACGTAACTTGCTTGGCACTAACAAACGTAAAATTCCAACGTCAACATTTCCACATTCAAAATACGGTTTAGAACATAATATTTGTATGTTTATTTACACTTCCTATTAGTAAAGGATGACGAGATAACCGTCAATAGAAGTTTACTCCTTTTCAAAAATTCAGATACCATTCTTAATGACCACAGGCAGGGCCCAAAGAACATTTGTTTGAGATTTTTTGTGGGAGATTTATTTGCGCGCAGTGACGAGGCAGGCGTGGGTCTGGGCGCCTGGCGAGCGGGGCCGGGCCAGCGGGAGGCGGGCTCTGGCGCGGAGCGGGGCCGACCCGGGCCGGCACAAAGCCTCGCAGCATGGGCCCGCTCCGCCCCGCGCCGGCGCCCGCTGCCCCAAAGGGACTTTTCCGCTAGATTAAAGTAGCTCCTCGCCCTAAGTAGCTCGCCGCGCTTTTGTGGCAGCTCTCCGCGCGGACACAATGTGCCGCATTGTGCCCGCTGCTCTTTTGCTCCCGCTGCGCCCGGGAACAGCGCGCGGCGCGGTAAGCGACGAACGCCACGCGCCGCCGGATTAAATCGTCCCATCCACGGCGCGCCCGCACTCCACAACACTCGTCTGTCATCAGGCACTCGGCCCCGGGCACTCCCTGTCAGGGCGGCTCCGCACACGCGTTCACTTGTTACGTCACTCGCGGAAGGGTAGGTAGCGTTTACGCGGGGGAGGGGCGCTCGAGTACTTACGGTCTGTCCGGGGTAGAGCTGGCCCGCCGCCCGTCCCGCGGGCGTCACGTCGGTGAGCATCGCGGCGCCTTGCTCCTCGCGCCGCCCCGCGCCCGCCGCCGTGCCCGCGCCGCCGCCTCCGCCGCCCGCCGGCGCCCCGTGCGCCGCCGCCGTCACCGCCCTCGCCGCCGCCCTCGCCGGCGCTGATGACGGTGATTAGCGAGCGGGTGGTGGCGCGCTGCGTCGCCGCCGGTGCGCGGGTTTCGTGGCCAAGCGCGTCGCGTCGGCGAGCTCGTCTACTGGCAGGCGCCGCGCCGAGCCATGGCAGAGCAGAGGTAGCAGTGGCGCGGTGCGGTGGAAAGAGCCAGCCGGTCGTGGGGGGCCTCGCCTGCTCGCTCGCCTTTCCGACACTAACTGACCGGCCGTCCCCAATCGCGCGCACCCTGTAATCGGGGAGGCCCCCCTCCGGGCCGCCGCGGGGGGCGGGGCGCGCGTGGGGCGGGCCAATGCGCGCCGCGCACCGCCGCCACGGGGCCACGCCCGCCCCGCCCCCCGCCGCCCAACCGCCGCGCGCCGCCGCGCGACGCGCCCGTTTTTTCCACCGCCGCGCGCGGGTGGGGGCAGCGGCGCGCGCGGCGCAGGGCACCATGGGAGCGCCGCCAGCGCCGCGGCCGCCCGGCGAACTACGCGCCACAACAATGAGGGACGCGGCGGCGGGCGGGCGCGGAGGCGCGAGCACGTGGTTGTACAAAGCGAGGGCGGGGCGGGGGCGGCGTTGGGCGGCGATGGGCGGTGAGGGGCGGCGAGGGGCGGGCAAGGGGCGGATAAGGGGCGGGCAATGGGCGGGCGACGGGCAGGCGAAGACCGGACGCGCGACGTTGATGCAGGGGAAGGCAAAGCACGTAGGCGCGCTGGGGGTTGTTAGAGGTGAGTAACGAAGTTATAACTGGTTGCAAAGCATCTTTTCATCTCCCATTATTCTTGCTTGGTCAACTATCCGTTGCCGTATTCTTTCCTTCATTCTTCTAAAACACCTTTTAGCAGTAAAATTCTTTTAACCGGAAAAATGCACAAATGAATTTGAATGCTAACTTCATAACGATTCACCATATAATGATTAGAAGTTTTTTCACAGTCACAAAAAATTACATTTCTGCAAGGAACAACTTATTTCAATGGAGAACCAGATTTTTGAAATAAGTGAGTACACGCTACAGGAAGGGTGCGGAGATAATACATATCCAAACATATACATATCCTTCTTTAAAAAAAAGTTTCAGTTTGACATCCTTATTAAACATTTATCTTTTGGAAACTTAAAGTAGTACTCAAGAAAAAGAGTAATATGATTGGTAATAATTAAAATTGACAATTTTCAATTAATAACCAAATATTGCATACAGACACACACTAATAAAAATCTTTAATATTGGTGTTAAACTATACTTTTCAACTATTCGGCCCAAGAGATATAAAAAAATTTAAAAAACTACTCATGACAACTCATCGATAATTAATTGTTCAAATGTTTTTCTCCTGACTGTCCTGACGAGGGCTGCAAACTAATGGGCCGCAACGCTGAAACCTCATTCAATACAATTATTATTTAGGAGATTTTTATTTATGTACATCTATCGGCAAGATTTGATAATTATTGACAATTCACTGTATGTGCAGACCCTACGTATTACGTAACGAATATCCTAAGTATTAAAATTCAGTTTATTTCCATCTAACATCCAGGATGAAACGTCAAGTGACAATAAACATATTTTTTAGGCTTCCGGGGCCAGGGGAATGCTGTCACGGGTTCGAATGGTCCTCAATTTCAACCATCACGTGGCCTTCTACAGCCATGAGCATTCGCATCCAAGTAGATTGCAAAACGAGATTATCAAACACAACTGAAGAGGTATATTTCAAATTGCGGCGTATCTTTTGCGATATTGTCTCATACGCGAGCAATCGTTTATTTTTTGACTTTTATCGCAAACATTGTTTAGAATTTGCTTGCGGTTATTTATTCACTTGTGTTTTGTCCTTGCCTTTTCTTTGTATTAGTTATTATTGTGTGATTTATGTTTACTAAACAAATTTACTTTTGTAAAATAGACTTTACGTGAGTTTTTGTTTCATTTTCTTCAAGGTTTTTGTGTTATTATTATGTCTTACACTTCGTGCGGTAATATAAACAAAAATGCTTAGTCAAGCTATTATATTCATGCAATCCATCAAACTTACATCTAAAAAAATAAAAAGTATCGGAATATTAATGCGCGAATTTGATCCGTAATAAAATGATAACCCCAACTTTAACGAGCAATAGATAAAGTCTGAAGGTGCGCAACGCAAATGAGCGCGAGTGTTGGCGAGTGGGAGCCGGCGCGGTGGCCGGGGCGGGCGGCGCGGGCGGCGCGGCGCGTGCGGGCGCGAGTGAAGGGGCCGAGCAAATGCAGGAGGAGGACGCTGGGCGGGCCGTGGGCGGGGCGAGGGCGGACAGCGGGCGGGGCGGCCTTCCGGCGTCCGCGGCAGAGGGCCGCACTGACCCACTGCCGCCCGCGCCCGCGCCCGCGCCCGCGCCCCCCGCACAGCGTTGGCGCGTCCAGCTTCTTCCTCGCCACGACGTCGCCTAGGAGGAAGTACGCGGCCCAAATTGCAAGCAACGCAACTTCTTTACTGCACTTCTTTCAATCTACATGTGGAAGCGTATTTTGAATATTCTTGAAATTTGTAAAGAATCAGTGGGTGTCTGTGTGGCATGAACAAGGAATATTGGAATTGGAACCTTGTGGAATATTTTGTGACAATCAGTTCAACTCATTTTCCTTAGAATGTAAAAATTTTTTTTCTACTGTATTCCTTATCAAATTGGATTAAAGACTCGCGGATTAAACGGTTCACGACTCAATTAGTGGCATCATCAGATAAAATGGAAACAATTACTATGCGAAAACATTCATATTTTCGTATCGTATATTGGTGCCCGACCAGTTGAAGAACTCCTATCCTAGAGGATAGAGAATTCCTAGAGGATAAATTCTCACTATTGGATATATTTCAATAATTTCTCATTAATCCTATTAACTTACAATTATGAGACCAATTTAACTAATTAAATCAATAAGTTTCAAGGATTTGTTTTGGGAACTACATATAGAATTTTTCCGGTCTTTTAATTTGTACTCTTTAGAAACGTTTCAATAATTTACACATACACACATTGAAAAGCGCCTAAAAATTAAATAATTTAATCAAACAGGAAATATTTTCTTCAAGTTAAATACATGCAATTATAAAATAATATCGAGGAATTCCCCGAACGCCAATAAATACGAATGATACAAACACCAACATGATATGGAAAAAACATCAAACTTAAAAACGTACTTAAACAAATCAAAACTGTTAATATTCTAATAAATAGAATATTTGAATGTTCCGTCATAAAATCAATTAAACGCTCCACTTCTATATTCAACATTCAATCTTGAAACTAACTCCGATTCACTCTTAGAAAAATGAAAAGGAATCCGATTAGTATCCCCATTTTTTAAAAATTATTTATTATTTACAATGCGACAATAAATAAATAATTTTAAAAAAAACAAACAAACAAAAAACTTATCTTTATTGTAGTATATAAATATTGGAAACCTCATTGTATAACCGTCGGGTAAAAAGCTATATCGAAAAATGAAATAAGGATGAAATCAAATGAGTAGAGTAGGTGCATAAGTTAATACGTTGCTTTTAAATGTTTTGAAACATCAGATTCTCTAGAAACCAGTTACTTCAGATTCTTCAAAAATTCCAAATTTCAAACACTGGTCATTTATATCAAAGAACAAATATTTTCTGTTAGTTAAGAAGGATGTTTGTTTCTTCTGACTCCGTCTCATACTTTGCATAGTTGAATTTTGTCATGTAGAAATTAAATCCATCACAGAATTCGATCGTAAAATATGGCGAGGCATGAGGGACTTAAAAGAAAAAGGAGAAACGAAAACAAAATCTGTGTTTAATTAATTCATAGTATTTTATAATGATATAAAATGTAAATGAAGTTGAAATCATCGACGACCAGTGTTTAGGGGACATCGACCAGGAGTGTTTAGGAATAGGCTAAACTAAACATGGATTATTATTAAGTGTATGTTTTTTTTTCAATTTCATTATAAGCCAGGGAGTATTTTGTAAAGCAAGTACTTCATCCTAGTAGATAGAAATCTTTTCTAAACATTCAAATGAAGACGCACGTGACAAAAGGCGACGTTTCGCGTCCTTTCGCTCTTGTTACTCTGGGAGATTGCATGCGTTGCATGAGCGTAATAGAGGGCGTTTTAGGAAGTAAGTGGTACCGTAATATCTCCTTGACACAGACAAATGATATCAGAAAGCGCGTATCTGCCAATGTCGCGTTTTATGAGTAATGGCTACAGGTATCGCTCCGTACATTTCTGACTAGACAATGCATCGTTCTGAACAAAGCATTTATTTACAGGAAGCAAAATACCTCACTCAAAGCGACCGCGTGAAAAATGAAGCACTCAACTTGATTCACACACTTTCGTGGGGGCAGCCGATGCCTAGGTACCCCACGAGTATCGAGGTTAATTCGCCAGTCACTCCAGTGGAATCTATTGTCGACAAAGCGAGTTCTCCACAAATTTTGACTGGAAATTTACACATTTCTTTCCACTCTTCATACATTCAACTAAAACCATCAGTCGTATTCTCTATCATTTTTCGTCGCTTCAGAGCTGGAATACTACATAAATGCACAATGAGATGAAGGGTTTGAGGATTATTGGCATTAAATCGCCTCCATGTTTTTCACTCCGAATACATATGAAAAATAACCTAGTTTTAAATTTTCTCTCTCTATCGGTCTTATAGAGAATATTTACAAATTGCTGAGAAAGATCACCGAAGGGGAAAAATATTTTTAGAATTGATGTTCTATTATTTTCAAGTTAAGTAATTGTTTAAAAGAGTGTTATTACCTTGTTTATGAATAAAGTTTTATTCTTCCAAATATATGGAAATTCACCGTGATCTACAAATGTTGGCAGAGTTATTTATTACCTTTTGGTGTCTAGAGAAACTTATTTTCTACTTCTTTTCCAAACATATCTCTCATATAACGATAGTCCAAATAATATCTAATATTTATATTAGAGACGTCAGTGAGAAATAGCTATAACCTGCAATTTTGAGGATTTTGAGTAGCTAATATCAGAGTTCTCTTTGAGCAACCTTCTTCTCGTTCAAAATTGTAGGTTTCCTATTTCTCAGACGTTTGCGGATTGGCATTTTAACAGGTTTTATTGGGTTCTTCACTGATTTACTTGTGCCCATGAAACATTAAATGGTACGTGTCACTTAACAGCATTGATAAACTAATGATTGCGCTGATCGACAGTGGTTTTCTTAAATAGCTAACTCTAGCTGTTTGTACTTATGTACTTTGCTACGCTAAAGTCGAAAACAACCACAAAAATTGCCCATCGGACTCAGTTTTCGTGTAATTCCACATATACTAAAACTATATGTATTTCGCAGATAGCCACATGTCATTTATGCTGAAACACTAGTTGCGAGAAGATTTATTACAAGACGGTGGTCCCCAACAATGTTCATACATTCCACTCAAAACATGAAATAGATACCAGACCGGTCAAATCAGCTGAGCAACTTCAGGCATTGCGAAGAGAATTATGGTGACCCACGTAAACGACACGCCGAATCGTCACTGCAGGTTCAGTGTCAGTCAAAACAGATTCCTTGCAATACCGCGGCAGTAAGTAAACCATCCAATCAATTCCTGTTATGTGGGTGGTGAGGTATCATTGAAGAGCCGAAGGCAGAATATTACTTCCTTAAGAAGAAAGGCATATAAATTGTATGTCGCTTGTCAAATCAGTGATCAGGACAAATCATGGGCACCTCATATTTACTGTGAGTCTTGTGCAACATTACTTAGTGGCTGGCTGAAAGAAAGTTTGTGACATATCCCATTTGCAATTCCCATGGTATGGAGGGAACTAAAGAATCACTCCACAGGCTGTTATATCTGCAATAATAAAGTCGCTGAAATCACCAACAAGACCAAGAAGACCATTCAGTATCGCAAACTTCCCTTCAGCTGTCAGGCCTGTTTCTCACAGCGACAAGCTTCCAATCCCAGCGCCACCGGACAATTGGAGTTTGCCTTCCTAAAAATCTGACAATGAAGATTTAAACCTAAAGTAACGAAAAGGACGACACTGAAGACAGATTTTGGTGAAAAATCTAAAGAATGACATAAAATAAATCAGTCGGAACAAAAAGATCTAGTTCGTGATTTAACTTGTCGGAGAATCAGGGAGAACTGTGGGTGTCTCGATTAAAGGATTGGAACATCCTCCAGGGTTGGATACCTCTAACCTCAGATTAAAGGTCGGGCTTATTCATATCGAAATTTAGAAACAAGCTATTCCTCTTGTCTATGTAGCTCTTATGAAAGGGACGTATCATATCATGAAACATTTGTAAGAAGATTCACCAGCAGTATTCATGGGATGTATAAGGCAGTTGTCGCACTTTTGTTAGGTCTCCAACACAGATATTCTAAATTTTTCTGTTTTCTAGGCCATTTCTGTGAGTGAGATAGTGGAGATCGCAAAAATCATTTTATGAAGAAGCACAGAACGACATCTGATTCCCGGACAAATATGTAACTTTGCAATCCCTTGTAATACTACATGTACATATCTTCCTCCCTTACACATCAAACTCGAATTAATGAAACATTTTGTGAAGGTGATGGTTAAAAGTGGGCCAGGTTTCCCGTACTTAAGGAACAAATCCCTGAGGATTAGTGAGGCGAAAGTATAGAAGGGTATATTTGTAGGATCAAAAATGAAGGAGGTTATGAGAGATCGTGACTTTGAGGCAAGTTTGAATGAGGTCCTTCACAATTATAATGAACTTTATATTTGAATGAATCTGTCTCATGTCCTTCACAATTATAAAGCTCTGGAATGTAACATGTTTCCTAATATGCCTTTTTTGTATTCACACTTAGACTTCATTCCTGAAAATTTTGGTGCTGTGAGCGACAAACACGATGAGCGTTTCCGCCAAGGCATTGCGACTACAGAAAAAAATTATAAGGGAAAATGGAATGAAAATATGCTTGCAGATCAATGTTGGACACTAAAAAAGGATATACTCAAACAAAATACAATAATCCATCGTTGTAAATTACATTTTGATTGAGATTATTATTTGTCAGTAAAGTAGAGAAATGCAATAACGTAACAGCAGTGTGAACTTTTTAATTGCTTATTACAAAGAAACCTTTTACAAACATATGCTCCACAAATTTGAAATCAGAGCACCATCTTCCATAATAAACAGCCATTATATTTCATTTAACAGACAAAAAGTTAAATTTTGACGACCACTGTTATCAATCATTGACTTTTATGATTTTAAAGTTGATTATTTTTATTATTTTATTTATTATTACTTATATTTATTTTATATTCTTTCTTACTGCTACAAAAATAATCGGCTTAATGTTTAAAAATGAATGAATGTGTATATAAGTTTGTTTTGTAACAACTCTTGAGCTTCTAGAGCGATTGCTCTAAAATTTTGCACAAACGCTTTGAGTCACCAAAATTCAAGATAAGGGGTTTCGCGACTCTCCAAAATGTTACCACAAATTTGGTTACAGTCCGAAATTTCTGTTACTGGAAATCCACAATGCGGAGCGTTTTTCGCCAGGCGGCGACATACCTGCATGGAGTTGATTGGCGAGGCGGGGCAGCGCGGGGCGGGGCGGGGCGGGGCGGGGCGGGGCGGGGTGGGGCGGGGTGGGAGGAGGTGTAGGGTTTAGGGTGGAGTGAGCGGCGACGGGGGTAGGGCAGAGCCGATTAAAGAAGATTGCAGCCGAACCAAACATAGGAGAAAAGGTGGATGGACATTAGCTACTTGAATGTAATGAACTGTTTACAGTCGACTCTGGCTACAGTGAAATCCGATATACACAATAGATCTTCCCGTTATAATGAACCAAAATCACAAGTTCCAATCCATGCACATTACAAATAAACTCTAGATTCGGTTGCAGTAAGCTCTGTAAATGGAATGTAATTAACATAAATAGTACAACTTTTAGGAAAAATTCTTTGCCTTAGGACTTCGATTTCTAATAACATAAGAATTCGCTGACGGAAGATATCTAAAGTTACTTTTGTAGTTCGTATTTACGGCATACGAAAAGGACTAAAGGAACACACCATTGAGAAAATGAATTCAGGTCAACTGTGTCAGTTCTGTCTATCCTGAAGATTACACGGATATCGGATCCTTGATTAAAAGAAGAAAAATTCTATCTTGGTAAGACATCGCAAATGCTGTGAAAGGATCTTCAATAACAGAAGAAAGTAAGTATCATGAGAAAGAAGACACAAATGAAAAAAAGCCAGTAGTTCAAGACATTTTTAAGGCTATAAAGATTTCACTAAGATATTTTTAAAGCGTGGACAGTAATAAAAACGTTATTTTAAAGCTAAATGAAAACACTTAAATTTTGAATTCGTGACGTTACTACGACATTTCACTGAACGTCCGAAATAACGAATAAAACCATCATGGAGAAAGTGTTTTATGTGAATCAAAAATGTCGCTCTCAGAGGTTCACTACATCCATATCGATGGAGTATCAGAAAATAATTCCAACATTCAAATGAGACGAGCTGAGATGATTCATAGGCCCCCTAAAATCCTTCGGAGCGCCGTTCTCTTGGAGTAATTGCAAGGGGTTCATTACGCGCACTCCGCTGCGGGCCGCTCTGCGCCCCCTTGCGGACACGAGCATGACGGAGCGTGCGGATCGCACTACACACGCGATCTTGTCGCGTCCATTTACGCAATCGAATGTCCACAGTGGTGAATATTTAATGCGAGCGGCGTGCGCGCGCGCGGACACGGAACGCCCGGCCTCATGCGAACGCAGAAGGCAGCACGGGCGAGACCCTCCGCTCTGCGCGCCCTCCGCTCTGAACGCCTTCTACTTTGCACACCCTTTGCTCTGCGCGCCCTCCTCTCTACTCGTCCTCAGGTCTTAGCGCCCTCCGCCCTACTCGCCCTATGCTCTGCGCGCCCTCCGCTCTGCGTGTTCTCCAGTTTTAGCACTCTCCGCTCCCGGCGCCCTCCGCTCTCGCGCCCTTTGCTCTTGCGCGCGGCTCGTTCCTTCTTCATTCAGTCCTCTCCACTCCCCAGAAACACACTTACATGCACTGTCTACCATTCAATTTGGGAGAGGAGTCGCGGTTTTAGAGATTGTTCTGGCTGGGGTAGTGTCAAGGTGAGGGAGATGGGGAGATTCCAGCAAGTGAGGAGAAACTACGGAACGATGAAAAATATTATCTCACAAATTCCGAAGTTTTCCAGGAATGAGTAAATTTTTTAAGTTAAATGAGATCTGGGGATACAATTTGATTGAGAAGACTTATTAAAATGTTGAGTTGGATATGTAACTGTGAGATCAAAATGTTTTAAGTGGTGTAGTATGCGGTCTGGTTCAGATCAGAAGGATTATCTTGGAGTGAATAGAGAAATATTTTTCTGGAAATCCAAGTTTCAAATATGTTATTATAAAATTATTTTCTTTTTTCATTCTGTAGACGAATCTTACTAATACATAAATAATACAACAATATTGATACTTTAATTTATCATTATTTAAGGTATATTGGTGTAAATTAAACACCCAGTTCAAGCGACTTTCACAAAAGTACATAAAATGGCAGTTTTTAAGGGATTTGCTTGATTTCTTACTCCGTGGACCCGTTCCAGCTTAACGGTTGGAAAAGAAGGCGGCCGGCCTCTCCACGGGCAGAATGGGTTGTGCGGGGAGGGGGGGATGCCGAGGGGGTGATCGGGCGGGTACGCTCCCCGCACCGCCCATATCCTGGCGACATCGCCCGCCCGCGCCCACTCGGCGAGGGGAGGCGGCAGGCGGCGCGGCGCGGCGCGGAACGAATCGGCAGCACGGGGAGAGCGGCGCTGCCCACTCGGCGCGGCGCCCCTCGGCCCCGCCAGATGGAAGCGGAAAAATCGCATCTGTGGTACTAATTTCAAGTGCGCTCGGGAATTGAAGGGAAACTATACAGCCTCCAGGCGAGTCAGAGATGTCTACGATTCTTTTACTTTCCGAGCAACGCAAAAAAAATGTTTGTATTTTGTATGAAAAATGCAAATATTTCATTATGTGCCTGCAAATCTCACACTCCGCAAATCGACTATATTCTTATATACAGTGTGTCGCTGCTTACGACACAGCTGCGTCACGCGACAGCACGGTTCCAAGGCATAGGCCTCCCATCATGAAATAGTAGTTATTTACAGAGGTGTCATTAAATATTGTAGGAACTATTTTGATATTCTTGGTATGAAAAGAAGTGTACTGTGTGTTCATCTGCTATAACATGATATTAAAATATTGGTGAAGACTGTTTTTGTTGAACATTTGATTCACTTCAGTATTATACGAGATTCACTTCAGTATTATACTTTATTTGCAGTTCTTGAGCAGTGTGCGTACTACTTTTTGTTTGGAAAATCGTTTAGAATAATTTCGTTGAGCTGTGACACGCCACTGTTGCTGTGACAAGCCACTAGTAGCAATCACGAATGAAAAAGCAAGTGAGCGGTCAGTGTTCGGTCATTAGCCGCGTGAGTGTGGCTGATGAAGATCCTCCCCCGCTGGACCGTGAGATCCGACGCCGACCTATCGTTCGCTTGCGGGTGTTTACACCTCCGGATATCACACCGCTCCTCCGTGGGACGAGCTCTTAGCTCTTAATTTGTCTTCCGACGTGTAGGGCAGAGTGGTGCATGCAAGTGCGTGTGTGTAAGTGTAAGGGGAGAGATGCGCACAATGATGAAGACAGGATTACGATTGATTCTAGGTCCTCTGCGCGTTTGTTCAGGTATTCTTCCGGCATTTGCCTCGCACTGTTTGGTCAAACCCCCGATCAGAGCTGTCGGTCACTAGAATTCTCTTTCGCTCAGCGATTGCAGTCGACACATCTGCATAGCTGGTGTCGAAGATCCGCCTCATCGGGACTCGAACTATAGATCCTCCCACCGACGCGCCGGTTGTTGTTGCCAATCCACCTCTGCGATGAAGTGAAGTTAGAATCAGTTGTTCAGAGAATTTACGAAGGTCTCTCGTGTTCCAGTTACATTTTTTTCTGGTCTTTTTTAACGAATTTTGAGTACCCTTTTATTCATTGGTTCC
Source organism: Teleogryllus occipitalis (assembly GCA_011170035.1). Taxonomy (NCBI): domain Eukaryota; kingdom Metazoa; phylum Arthropoda; class Insecta; order Orthoptera; family Gryllidae; genus Teleogryllus; species Teleogryllus occipitalis. The sequence goes on along the minus strand of BLKR01000542.1, from coordinate 172,515 downwards.
CCATCAACGTCTGTCGAATACTTATTCAGACTTTCTGTTTTTCTTCTTTATGTTGGAGTCTATACTGTAACTCTTTTTCCTGGCAAATGAATCCTTATGTTTGAAAAAAAAAATCTATAATTCGGTCAGTTCAAGATGATCATACCCCGCCAGGCTGACAGCGAAATATATTATCAAGATGAGAATACTATATAGATTCATTATCCTTCGCTCTATGTTTGTGGTTCCTTACGATGTAAACAATGAAAAGCCTTTAATCTTCCTTCCTTTATTTGCTAAAAACAGACTTTTCTGAAGTTTTAAATATTGTTGAAATATTGAAAATGGGGTAACAAAAACACATTTGGTGTGCTTGTCTCTTTACGGCATTTTATTGTTGTACTGTTTTTGCATATATAAATAACCAATACATCTACTGTCACTGGCAGTTTTCAACATAGAGAGCACGATAATTTTGCTGACGTATGTAATTAGCATGTCATATCAGTTTCGCACACCTGTCCGAAATGACTTGATTGCTTGGATACAATGATTTATTTTTGTCTGTTCACGCCAAAATAATTCTGTAAGAGCTTGTAAATACCTATAAAGGGTGTGTTAAATAATGTGAAATTGCATCGTGTAATGAGGATGATTTGGGTTTTATTACCTTATGTAAAACTTGAATAATTGATGTTTTTTTACTCCGTTTGTACTAAAATACTTCGAATTATTTTATGATGAATACAGAAAAGACATTAACTTGTTATAAAATCGAAGCACAATACTCAATGATATAGAAGATTTCTGTGTTTAAAGACGTGTATCGCCAAACGCATCATCACCCAAGGCAGATTTAAAGCAAAAAAGCTCTTTTGTGGAATGAAGAAAACTTTGGCGGGATAATATAGAAACCTTTGAAAGATGTACTTTTCTTATGAATTAGTAAAATCTCAAAATAATGGTTTTAAAATTTCAAAATAATAGTTAAAAAATAGGTTTTCTGAATAAATACAATGTTAATATGTTGTAAAGGTTGTCTTTTATATAGGATTTATAGACAAAAACAGCTTCAATTTATTATGGACAACGTATCACATTTTGTTTTATTAATGGACGTTTGCGTAATGCGACGTTTCGAAATCAACCCTTGATTTCTTCTTCAGACAAATCTTGGTAATTACATGTCAATAATTGAAAAATAAATATAAGTAAAACAACACGTCTTTGGGCTAAAATATGCCTTTGTCAACATAATAAAACATCCAAATAAACATACATTATAAACTAGTTTTCCCCATCACACCAGCAGGGTGGTGGAAAACTAATCCATATGTTTATTTGGATGTTTTATTATGTTGACAAAGGCATATTTTAGCCCGAAGATGTGTTGTTTTACTTATATTTATTTTTCAATTATTGACATGTAATTACCAAGATTTGTCTGAAGAAGAAATCAAGGGTTGATTTCGAAACGTCGCACTGAAGTCCATTAATAAAACAAAATGTGATACGTTGTCTATAATAAATTGAAGCTGTTTTTGTCTATGAATAAATACAAAATATATTTTTACAACCCAACATTCATCTGGGCATTTTCAGTGAAACAATCATTGGATATAAAATGATATTTACGGTGTACTAAAGACAACCTTGAATAAGTAATTTTACTTTAAGGAAGGCATGAATTAGGTGTTTGTCGTTACTTATTTGTTCTTTAAGTTTCACATTTCATACAAATTAATTTAAGTGCAAATGATAGCCCTCATAGTTGCACCTGCTTCCCACTTTCTACTTAAAATTATTAAGCACGTACAAAATCCATTTCATCCTTTCGTTACAAATTACAAAATATTTCCATGTATTTAATACAATGAATAGGTACTTCAAACGTGATCATATAAAGAGATAAGCTACACTAGATATTTTGTTATTGGAAAAGATGCCAGAAGAACAAAAGTAAGGAGAGGTAAATGGAGAAGTGTCCATGAGGCAGAGATGGAAAAAAGTATAACCCTTAAGAAGGACAGAAACGTGGTGAAGAATTTTACTGTAGTGGGACAGTGTGAAACAATCCATTCTCGAAAAGTTTAAGGGATGTTTAGTTCATATGAATGGTAGAAACGTAAAACTGAAATGCCGGCACCGGCAAGAAGGGAGCCTCTGGTGCGCGCCTCTGGATGCCGAGGCGCGGAGCGGAGCCGCCATGGGCGACGCCTAGTGCTGCGGCCCCCGGCTCAGGAGGAGGAGGGGGCAGCGCGCCCCCGCGCTCAGAAAGCAATAAGAGCGCCGCGAGTGCGGGCACCTCCGAAATGGATGTGGTCCAAGGGCGCCTGGCCAGCGAGCCCCCACGCCCCCCCCCCCGCCTCGCCCCGCCGGATGCCGCTCCGCACGCCACCAGACGCACGACGCCTTCGCCCCTAAGCTTCAACTTCTTCAGCGTTCACTCAATCGCTTAAGGCCTATAGTCCCTTGCTTTGTACTCTCAGTCATAAATGTCTCCCTTCCTTCTCCTTCACATTTCTTAGTCATTCCCTTCATTTATATTACTTTTGCGCGTTTTACCCTTCTCTTCTACTTCTATGTATATCTCAATTCTGCACTGTTAATGTTCGGCTTCAAGCCGGCATCGTGATTCAGCGTTTTCTAGATTGACTCAATCGCTTAAGACCTATGCCAGGATGGTCCCTTACTTTGCACTCTCACTCATAAATATGTATTCTGCCCTCTGTTTTTGCAAATTGCTCTCAATAGAGGCATTCGAATGTAAACGATGATTTTGTAATGTAATTCTAATTAAGATTATTGACTTTTAAGATTTTTCATATGAATGAGAGATATAACTCTCTTTATATTAGGACAGGAATACAACAAATGACGATGAATGCTCACTCGTACGTATGAGCGTATTTCATGAAAATACTTCATTACACTTACCTATGAAATGTAAAATGTCAGCTGTCATTGATTTTTTTTCGAACACCTTAATTGCAATTGTAACAATGTAAACGTAAACTTATTTAAGCGATCAGGCAGAAGAGCAAGTTTAATGACCTCAGCCTCATCACAAATATATTATTATTGTTATGATAATTATTGTTATTATTATGATTATTATTACTACTAGTATTCTTATGATACCTATTACGACATCTTAAGTTTCTCGCCTTTTTATCTGGATCGCTAATGCTTACATTCGTGAATTTCCTTCTAATATTTAACCTCTAACACGATTCTTATTAATATAGCAACGTTAGTTCCGAAGATCGAATTTCGTGGTTGTAGTTCGTGCAGCTTTGAAGGTCCCGTAAAACGAACTAGAAAGTTTTCGGTTATTGTTCTTACCTTTAACACATTTGATGTCCAAGAATTATACAATTTCCTTTCCAAAGGTGGATAAGATGTAACGTCGAATATAACAATCTTTTATTAACTCTGTGACTATCTAATACATATATTCGTATCAATCCTAAGCATGTGTTTGTTAGTAAAGTAGAATTTCGGGACAGTAGATGAAGAATTTAATTTCCCTGCTTTGATCACATTATTGCTATCTCTATAAAATTTTAGTAATTAACCAATCGAGTGTATAAAGGAGGAATATAATTGCATGAATGGAATATTCAAGAAAACAAACGACGATTGAAGCGTTTTCTTATATACCATGAGTGCAATTATAGTTCTTTATACACATGTTATGTTCAATAATTTTTTTTGTTTCCATTTAAGAATATTTCAAATTTTAAGAAATTCAAGCGCATCTTTTCCATCCGAGGCATGCATTTCATGGCGTAGTATTGCCTCTGAAAAAGATCTATTTTAATGGGCCTGGCATTGTTCTTGTTTCCACGAAATATTTGCAAATGGAAGGTACTAAACTTATCGCGGATAAAATATTAGAAGCTGACCAAGGCAAGAAAGCATTACTTCCCACGAAAAGTAAAGACAGGTATGAAAGAGAATACATGTATAAATATTGAGGAAGAAACTAGTCACCTCTGACACAGTGCTACAGCGTTCTTTTCAGACCTGGTAAACACAACTGAGGTTTACACTTTTTACATTAGTAATCCTGAGACCAATTGTTTTACACGTAAAACATTTAATTTATTCACGTTAAATATTTTATGTTGTCAGCTAGCTTAACATTTACTTCCCCAATTTAGTTTTACTCATTCATTGTGTATATGTAGTTGTTGTAGGTACGCAATATGTGATGAAGATTTTTGTTCATGTTTCATGGCTGACTGCAAATACCTTAGTTGTATTTTCTTAATTACACAATTTGACTCCGTTTTTAAGTTATGATTGGTAGGCGAGTCGTTTTAATTGCACATTTGAATTCTAATTGCACGCGTGCTATTAGCTTAGAGGTAAACAACGATTGTTCATGGAATTAATAAGCATATTTAGTTAATTAAACGAATAAATGGGAGTCGGTTGTGAACCACCGTCCGGTACGGATCGGAGGAGTGCGGCGAGTTATTTGACAAATTTTAGGTTAAGTGAATAATCTTGCTTTGCCTGCTAACTGTTTTTAAAGTGAGTGGTTCAATTAATAACTGAACTGTAAAGGTTACACGTAGCGGGGGCAGGTTATCTGCCTTCCACCAATTTTTCTAAGAAAATGAATACACCAAGTGAAACGAAAACCCACAAGATGCCAGCAGAGAGTCAGAAGATATCGTATGCCAATGTGATACAGAACCAAATGTATCCAAAAAAAGAAAGTGCAATAATTATTGATTCCGTTGAAGGGTTAAATATACAAGAATATACTATTGCGATCGGACAAATAGTTGGACCAGAAAATATACGGTACGTATCCCGGATTTCACAAGGTAGGATATGTTTTTACCTCGCCAATCCCAGTATTGCTGAAAAAGTTACTGCAGAAGGCTGCAACATAATAAAAGTTAAAAATCATTATTTGCAAATAAGGCCCTTGATTGCTAAGACTAAAAGAGTCATTTTTTCAAATGTTTGTCCAATCATACCAAACTATGTACTTATTGAAAAACTCAAAGAATTCAATATTAACACCAGTGCAACTATTACCTATATAAAAGCTGGTATAAACAATCCTGGTTATCAACACATCTTAAGCTTCAGAAGACAAATATATCTAGAACCTAATGATATAGATAAACTTCCTGAACATATGTCAATTATATATGATTCTACCAAGTATTATGTGTATATCTCTACAGATAAAATAAGCTGCTTTTTATGTCAACAAGAAGGACACACGGCCAAATATTGTACAAGATCTAACAATGATGAAACAGGGTCAGAGAACGTATGTGTTGAACCAAATGAAAATGTGAGTCTGTGTAGGAGTAATGAAGTAAGCAGTGATGTACAGGTTATGGAACAGGAGAACAATGTGACTGATGCTAGTAAAAGCAAGAGTAGTAAACAAGAGGATAATACGGAAGTGGAAAAGGATGCTCCTATTAGTGTTGAAGAAATCATTGAACAAAGTGGTGCTAATTTAAACTCGCCTAGTGTTTCCCATACAAAAGTGAAAAGTGTGGATAACAAGCTACAACCAAGGAAGGATACAGCCAAAACACAGGATACAGACAAAGGAAAGAGATTGCATTCAACAAATAACTCCAGCACCTCAGACAGCAATGAAATTGCAGAACGATCTCAGAGTGTTAAAAAGAAAGTGAAAATAGCATCAGTACCTGAAGATCTTGTGCAACACATCAGTGAAATACAAAATCAAATTTCAGATACATTAATTTCTATTTTTCCCATCCCAATGGAAAGTGCTATTGACTTCATTGTTAAATCATATGAACATCCATACAATGACATTCCTATGCTAGCTAAAAAATATACAGAGAATATTCCAGGTCTGGTTGTCATGTTACAAGAGATACACAGATATATAAATAAGAAAAATGTGAAAAGGAGAATAACTACTATTATGAAAAAATTAGTAAACAATGAACAAGAATCAGAAGTGTCAACTGAGGAGTTGGAAAACAAAATCTAGTTATGATCAGAAGTCCAAGTCAACATAAATTCACAAGCTGTGATTTAAGATTATTATTTTGGAATACTAGAAGCATCCTCAGAAGATCAGAGGAACTGCAGAAGACCTTAGAAAATATGGACATTGTGATTTGTGTTGAAACATGGCTTACAGAAAATAGGAGTGAAAGTAATATTGAGTTTCCAGGATTTGTAATAGTCAGAAAAGATAGGGTTCAGCAAAGAGGTGGAGGAATCATTTTTATTGTTAGGAAAAATATAGCTTTTGTAGAGATTAAAGACCTAAAATATCCACACAGTATGTTTGAACTAGGTGGAATTAAAATTACTAATGTGAAAGAAAACTTAAATATCATTGCTGGTTACAAGCCTCCAAAATTTAAAATAAGTCAGGAAGATTGGGACTCAATAATGGGGAATGCTTATCCAAACAGTAAAACTATAATCATGGGTGACTTTAATGCTCACAATCAGCTATGGAACTGTCGCCTTAATAAAACAGATGGAAACCTGTTGAATAACAGTGTTAACACACATAATCTGTTTCTGCATAATTCTAGTTCCTATACTCATGTGGACTTTACTACAGGTGCTAAATCAAACATTGATTTAGTTTTTTCTACTACTGATATTTCACACCTAATTCAAGTGAAAGTAGAAAATGAAACTTGGGGATCAGACCATTTCCCAGTATATATAAATGTAAATGTGGAAAAAAATACTATCACAAGAAAACATTTAAAATAAACACAAAGAAAACAGACTGGGAGAAAGTGAGGAACCATCTTCAAGATAACTATTATCAATTTGGAATGCCAGAATATGTTAACTCCCCTGGTACTGGTAAATATAATATCTTTGTAGACATTGTGACAAAAGCAGTTCAGGACAATACTCCTGTGGTTAAAAAAAGAAAAGTTAAAAATAATCACAATCCTGTGCCATGGTGGGATGCAGAGTGTGATAAAATGAAAAGATTAAGAAAGGCAGCATATAGAAAATGGGAAATCACCAAAGAATTAAAAGATCTTATTGAATATAAAAGGAATGTAGCTTGTGCTAAAAAACTATTTAAATGGAAAAAAATTGAAAGTTTTAGAAATTTTGCAAAATCAATAAATATTAATTCTGATCTAACATATACATGGAATAAGGCAAAAATATTCAAAAATAAATGGGTAAAAATTAAGACGAATAATGTACATGAAAATTTACAGCAAGAAAAAAAAGTGGTTAGTGCTTTATCAAAAATATGCCCTCCTTGGGTTCCTACTAATCCCAGTATGCTGCCTGTATGTCAAAATACTCCCTTTCTAGATAATCCCTTCAACTTTGTTGAATTCAGCAGAGCTATGAAAACAAGGAATAAGAACTCTGCTCCTGGCATTGATGGTATTAATTATGAATTATTAACTAACTTACCTGGTAATTATCATATTATGCTATTGGATATATTTAATAGAATGTATGTAGAAAAAAAATACCCAAACAGTTGGAAGGAAATATATGTTCATTTCATTGAGAAGCCAAATAGTAGCAATTTAAGACCCTTGGCTCTTACCTCATGCATTTGTAAATTATTTGACAAAATGGTAACTGAAAGGTTAAAGTGGTGGTTAGAAAAAAATAATATAATAGCAAAGAATCAAACTGGGTTCAGACAAGGTTTGTCTTGTGCTGATAATATTACTGCCCTGAACTTATGTGTTGATGATGCTTTTATGCATAAAGAAGATGTTCTTGCTGCTTTTTTAGATGTAAGTGAAGCATTTGACAATGTTAATAGTGACTTACTTATGGAAAAGTTAGCTGAAATAGGATGTCCTGAACGCATGATAATGTTTTATAAATTTTTGACCAGTAAGAGGTATTTATACGCTAATGTGATGGGGGGTGAATTTCGTAATGTTTATAAAGGTGTGGCTCAAGGAGGAGTGTCGAGTCCAACTTTATTCACATTGTACATATCTAAAATAATGAATGATCTTCCAGAGTGTATTAAAGTATCTCAATTTGCTGATGATATAGCTTTATATATGAAAACTAAAAAACCAAGTAGTGATAAACAAATAATGGAGAATGCAATTGAAACTATAAAAAAAGAACTACTAAGGTTAGGGCTTGAGCTTTCACATCACAAAACTGTTTTTATTCAGTTCAATCAAAGAAACATTCTCCCAGGGGAAATTGATATCAATGTAGGAGGCTCCAGAATAAAATCTTCTGAATCTGTTCGGTTTCTAGGTCTAATATTTGATTTCAGAAAAACTTTTATGCCACATATAAGGTATATACAAGAAAAATGTTGTAAAGCAATGAATATCATTAAATTTCTCAGAGGTACATGGTGGGGAGCTGAGCCTGTTACATTATTACATTTTTATAAGAGCTATGTGAGATCTATAATAGACTATGGCTGTTTTGTTTATTACCCCAAACAAAAATATTTAAAGGACAAATTAGAAAGATTACAGTACACAGCGATTAGATTAGCCCTAGGATACAGGAATAGCACTCCCACTAATGTACTTCTGGCTGAATCCAAATTAATGAGAATTGAGGATCGTGTAAAATTTTTATGTAATAAATTCTTAATTAAGAGCATTACTCACAAAAAATCTGTAACATATGAAGGAATTCAAAACTATCTTAAAAATATTACAATTGATCACAGGAATAAAGTCCATGTATTACAGAATTGTATGAAAAACATTATATGTCTAGATAAAATAGTTGTAGCTGATCAAAATTTTCCATTATATAAGTTTAATTATGACACATTAATGTACCATGTATTCTTGGATAAAGAATATGGAAAATTGTTAATGGATGCAAAGAATCCTAATGAATTCTTCCAAAAATCAGTACTTAATTCACAAGCTATATCCATTTACACTGATGGAAGTAAAGTCAAGGATGCCAAAGCAGTTGGAACTGCTTGTATCTGTCCTGATATCAATGTTCACGTAATTAGAAGTCTGCATCCATATGCATCAATTTTCACCGCTGAATGTATAGCTATCAGAGATGCAATGGACATAGCTTTGAAGCACAAAGACAGAGATGTTGATATTTACACTGATTCCCTTAGTGTGTTATTAACATTAGAAAAAAAGACAGTAAATATAAGAACTAATTATTATTTACTAGATATTAAAAATAAGTTAAAGGAATTTCATACTGACAATAACTTTAAAGTTAATATCATTTGGATACCTGCACACAAAGGGATTAGTGGAAATGAAATGGCTGACTCGCTGGCAAAAACTGCTACAACTAAGAAACCTTCAAATTTAAAAATACCTTATACCGATTTTCATTATATTTTTAAGAGCAGTGCTATGAAGGAAACGGTTAATAGTATTAAGCAAGCCGCTAACATCAAAGGCAAGGAATACTTTGCAACATTTTATAAAGAAGCTGAGAAACCTTGGTTTCATGGAAAATCCATTGAGAGAGATTTTGCTTCAATGGTGAACCGATGTAGAGCTGGTCATTACAGTCTAAACTCTTCATTATTTAGAGTTAAATTGATATCTGATCCAACATGTCATTGTGGACACAATAATCAGGATCTTAATCATGTAATATGGCAATGTTCAATATATAAAGAGGAAAGGGAATACCTAATCAAAAGATTGAATAAGATAAAAATATTTTTACCCCTAGATGTCAAAATGTTCCTTGCACAACCCAATAGCACAGGTATGAAATACATTTATGCATTTCTGTCATCCTGTAAAATAAAAGTATAAGATATATGGAATTGTTGAAACAGCGTAATTTACTGAATGTAAAAGTTGAAATGTAGTGTAAAATGCAAATCAATGTAATGTATAAAAAAATTGAAGTAATGTGTATTGTAAAAATTTAAGTAAAGCAAATAACTTCCTTAAGGAGGTTGAAAAGCTTTAAATAAAAAAAAAACAAAAAAACGAATAAATGCTATTTATTTTATCTCTTTTCATTGTGTGCATTATTGTTTATTGTTCTTCATGTGAGTTAAAGGCCACTATTTCTGCCTCGCGCATAATTTATTCTTCGAAGTTCATCAGTTGGAATAGGAAGAACTGAGAGTACATTTCCATCACCTTGAGAAATCAAGCACTTAAAAGTAATAAGAAATAATATGAATTTTATATTATCTAAACTCACCAGTGTTGTCACATAATTTCATCGTCACAATCGCTCTCACCCCATTCAGGACCCGGGAGATAATTCACCAAAAACTCACCTGCAACAAAGTCATCGAAACAAATGTTAGTCTGGCACTTACAAAAATATTTACTCAAGATGTCTTTTAAAAAGATATTTCCTATAGCTGAGTCGCTAGAGTTCGCGAGCCTTTGGATCTTAAATTAAAATCTTCTAGGAAATATTTGGTAATTCTCAACAATAAACTTAACAGTCGAGTGAAAGAAGAAAGAGAATAACGAGTTTAACAAAGAGAATACTGAGAAATTGAAAGAAAAGAATCAAATTCATCAAAGGGAACACAAAAAGTCGATATTCTAGATAAGCGGTTCACAACTGGCTACCTGCGAGCTTTATTTACAGTTTCAAATAAAATTTTAATGGTTGAATTTGAAATTGCAAATATGCCGATTGTATTCCTTTACATGAAAATTAATTCAGAAATAAGTTAAAAGGTTTGTTTTATTGTATTAACTTTGTATTCATTTTTATGTGAGCTGTCACTTAGTTATCACTAACCAGGTTTTATTATTGTTTGTTGATGCTGTACTATTATTTTTTAGTGTTTCGTTTATTACTGTTCTACAATTTGGGAAGTAAATTTTAATAACAACCAAATTGGATTGTTTTCTTTGCTAATTCTAGTTAGTGCACAGAAAGTTGTATAATTATTTCGGTTTGTAGGATTTTACAAGGGAAAAACGTTCGAAACCGCTATTAGAGATCATTATTATTGAAGTTCGTTCCGAGTGTAATAACTCTAGACATTTAAAAAGAAGAAAATAGAAGCTAGTCAGTCGAACAAGGTGAAGGTCTAGCGAAAATATACACAGTTATAAATATATCTTAAAGAGATAACTTTCAAGTATCTGAAAACTACTTAAATATCCATGATGAGTGGTGCAAAATATTAATATTTTATTAATATTTTGCTATAAAATTTGATGAAGCAATCAGTGAAAAAGTGTTTAATTAACGAGTAAATAATTTCAGTGCAAAGTTTGTAAACGGCTGTAAATGGGCTTAAAATAAAAAAAAGACAAAAGACAGTTCCGATTCCCCAATCAACTATTTTATTCAACAGTTCATTACTAGAAATTAGTAGATATCCGCACTGGTTTATAGTCATTAATTTCTCTCAGTAACAATTTTAATTTGCATGTTACATATACATTAAAATTAACGTTAAAAAATTTACCTGGAAATATTAGTACAATTCTTTCTCTAATGCAGTAAAAGCAAATGAGGAGCAACTAATCAAAACGCATATTGTTCACTGATGGCAAAAATTGAGTTCGATATGATATCATGTATGATGATGTCATGTTTCATACAATCTCCATACCCCTACTTTCAGATTTCTTCAAAACGCATTTTAACACATTAAATTAAATGCGTTTGGAAGAAATCTGAAAGTAGGAGCGGCGTATTAAAAACCTCACGATATCATATCAAACTCTATTTTTTCCACCAGTGCACAATATGTGTTTTGATTAATTGCTCCTCAAATGATCCATCAAAAAAATCATATCTTAGAACATTTTCCAACATTGTTAACTACAGGCCTCCTACAACATTTTATTCTTGTGACGTCACTTCTCATTGAAATTCTAAATACAAATCTGCTAAAAACTTGTTGAAATAAAATATCTAAGATTTAAAACAAAACATCAAATCCTTTACATCAATAGTCTTAATTGTTACTGTCATCATACTTCGTTTAAAACTCGTATATTTTAGATATATATTTTAGAACGTTCTATTCTTATTATCCGTGTACATACTCTGAAGGTGAAAGTTATTAATCTCAATGCACATTTTCTCTTTAATATCTCAATAACGATTTTTTTAAAAAAAAATACTATTTATTTATCAAACATCTAATATTACCCTTGTAGATTACTTTTCAATGCATAAAGTTTTTATTTATTTATTTTCTAAGCCTACGGCTGAGATTCACTAAAGCAACTTAGCTTTCTTAATAAACACAATATCTAATTTCGACTAACTCACCCACCAAGCCTAAATAATAAATAAAGAAATAAACAAATAAATAATCAGAAATAAAACATGTTCCTTTAGGCCTAAAGAGCAGGATACGTCTCCCGCCCCGCGCCCCGCGGTGTCACGCTCGGCGCGTTTTGCCGCCAGGCGCGCGCGTGTCGATATTTAATGGCAGTGTAAACAGAAGTAAAACACAAGAAAACATCCCCAAGCGCGGCGCCGCACCGGTCGTGCACTAATTACACATCGCCACAAAGCGTCGGTAATGACCGTTATAAATACGCCAAGCAAATGATGCGCACTGCACCCCCGCCTCCCATCGCGATCGGTGTTTGTTTATTGTGTGCCGAGCGGCCCATAAAAACGGCGGCGGGGGAAGAATCCCGGCACAATGGACGCCCGCAGAAATGTTGGTAGCGCTGCGCTCCTCGGGCTGCTATTGACTGCTCCCGCCGCCGAGCCGGCCGGCGTCGGGACTGCTTGTGATTGGTCGAACGCCCGCAAAAAGCAGTTGCAAGAACGCGGCTACTGCCACCTGTCCGATTGATCGCTAGCTGAAGTTGCGGCGTGATCTGAAGGACGGCTGGAGTTCGATTACCCGAAAGGTAGTAGTAGGCGTAAAATACGATGAAATAACACGTTTTTCGGTACACAGCACACAGAAGATGGGAGTAAGGTAAATAATAAATTAAAGAGAGGAAACCCATTACAATAGTACAAGAAACATAAAACTTAAAACTTTTTTTATTACCAATAATAGTGTCTTCATTACGTTGTTGTGGGTGATTGAGAATAAAAAGACAATTTCAAATATCTGTATATCTTCCTATTGAAGCGAATCGTATTTTAGAAATCGATGTGTTTTTGTAACGCTTTTTTTTTTCATTGACGCGATGATTTTCCATTCGACCTCTCCCGCTAAGTGGAGAACTTCGCGAGTCCGTCCTTCAGACAAACGCGGTCCTTTTCTTGAGCACAGTAACAACTACTTTCTTCGATACTAATTTTGCCGAAGGATGACTTCGTCTAAGGAAGACTTAAATGCTGCATTTAGGATTCCGGAAAGTTCTTATTTTGTCACTCAAATACTATTCTGTTATTTTGAAACCGACAACATATTCTATAATAAATTTTAAGTAAATAATACAAAAATAAATTACCAATATCTTATTAATCATAAGAATCAGAAGAAATGAATGCTCTCAGAAACTAGTAGAAGTGCGATATCATTACCCCCAGCTTCGCATATTATATACTTTTTATGCTTCAGGCCTCCGCCATGTCATCTACGCGTAACACATGGCCTTTGAGCGTTTCCGGAAAGTAGGAAAAACCATTCAAGAGGCATTTTCCCTTAGTCTCTCAGCCGAGAACAAACATGGAAAAGTGCCACTTCAGTAGAAAAATACGTTAAAAAAACACATCAATTTCTAAAAAACGATTCGCTTAAATACGGTGATATACACATATTTGAAATTGTCTTTTTAAGCCCATTACGATAATCTGAAATTTAGCATTGAATTCCATTTAAGAAACCAAAGTTGACTTTATATCTTCCTTGTAAAAAATAGTACAAAGACCAAATATGTTGCACTGAAGTAGCTTCCGTTTAGGCAAACGATTGTCCAAACGGCATTTTCGTATCTTGCACGGTTGAGGGGATACGAGGGGTGGTATCACTTAGTTGTTCCACTCTGTATATACAGTGTATTAGGAAAATAATAAAAATATCATTACACCCATACGTGATTGTGGGAGAATATAACTTTAGTATGCAGCAAAATCAACTCGAGAGAAAAGGCAAAATTTTACTTATTTAGTAAACTTAACCATAAGAGTTAGAAAGAATAACTCGAAACAAAAATAATTAAGCGTATGAATTAGTTACTGTATCAGAAGGAACGAAACGGTATTTTGTAGAATAAATGTCTTTCAATTGGAATTATCCGATTGAAAAATGTCAAAATTTTAACTATTGGGGGCAAATATCAATTCACTTAGCAAAGTATCCTAAAATATCACAATGAATTTAAGAAAAGTAAGAAAACATATTAACAAAAACACATTTCGGTATTGGATTTTTACATACGTCGAAAGAAAAGTAAAAAGTTATGCGTACCGTGTTTGTTTTTTGATTCAAATTTTTCAGGACTAAGCACTTCTTATGTATCTGAAAGTGGACAGAGGTAGGGTTTGTAGAATTTTCAACAATGACAACTTCCTTGAACATTAAAATTAACTGCCAGGTAGCACAACAGTTGGCTCCTAAAACACAGAGAATAAGTAAAGACTTTATGAGTCTTTACAGAAGTCTCCACAGAAGTGGAGACCAACATTTTTTAAATCGTTTGATATCGCCCTAGAAGTGTGCTTTATTTTGTCGTTGCCGATTGACTTGATGAAACAAAGCAGAAATGAAAATATTTAGATGTAAAACCTTATTTATTAGAATATTCAAAACTTCAACACCTTGATTATTGCGATTCTACTGGGTCTACTTTCTGTGTCAACAACTATCTGTACAAAGGACCGTCTGGAGTAATGGCAGTTTATTTCTCCAATCTCATATCTGCCAGAGGTCAAGGAAAGATGAGGTAAGTTCATGTTCATGCAAATAAAATGTGTGTGTGTAAATTCCACGATGTCCATTCACCTACGAATTATTCAAGAAATAATGTTTGAAGACGTTCCAATGGCCGTTTTACTCATGTGAGTTGCATGGAATATAAAACATTGATATGTTCCAGGCTTGGAATGATAAAAACAGGCCACTGGTTTTCTCCAATACTACAACCATTCAGAAACTCTTATGGATGGAAATATCCTTCATTGAAAGGAATATAAAATACTTCTATTTACTATTCCACCTCAAATGGAAGATGATAGTCTGAATTTCAAAAGTTGTCGAATGAGTTTGTTTCATGTGCAGAGACAATTGGCAGCTTCCCAACTTGGGATTGTACAGCGTCAACGTGTTTTCTACTCTTTGTTCTCTCTGGAAATGGAAGTGTTCAGAGCCAAACCGAGTTGGATGCTTGCCCTTTCATTGCTCTCAGGGGTACTTTACGAAAAACGAAACAAAAGGGAGTGTAGGTCATTGACAGTTTGTTCATCCTGTAAACAAAATACAGAAAAACTTGCTAGTGAAGAAACATTCGCAAGAGCAATGAAAAGACAACGCGGTTTGTGAACACATGCTTTTTCTAAAATCAATTTAGTGCGAGCTGATTAAAGTTTTATGTATATACCCGGGTGATCAGTATAAAACGCAACCATGCTGTTCAAGGCACTGAGAGGAAATGTGAAAGTTTTGCAACACTGCTTCTGGGACAACTCCTTCGACTGCATTTCAGCGACACACCAGCTGTGGTGTGGGTCATATCTGCTCAAAACAAAACCCCGCGTCTTCATTTATAGCTTCCTTCTTTCAGTTAACTTACGATGCGCCTCAGCGTAGAGCAACGCAGTTTTGTGTTGGAGGAGAATTTCCGAATCTTTCTGAGTGCCGAGCAGCTTTCAAACAAAAAATTTCATCTGAGTCTATTCCGAACAATAGTACCATATTTCGGTTAGTGAAGTGCTATCATGAGACAGGAAGTGTGTTTGATCCATTGCATTAAAAAAAAGATTGAAGTATGGTGTGCCATTTATCGACGCACATTAATTGGTCTGTTGTTTTTGGTCTGTTGTTTGAGAAATTAATTTTTATTATATTTTAATTAGTTAATTATTTTTAAAGTCACCTTATTCAATAATAATAATAATAACATTAACAACAAACATTTGTTCTGAGAATCTGAATTTATAATTTGTTAATAATTATTTAAAAGAGAAAAGTATAAAACATAAACATTTCTGGAGCATATGTTCTGGAGCGTATGTAACTTGTTATGAAACTAAAACAAGCAAAGTTTACTATTAAATTGACCTCAATGTATACTTTATATGGCAATTTTATTTCACTTTTAAACAATATAGGAAGGAATCGTCGTTCTTGACAATTCAATTTTCTTTCGACGCCAAACAAGCAGGCGCGTGCCTTTCTCTTTGAACTCGGCGGTCATCTGCTCTCCTCCTCAGTGGCGTTAGTGGGAGAGGGGATTAAGCGTACTTCCCGTCAGTTTACCTGCTTGAAACCACCACCCGCTATCTGACCCGCTCAAACATGGTTGCCAGTGCATTTCGCTCCGCCTGCTGTGGGTTGCGTTTTATACTGATCTCCCTGTGATTGATATATATATATATATATATATATATATATATATATATATATATATATATATATATATATATACGTGAGTCTCGTAACTTTAGCACCTCCTGGGCTAATTGGAGTATGTATTCGTCTCCATTTCATCACTTGTATTTTACGAGATACTGAGATAACTTTATTTTTTGGAAATGGTAATATGCATATATTTTAGTCTATCATGATGAGCGCAAAAATATGAATCTAATGATACACATTTTGTAATATGTCAGATTTTTTTGAGTAATTTTGATTTTTTTTTGTCCTCGGTTGTCCTTGCCCGATCGCGCGTCAGCAGGAGGAGCGCGGCAATAAATCTTGTAGATATATATTGTAAAATACTAGTGATAAAATAGAAATGAACATATGTATCAATTAGCCTCTTTGCTTCATACACTTCCATGAAAACTGCATTGCAATAACTTCAACCGTTTCAAAAATTACAGAAGGTGCTAGAGTTACGTGACTCACCTGTATATATGTAATTGTATAAATTATAGAGTAAATTAAATTGACTGTTTTCGGTAACTCATGTTTGATAAAGAGGTAAGATGAGTGTATCATAAACAACCCAGGATAAATATTGAGGCAAATAATTTCCAAATAACATGAACCAGAAGTTGTAGAAACGAGACAACGTGCACTGCTTTCTCTCTTCCCAACAACAAAAAATGGCAAAGAAGCAAAAGGAAGCGACGCGAACCAACTGGCGCTCGTGAAGAAGCGCAAACTCTGCTCGGCCTGACCTTCCCACCCGCAGTATAATGGCGATTCCGAAGCAAATACAGCTCCTCCAGCCGTTTACTTCTAGGAAACACTTCCGCGCCTGCCCGCAAGCCCTCGCCGCCGCCGCCGCGGACCTGGAGTTATGGCCTATATGCAACATTTACTACACGTTGCGCACGTTATATTACGAACATAATGGTCGCCGTAACTGCAAACATAAATGTGTAACAATGTGTTCAAGAATGTTATTACAGGATAATAATTGCTGTGAGCTTTATGGGCTTTTTATTGCCGGGACTATTCGGCCAATACCTCCGTCGGGCGGCGCAACGACGCTCGTTGGAAGCTCTACGTAAGCGACGAAGGCCCCTGCTAACCTGTGGAGCCTCGCGGGTTTCAAGTCGCCCGCTCGAGTAAAGTGACGGGAAAACCATCGGCCCGACGCTATTCTCCGGCGTTTGCGATGATCGCCTGCCGCGCCTGACAAGCAAATAACGCCTCTTTACCGTTAATGCAACAAAATAGGCGCGATACATAAACATAACGCGTGGTGATTATGGAACACGCTTTATGATAATCTGTCATGATCATGAATGTTGATTAACTGAAAGAACTGCGGAAAATAACACGTGGGAGAAAGGGCTCTATTGACACTTTAAAACGCCGTAGCGCGATCTGGTGTATCGAACGCTGGAAAAGGTAGCTTTTACTTCGAGAGAGCAACTGTCCGACTCGGCATGCATTTTAAAGTGGTCTATTCATGCTTTTTCTCTAATAGAAAGCCCACACGGTCCGCGTTTTGGGGAAGTGGCCTGGTAATGTACGGCCACTACCTGCACACGCAATATAGGGTTCGACGCGCCAGTGATTTACTTTTGCGGACGATTATAGTGCTCCGAGCAGGTAGCCAAACGGTAGAACGAGAAGTCCAGGAATTATTTACGGGGAAGTGTGACTTGTATCATGTGCCAGCAAGAAACGAAATATAACCTATTGGTGCTTCTTCGTCGGTAAAAATATGCTTGCCTCCCCAAAACATTTATTCAGCTGTCTCTCAACGGTGTACGTCAAGAAACATGCATTTTTCGTGAGTAAGGAGGCGAATTCATTCCAAGTGTGGAATAAGCTGTAACGTATATCTCGCGAGAATAACAAAGAACACTTCGTGGTACTATTTTGTGCTGAACAAAACATTGAAAAAGAAAAAAAAATTAAAATTTACTTGACAAGACTAAGATCTAGAAGATACACAATGAAACACATTTATACTCTAAAGTTTCCATGCAGATATGTTCTTTTTTCTGCATTAAGCAATAAATACTTTATCAAAAATTAAGATGATAAATGTGACATAGTATGAAAGAAGGGTGAAAAATGTTTTCTCTGTGAATTTTTTTCAAAGAGATGTTTTTATTGAAGTTATTAATGTTTTTATAAAATAGTTATTTTGTTGTTTTTGTACACTATTCTTTTCATGAAATTTCGTTTCGAAAATTTAATTCATTAATACACTACGAAATTTAATATTAATCAGATAAAGTGCCTTATTCTTTCCTCAAAGAGGATTCATTGCATGTTACTGAAAAGCTTTTGTACAGCAATATAGTACTAGTAATATTGCAATATTCGCCACATGTCTAAAGAATGATGACGTAATTACGATTGTGCGATACATCTAAAACATGATTCGTTACCCTCGGAGTCTCTTCATGCGGGTGTTGAGTAATGAAGACGTAGCAGTGGCCTCCTCGCCTGAGCTCGTGTCGCTGAGGCCGAGCTGCCTCCGTCGTTAGGCAGCCCGCTCCGCGCCGGCGCGGCGGGATGATGACGCTCTGCACGACGTTCGGGCGAGGGGCGGCGGCGGGGCGAGGCGGGCGGCGTCGCCCGG
This sequence comes from Teleogryllus occipitalis, assembly GCA_011170035.1. Lineage (NCBI taxonomy): Eukaryota > Metazoa > Arthropoda > Insecta > Orthoptera > Gryllidae > Teleogryllus > Teleogryllus occipitalis. The sequence continues at coordinate 153,469 of BLKR01000542.1, read as the reverse complement.
GCGCCAGGGCCCCGTCTGCCTTGCGGCGGGCAGGCACGTAATTACAGCCCCGGAGCCAGCCGCCCCGACGTCCCGCCCGCCCCTCGGCCCCCGCCCTGCGGCCCTCGCCCTGCGGCCCTTGCCCCGGCCGACAGCCTCCCGCGCACACAGGCGCCGCGCTGCCGCCGACCTGCTCCCCTCCGCGCCGGCCTTGTTATTACTATTAATTGTCCGCCACCACCAAATATCGGCCGACGCCGCCTACCGCCGCCACAGCATCCTCCCCCTCCCCCGCCGCCGACGTCGTGCTTCAGCGTTCGCGAAATTGATGCTATTTTGACTGCGCTCTCTTGACTTTTCATTAAGGGTGGGAGGGGAACGGTTTAACCTCTCCGGAAACTTTCCTCCGCCCGCCCTGGCCGATGCAGGTCCATCTCTGCGCGGCGCGGCGCGGCGCTGCGTAGCTCGTAGGCGCCACCGCCCCTAATGGACGTCTTTGTTCCCGCGGGGCGGCGGTGGCGGTGATTGCGGCGGTGACGATGGTGGTGCTGCCAGAGGCAGTGGAGGTGACGGAGGTGGTGGCGGTGAAGGCGGTGGCATTGGCTGTCTCTAGCGGGGGAGGGGGGCGCTGTTAATGGCGGTGGTAATTGTGGCGGTTGTGAGGACGGTGGCGGTGGCTGTCACGTTGGCGATGATCATGTTGGTGACGGTGACTGCCACGGCAGCGGTGGTGATAATGGAAGTGGTAGTGGCGATGGAGGTGTTGGTGGAGGTGGCTGTGTTTTTGGTGGCGGGGGTGGGTCGCTCAGAGATGCGCGACGCTGTGGCGCCAAATCGCGCCGCCCATGGTCTCGTGCTCCCCTCTCTGTCACATGGGAGGCACTCGCAGAGCTTCCGGGGGAAAAGTAATCAAAGGAAGCGATGTTCCATCTGATCTGCCTTGCACAAATGGCTTGTGTTTGCGCACGTACTCTTGGCTTCATCCATATTTTTCGCCGTTAGTTTCCTTAATTTCTTCGGATATTCTTGATTTTTTGTCTTTTCTGAATTACGCAATACGAAATTCTTCAAAAATGTTTCTTGATGAAGACAAACAATCGGTATCTACAATTTAATGTCCTTCCGTTGTTCAACGGAACCCCCATTTAAACCACACGGACAATTGCCACCGCTTTAAGAACTTTTTGATACAATTGCTAACAAATATTTCAAATAGATACTTCATTTGTAAGTAAAAGAAATGAAATATAATCATTTATATTCCTTTAGAATAAAACAATGGACGTGAGTTACATTTTGTATAGTGTTTCATTCTTTTCAAAACTTCTGCTGGTGAAATGAATAAAAAGCTGGCCTTCAGAAAATTAATACTATTGCCTTTAGGATTTTCAGTAAATAGACACACTTCAGTAAAGTACACTTCAGTAAATTGTCGTATTGTTTTTATAATTATAAAAGCAAATTCACAAGAACAGATGAAACTTCAATGAACAATTTTCCTGCCGAAGATGATTGTATTTCTATTAGTACATTCAATTTTTATCCACATTAATAATAGATCAATAGAAAAAGACCTTGTTCGAACATTAAAAAGAAAATATCGCTCATTCCTTCTGTAGCCGTATCCATCGCGTCGTGTGAGAGGTAAAAACAATGGAGCGAAATGGGGCCAGCGCCGGAGAGCCACACATCGCCCTCTGAAGCACACCTGCGGAACGGCGCTCACAATGGCGGCCGTTGACATCCTATGCATTATTTATACTTGCACTTATAATCTCGAAGTAAATCACCTTTACTGCTGCTGCTAGTAGCACGTTTCAAATAGTCAGGCCTTCAGTCTCCAGGAATAGCATCTTGTGCTCTGTGGGCAGGAACGAGGAGTGGAAGGGAAATATTGAAGTACTTGTGGAGAGAGTTGCAGATTTACGTTCAACATTTTATTCACGATCAATCCCTCTTTTCCTCATAATTATTAACTTATTAATTTAAAAAATGACATTTTGAAAATGTAAATATCAATATACTGAGATAATAGAAAGGAAAAGTTTCTTTGATAAAAAATTTCAATATCGTAGTAATAAGGAGCTTGATTCTCTTTAAGAAATCGAGAGATTCAATTATTATTTAATTATTTAAAAGTAAAATAAAATAGATTATAAAAATGTAAATCGATTTCATAAGGCACACTGACAGAGGGATTAAAATACTTTGAGTTAATTGAGTCAAGTTGGAAAGAAAACAAAAGGTTAATTAAAAAATTAAATAGTACCTGAAATAGTAACGTAAAATTTTCGTTATTAAAGATAAAGATAACTTTGCTTATCCAACTGACCAATTTTTTCTTTGCATGAATTCAACTACGACATAAACAACAACCTATTTCACGCAGTTCCATTATCTTGAGTTGCTCACCTTGCGAGTATTTGCGCATATTTTACAGAGAAGATGCTCCTATAAAAAGATGTCTAATATTCCTTACGGATAATGCAGTCATGAGAGAGGAATAATGTAAGAGAAGCTTGCCTAATTTCACCCAGCTCATCGCCTCCTCGTGTAAAGCAATTTAGCCTCGGTGCGCCGTTGATGATTCAAGACTTCAAACGCCTTACCGCGATCCGCCTTACCTGGATCTATTACATCGCTGCGTACTCGAGCGAGCGGCGCCAACTTAATCCTCTTCATTATAATATGCATTTCATTTTGTGGAAACAAAACCCAAACTCAGCTAATGGTTTTTACGTTAACATGAAATATTCACACAGTCAAGCAGTATATTCAAAAAATGGTGAGCACAAGTTCAAGTATATCCATCGCGTCCAAGCCTGAGTACCACTTAGTAATTACCACTCGCCAATAGCTTTATTCACTGATGTTCACAGAATGACAGTAGATTCAACGCAGGTTCAGCTTTTATAAAAGAAGAAAAACCGCTCCGCACAGAGTAAATAGAGATATGAGAGTGATGACGCGGGAAGGACATAGGCAGCTTAATGAGCGTGTTTCGCAGAGGTCGGCGCTCGCGACCTAGCGAAGGCGAAGGCGGAGGCGAAGGCGGAGGCGGAGGCGGAGGCGGAAGCAAAGGTGAAGGCGGAGGCAAAGGCGAAGGCGAAGACGCAGGCGAAGGTGAAGGTGAAGGTGAAAGCGGAGGCGAAGGCGGAGGCGAAGGCGGAGGCGGAGGCGGAGGCGAAGGCGAAGGTGGAGGCGAAGGCGAAGGTGGAGGTGGAGGCGGAGGCGAAGGTGAAAGCGGAGGCGAAGACGAAGGCGAAGGCGAAGGTGAAGGCGGAGGCGGAGGCGGAGGCGGAGGCGGAGGCGGAGGCGGAGGCGGAGGCGGAGGCGGAGGCGGAGGCGGAGGCGGAGGCTGAGGCGGAGGCAAAGGCGGTGGAGGCGAAGGCGAAGGTGGAGGCGAAGGCGAAGGTGGAGGCGAAGGCGAAGGCCGGGGCTCGCGACGATCCCTACAGCCTCGAGCGGCCGCGTATCTCGGAGTGTGATCTCTCTTGGCTGCTTCTCTTCAGCACGCATGCTTTATGGCTCTCCGCGCAAGCACAGATAGCGCGCCACAAATCAAAACAGAGTGCACTCCTCGATAAGAAGCACACGTCCGCACCTTCGCTGCTTGGAGATCAATACCAACATTTAATAGCAAATACTACGCACGACCTTTGTCCTTTCATATTAACTCGCTTTTACATGTGGATTTTCGAAACTAGCTAAGAGTAGCCAGAATAGTGAAGCTTCAAAGATGTGTGCTTCCGAAAACATTTCGAGATGTACTCGTATACATATATGTTATAAAGATAAAACATGCTCATTTTTATCATAGTTTTTGTTGGATAAAATGAATGATTGATAATTGAATTTATGTTTGATTACTGGTGTACATAGATTCATATTAAGATTTGTATAAGGTTAGTGTTTAGTTTTTAGTAAAGTAACTGAAGAAGGAGGTTTATAAATATAACTGATAGCATAAATCACAACAAACCAATAAGATCAACTTAGATGCAGATGATAAAACTGCTTTAAAACTTTACACTATCATTCAAGTAATAACAGCGAAAGCTTTGTTGATAATCCACCATAGGATTTCGGCATTTTTATCGGAGAGCATTTTTATCGAAGTGAACAGCTCTCTTGTTGTTTTCAGTTGAGTAGTGCTGACAAAATAAAAACAAAATTTGGGGAATGTATTAACAGTATAATCCACACTTCACTTTCTTCTCTCGAATGTCACATACTCTAATGCTCTGCGCGACGTTTCTAATGATACTGTTTAAAGATTTTGAATGAGTGCATAAGCTGCACTAAAACGAACCATTGTTTCGACCATATGAGCGAATAAAGAAACGAGAATCCGCGAGTTCGAAAGTCAAAAAAATGGAACATAGGTCTGACATGTAAATAAAGTGCTACCAAGATGGCTTTTTTAAAGTAATGATGCATTTGAGGGTCAGAGCCTGTCTTTGAGTAGCAAAAGCATGCCATTTTCAAATTATGAAATTTTTCAAATTTCTGATGCAAAGTACTAAAATGTTTTCGAGTCATTGTTTGCCCTCTAAACCATTCGCTAACATGGTGACACTCTTAAGTTACCGAATACAATTTCTTAGAAACTTACGAACAATCACTGAAAACACTTTGATGGGGTGAGATGCCGAACGCGCCACACAACCAACTAGTGGAGACATTCGAACCTTACTCGGAATTCGAACTCGCAGTCTTTGGTTCTGCATATTTGGACGCTTCCACAAATCACTGCGTCTGAAGTTCAGTCAGATCGACTGAGGATTGTTTATTTTGGGAGAAATCCTTTGTGCAGTTAGTGCGCATGTGTTGTTCACAGATAGACTGAAGGAGGTTTATGAAAGAAACAACTCTTCTTTCAGATTTTGGGTTCCCAAAGCGCACATTTCCGTCAACAAATTCCGACTTACTTTTGTAGCATTACATGAATTTCTATATCCAACGGAATCGAATTATAACGAAATCGAGGAATCTGCCTCTCTCTGCTCGTCCCACCGTCACTTGTGATGGGACTCTCTCTGGTTCACCAGTGAAGACAAATAAGATGTCATTCAACGCTTCCTATTTTCCGCGTCCTTCGAGGAAGATTTTCTCGGAAACTAATTTTGATCTTCTAAGATAAAGCATGTTCATTTTTATCAGCTTTGGATAATCGCGAGTGCATTCAAATGTTAATATTTTTTCAATTGTAGGATATAATGAGAATTATAATTAGGATATAATTGAGAGTTGCGAAGAACCTCCGCCATCATCTTTAATCGCACTGACAGCCATCGCCTCTCAATAGTTCAATAGCTTCATACTCATTAGCTTCAGGTAATCGCGAGTAGTAGTACTTTTTCAACTGTCAGAAGAATCTGAAATTTTTGTTGAACGTCACGAAAAACGTATATCTTGGATCTTTTTTCGCACTGACAGCCATCGCTATCGGTGGACCAACAACTTCGGACACTCGCAATGGTACTGTAATATTAATATTTTCTCAACCGTTAGAGATACAATTGAAATTTTCATGGAGCATAATGAAAAACCTCCATCTTCTTTCCTCGTACTGACGGCCATAGCTGTCAGCCATGCAATAGCTTCGTACAATCGCGAGAGTACTGAAATTAATTCTCTTTCAACTGTAAAATAGAGTAGAAATGTTGGTCGAGCATTACGACAAGCGCCCGCCTTCACCTTCCCTCAGCCACCGCCCTGAGCCGCCGGCAGACGCGCGTGTGTTTACTCAGCTACCGCACGCCGCGCCGTGCAGCGCCGCGCCGCGGGGCGGCGGCTACTGGCAGCGCGCGCGGCGGCAGGCGATTGTTTCGGGCGGCGAGCAGACGTCTTCATCGGCGATGACGCGGCGTTTCGGCGGCCCACGCGCGCCGCCTCGCGCGTCTCGAATTAATTGATCTGCAGCCGGCGGCCCACCTCCGCCAGCGCCACTGACGTTTCCCATTCGCCTGCAGCAGGTTTGGAACGCACAGCCGCGGTGAGTAGGGGATTTAGAGGCACGTCTGCATGCTTCAGAGGCCTCAATAGCATCTCTCGGTAGAAAAATGTTTAGCCACTTAGAAATCAATTCCGCAGATTTTTATATTCACTCCTTACTACGTATGTAGTAAAGATAAAGTATTGTATTGCTCCGGAGGGAATCGGGGATTTTTCTGCAGAAAACACGTATTGTCGGGGGTGTTAACGACAAAGTGGATAAATCTTGTTCCTGTACTTTCTCTAATACGATGTGTAGTCGGAATCCACATTTTGTGGGTCGTTAATATTGAAAAATCGATTGACGAAAAACTCTGTCGATCTGCGCGTCTCCCCGTCTGCCACTCTGCCCTTCCGTCCTTATGTCCGTCGGCCATCTCTCTCTCTGTCTCTGTCTCTCTCCCTCTCTCTGTCAGTCCATCTACGACTTATGTTAGCGCCTAAATAGTTTTGTTTCCATGATCGATTAAACAATCGCATGACCCTGCGCTTATAAAACGAGTATTTTGGTTTTGGGTAAACTTTATATAATGCCTTAACATTTTCAAAATTCTCTCAAAAATGGCTCCAAATACATTTCAATGAAATTTGTTTTCGAATTGCGAAAAGAACGTTTAAAAAATTGGCACAGTTCACATTTTCGTTGAGATATCTGAATTTTCGAAAATCACAAAAGTTAGAAATAATGCAAGAAAGCATGTGCTGGTGAAGCACCTCTAGTTTTCACTGCTTTTAAATCCATTATTTTTTAAGCAATACCGCCAGTGGTGAGCAAAAAGGCTTACGGCTTGTGCGTACGGGTACCGCTGATTGGCATTCGCAGGACGAACCGGCCAGAAACTCCTCTGAAGAGTGAAACATCAGCGCGTCTGTGGCGCCTCCGTAATCAGATCCGTTGTCTGAGAGCTCTGATCAAAGATTTCCGTGGTTTCTCGCTTTACTCCCAAGTAAAAGTCAGAGAATCACTATGAACAATGAACCACAAACGCCACGCGATATTCCTTTAACACCATCATTACCATTAGGGGAGAATTTTTATAACCTAAAACATCGCCAAAAATGATCAATAAAATGCTCTTAAAATGCTTTTAAAATGCCCTGAAATCAAAGAAAAATGACGAAAAAAATCTTATCAAAACCAGATCGGATGAACAACTCAAGCTGTTGGATACGTTACTGATGTAATCGAGGCTTCTTCCTTCCGTTCGAGTGAACTCAGCTTGCAAACTTTTGGTTTGGGCTGTTTTTTACTAGGAAATGTATGTCTTTAGTTATCCCGAAATCGGCCGAACCGGCAATGGCGCTGAAATATGTCACAATAATTACATACTCACATCTTCTGTCAAAACAATTTCTGAGCGAACAAATCGAATAGGCTACTGAGTAATTCTGTGAATAATATTTACTGCGTCTCAAAAATATTATTTGAAGCGAGTACCATTAAAAATGACATTAAAATCTATTAAATCAGCAAAAATGCATTAAAATGATGAAAAACGTAAAAATATGACTTATTATTCGAAATCGACGAAAAATGTACAATAATTACCTTTCGAAATGGATCATTTCGTTTTGCCATAACATGAAATAAATTTATATACTAAACGGCATTGTCCTAAAGTGAAAAAAAAAGAGATTTCATTAAAATCCACCCCATAATTATCATCGTAATTCTATCATGTCCCCCAGTCCGGACGAGGCGCCCTGGGGAAGCACTCCCGCCCCGTCGTCAGTCTCACACCGGTGAGGAGTCGTTGTGGACCCCGTGGCTTCGCGGTACTAACGCTGGGCACGAGAAGAAATCCTTTATCGACTTATAAGAACTAAAATGAATGGTGACAAATGGCTGAAAATGAAAATGCTTTATCAAGTGAAGAGTGGCGGTAACAATTGCATACTGCGTGAGATAATATCATGTAGAAAAATCTTCGTAAAGAGTTCAGTAATTATTCTTTAATTAAATGAAATATTTGCTTTAGAGTGTGACATTATTTAAAAGCATATCATAATCATGTAATATGTAATCGTTTTCAGTGTCAGCAGGGGTGCTGTGATACAGACAACGTAAAAGTTATTTACGCATGAAATGATGATAAGGCATCCGGTTCGCCGAAGTAGTGTGCGCGTTTCACATGTGTGTGCAAACCCAATGAAATGACGGTGAATCGTATGATCTAGTTATAGTTCTGTAATGGTAAACATGATCAGGTATGGAATGTGCTGGCAAGAAAATAACTGATGTTACAATGAAATTGTATGGTGTGCGAGAAAGTGTATTTAAAGTATTTATTATTTTGTCACTGATATCTATATTATTAATTTCAAATGCACACAGAAATTGAACGAAATATGTAAAACCTTCGGCCATGTGAGAGATGTCTATAATTTCATTAGATGCTCAGAAACTCCGAAAAAGTCCCAAAATAATGAAACAAATTTGATTTTGACAAAAAAATGCACATAGGTATTATTATTACGTTACGTTATTCCGTATATTCTCATCATACGAATATGACTGACTTCTCATACTCAGTGCGTCACTTACCGCAGGCATACGTACAGGATTACAAGATAGCAAGGTTCCAATGGAAGAAGCCACCCGTCATTAAATGTTTCCTATTCACACGTTTCGTTATAGAACAGACGTTTTTGACAGTGAACCTTAAATGGAACGTCCATTTAAATGAATTGAACACAAAATTAAGTTCATTATGCTACGCGTTCAGAATTCTTGCAAATTCAGTCAGCCTTCATACTGCTCGTTGTGTATATTTCGCGAATGTTCATTCCCGCCTGAGATATGGCATAATATTCTGGGGAAATATATCTTATAGCTCCCAGACGTTTAGATTACAAAAACGAATCGTACGAATAATAACCAAATTCCACCCACGTGATTCATGTAAGCCTCTCTTCCTTAATCTAGGAATTTTACCATTACCTTGTCTGTTTATTTACGAATCAGTTGTTTTTGTCAAAAATGACTTGCTTAAGGGCGGGAATATATTTTCAGAAAATGCCGATGTATATTACTATAACACTCGACGTAGAAATCATATTCATCAGGTGACAGCATCAACAGCTCAATACAAAAAATTCACATACAATACATGTACATTATTTTACAACACTTTTCCAGACGACATTAAACGATTAAATTCAATAGAAAAGTTTAAATCCCAAGTGAAATCGTTTCTGCTGCGTAACTGTTTCTATACAATTAGAGACTATACTGAGCATCACAAGAAAAGTAACATTAATTTTAACAATGATACATAATGCATTATTTACCATTTGGACTGTATAAATGTGTATAAACAACCTGTAATAAGTATTGTACTACAGCCTCCGGGTCAATGATCCCCATCTCGATCAGGTTTTTCGTCCAGTTTCCCTGATCCATTGAGTAAATGCTGAGATGGCCCCTTGTTCTGCTTCTGGACATAAATGTAACTTCATTTTCTGTGCACGTCTTCTAGAATTCAGTGGGAAATACAATTATTCAAATTATCGTTTCCATGTTGTCGCGGCAGGAAGTATTATTCCGAAGGACAACATGGATAAGAGCCAAAATTTATTGCTTATTTATCCTTGAAAATAGATTTTATTACATGGAAGGGTGCTTTTTTATTTATTTTTTTAAAATAATTTAAGTAGTATATGACTTAGTGTAGGGATCACAGAATTTTGAAAATGTGCACACAATTCATTTTTCCCCATAGCACGTCATACGCAGTTTCAACTGTTTTTTGACGTTAAATAAATAAATAAATAAATAAATAGTCTCGCTAGGTAAAGAACCGTTTTACAGTAGTATATTACAATACTATTATATTGTAGTATTTCTGGAAAATTTTCTGTAAAAATAATTAATTCATTGAAGTGTTATATGAGAGTAATTTATTTGTAGTCCTTCAGCTATATACGTTTCGGAAAATACATTTTGTATGGTTTAGTTCAGCAACATTTTTGCTGCACCAGGCCACTAATTAAGCGGGCGAACACAAAAAAAAGAAGTTGTCAGACCCAAAGACTTGTCATGTGTTCCTCTATGTATGTCGACGCACTGAATCCGAATCTGAAGCCAGCATTGTGCCACAACCCTCCAGTTGTTTTTATAATGCGTAAAAAACGTCAACTTGTATGGTTTGTTTGTGGGGGTTGTTGTCAGACTCGAAGACATGAAACACGTTTCTCCATGTATGTCGACGTGCTGAATCCGAATGTAAAGACTGAATCGTGCCACTACCCTCCAGTGTTTTTAAATTGCGAAACAACTTCGTGTAATTGTAGATTGTAAATTTCACGCTTTTTTGCAACTAAAAAACTGGAGAGTAGTGGCTCCATTCTGACTTCAGTTTCGGATTCAGCGCATCGACATATATAGAGAAACATACGTCAAGTATTGGGATGTGACATGAACCCTCGAAAAAAAAATACAATTTCATGGTGATTTTTCGCGAATTAAAAAATATTGGAGGGTGGAGGCGCCATGCTCGCATCAGATTCGGATTCAGCGCGTCGTCATACATAGAGAAACATGTGACAAGTCTTTGGATTTGACAACAACCACCGAATACAAAAAATACCATTTCACGATGCTTTTTTAGATTTAAAAAATGGAAGGTGGTGGCGCAATTACGGCTTCAGATTCGGATTCAGCGCGGCGAAAGAAACACGTGTCAAGTGTTTGGGTCTGACAACAACCTCGTAATTGAAAGAATACAATTTCACGGTAGTTTTTAGCGATTTAAAAAATATTGGAATTTGGTAGCGCAATTCTGACTCAAGATTCGGATTCAGTGCGTCGACAAACATGGAGAAACATGTGTCAAGTGTTTGAGTCTGACAACGAAAAAAATGTCACGATGTTGTTGTTTTTTGCGATTTAAAAGAAATCAGAGAGTGATGACGCAATCTGGCTTCAGTTTCTGATTTTGTGCGCCGAAATAACTAGAGAAACATGTGTCAAGTCTTTTGGTCTGACAACTCTTTTTTTGTGTGCCTGTGTTATTATTATATTCTCTCAGTATACCTCATTCGGGGTTCCTTTTTAAAAATCAGACTGCGCACATTCCATTGAAGCTCTTTCATGCAATAGTAACATTATACGAAGGAATTAGGGCAGTAACAAGGTAAGACACAACAGCCGTAGAAGGCCTGCTTTTCGTGAATATTTATATGTCAGTGTTGGTGTAGTGTGGTTTACCTTTTTACAACATAAGTCTTGTTAATAGTTAAGAAAGAATTGGGACAGTAAAACGAGACAAACGTCAACGCAAATGAATATATTTACATGTACGAGTTATGGAAGGCTAGCTGTAGGTAGTGTAGCATACCTCGTACTCCAAGCTATGCATAAGAACTGCGTAGAGTTCAGAATCTAGCGGCGGGCCGTAGAATAGCTTTACTTCCCTCTCACTACTCTAACCCCTGCGCCACGCGCACCCACATGCATTGCCCTCCCGGCAACCAACGGGGAGCAGAGGTCTGCAAATAAGTCGCACCTGGGGGGGGGGGCGGAGGTCGAGAGATTTCGGTGGCAGTGAGGTGCTACCTGGGGGATGATAGAATGGTTGTTTCCGAGCTCGTCAACTGCTATGGCCGTTAGCCCCATTAATATAAATAAATGTTTTTATCCTTCGAGGTGGCAGTATTCCTTCCTCTCGAGGCGATGAGGTCCGGAGCCGACTTACACGGTTACTTGTGGCATATTTCCTCTTCAATATCTCTCCCAGTGGGACACCGCTACAACTGGGGCAAGCTCTAAGCTCCCGACTGGTCTCCCGACATGTCTGGTAGTATAGTTCATGGAAGTGTAAATGTAAGTGTATGTAAGTAAGGGGGATGGGTTAGGACGGAAGGAAGATGAAGGAAAAATGGTGCGCGGTCTGTTTTTAGAACACCGCTGCGGCATTAGCCTGATATGAAGTGTAGAAATGGGAAAACTACCGATCACAACGGCGGTCCGCTAGAATTCTCCTCCAGGCAGCGGGTGAACTCAAGCAGAGTCTGAGACCCTGAGACCTTCAGTCGTTACTGAAGAAACAGCGGTCAATCTGACAGCTACGGGGGGGGGGAGTGGTTGTGGCCGCGCGTAGGGGGTGGCCGGTTCAAGGCTTGAGGGAAAAGCGCTCGCGTGGATTCAGAAGAGGGCAGAGTGCAAGCACAAGGCCGAGGGGGAGGCGGATGGGGAAGGCAAGGGTTTGCAAGGGAAGTCGGACGAGGGCGAAACTGGTCTCAACCGACGGCGACTACCTCGCAACGACGCGTCTCAATCGATGCGCCACCGAAAAGTGCTCAGTGAATACGTCCCTCCATTTTGGGACAGTTTCCCATGGAATGGCTTTGAAGTGGTACAGAACTTAATATTATTCAGTTTTACAATTTAATTCTCTTTCAGTTTACAAATTTGTTATAATAACAATGAAAAACAGACCATTCTATGGTTGGCAATATACTAAATTCATCCGTATTAATTGTGGAGTGTGATGCGGGTTGCAAATTCATGGTCATAGAGCCGAGCAAAGTGCATTCTATTTATCGATCATTCTCGTTGCATTCGTAGCGTCGCGGTCGGAGGGCAAGCGCCCCTTATCTGACTATGATCGGAACTGTCGGTACCGCTCATCTGAGCTGTTCTCGGCAGCATCGGCGGAGCGTGCTCTGTGGTCAGTTTGCTGGTAGTTTCGACGCGTTTCGCCTGTGAGGAGCACTTTAAATTCTCTTACAAAGGATAAAACAATTTAATACTGAATTTTAATTAACTTTAATTGTAAAAATATTTTTTAAGTATTTTTATTATTTGCCATTTTAAATCATAGATTTGTTGGAAATGCTATTACAACAATAATTAAACTTGGCACCAAATCAATTTTTTGATCAACATTGATCAAATTATTTGTGAAAATTGACTGAAAGTTATTTAAACTGTTCTGGTTTTGTTAAACTACGCATAATTCACTCAAATCAGTAATAAAAAGTTTTCACTCATACTCCCAAAGTAAAATTATGAGATAGTTAAATTTAAATATACTTTCAAAAATGAAATCGAAGAAAACGACCAGTGTAAATATTATCTCCAGGGAGACTTTAAAATATTCGCTGAAATATAGAAGAGTTACCTTTAATAAATCAATGTATTATTTGTAAACGAGCACTCTGGAAGGCCTCGATTGCTTTCTGTTTCGCAGCCGCGTTTGCCTCTGCTCGCCAGGACGTCCTACGCGTGTTCTGCGGTCTCCCGAAGAAATCAGCGAAGCTCATTCGAGCGCAAAAGCCACCGGTATTCAATCACTGACCTCCTTCCACGCAGATAGTGCTAAAAAGGTGTCGGAGAGGTTCTTCCCCTCACAGATATTCGAGAATCGTAGAATATTCGCCACTTGCAACATTTGAATTAGACTTACATCATTGGGGAGACTGTTTTTGCGACTGAGGCATATATAGTATGTTTCTCGTATAGATGTAATATTACACACGGTAATTACAAATAATTCGTCGGATTGAAAATGTATTTCTGAAAGTAGTACATGCAACATTATATATTATATATGAGTTGAATTCCAATTGTACCATTTTTTCAAACCATTATAAAAAAACCATTATGTTTCTTCCTTTCCTCACACAATACACATCCATGTGGTATTCTAATTCGGCTCAAATACAGAATCTTCCGGAATGGTCATCACAGCATTACGAACGCGATTCATCATTTTACTCATTGATGTTGGTAACGGCGCTGACAAGCATCCGAAGGAAAAAGTCAGGAATTGCATGGTCGGGAGATCTGGGGGTCCAAGAAAACAGTGTCAAGTCATTAATTTATCCCGCTATCGTTCACAGTCGAGTTCATTATTCAGTTGCGATGCAGTGCTAAGGAGTACCACCTTGTTGGATGATATGGTTGGATGCATCATCTTTATATTGTGGCCATACCGCAGCTGTCGGATTTCATATTGCATTGGTGACACAGTCATCTCACCAAAATAGATTAGGAGTACAGTCGCCATTTTGGGCAATGCGCTCGTAATATTTTCTAGCAAAAGACAAAGAAGTCAGAATGGTATGGAAAAACGTGGAGAGTTTGCGGTTTCACTCATGTAAAAACCAATTATGTTATGTGAAATAGTTACAACAATACACGTTTTTAAAACCCCATAAATAATTTATAACTTCCTTACCCCGTCATCTACCTTCATCATTGATAAGTAACATACATTATACTCAACAACGTGAACATCACGCGTAAGTTACATGAACACCACGAGCATTATTGTAAGTAATAAGTGGGGTGACATGTCTCAAAAGAATCAAATTCTGAGAAATTCGCTTTGGTCGGTATAACGGCAAGTGAATTTTCGCATGTGGTGGTTAACTTAACACATCGCTGAGTGACTGCGTATTTGACGTGTACCTCGAACCTTGTCTGCTGACCAGATCATTCGTCATGTGCGCGAGCTGCTTCTCCTCCGCACGATGCTGTGAAATACGGCGCTCCATCCCGCGTGGCATGTAGCCAGGCGGGCGTGGGTGGTTTAGCGCGGGCGGTTGCGCCGGGCGAGAGGGGCGGGGCGGAGCGCATGCCAAATGCGGGGATTGCGTGAGGCGAGGGCTGCGTGGGGGAGCGCGGGGGTGGGGGGAGGTGCTTTATGAAAACGCGCCAGCGACACCCTGGGCCACCCGCGCGATCCCACGCGCGCCGGCGCATTGCGCAGGCGGCTCCTTCGGACATCAGTGATGTTCATCGTATGAATATATAGACTCTAAGAACATTATTCAATTTAATTCGTATATATCCGCTTTAGATAATTTATGATCATTCCACCTTTTAGACGTTGACAACCGAACAGTTTTACCAATAAATACACAAATCCGAACACTGGTTACAGCTGCTGATGTCAGGAGAGGTGCGCACAGCTCGTGTGCCCCTTCGTCCGTCCACCCGGCTTTTTCGAGTCCTTCGAGAACTTCTTATGATAATTATTGAAAAAATGTTGGTTTTCTTTTGTGTGTGTGTGTGTGTGTGTGGGGGGGGGGGAAGGTGACACTAGTAAACCCGTGTTTTGGAGGAGTTCTGGGGCATGTAAAGAGATGATCATTAGACCATTCGTATAGTCGAGAGACTATACGAATCGATTAACAATATGTTTGTCTGATTCTTCTAGAGTGTTGTGTTTATTTAGGTGGAGGTGGATCAAGGCACTTTCAGGGTTGAAAAGCTGAGAACTACTCTATCTTTTTGACATAACATGAATCATTATGACACAATTAATAAAATTGACGAGAGTTAAATTTAGTTACGAAATGAAACAAACTGAAGAAAAAAATACTTCTATCGATTTTTCATTCTGTTTCCGGAGATATACGAGCCACACAACTGCTTTGTGTTGGAAATTGAATTATGAATTGTCATATACGTTTAATACATTTAATATGGAATCGACTGAAGTACAGTTGTTTGAAAAGTATTAATTAGGTAGGTTTAGAAACGGGAGCTGTGCTGACAACTGATATAATTTTCTTTACTGCTTAATTCAAACGTTCATAACTTGGAGGTACTAATATAATTGAGATACAACCATTAAGGCAATCCCCGTGTTGATTCATATTATTATTATTATTATTATTATTATTATTATTATTATTATTATTATTATTATTATTTTCAGAACTCAATACCACCAACATAATGCCAGTCTTAATGAATCGCAAGTGACTGGCACACAGCACTTCAATCAGAATGGCCGCGAGAGACGAAGGCTATGCTGAAGCTGAAGAAGAAGGAAAATAGTAATAATAATAATAATAATAATAATAATAATAATAATAATAATAATAATAATAATAATAATAATAATAATAATTAGAAGAAGAAGGAGGAGAAGGAGGAGGAGGAGATAAAAAGAAGATAAGCAGAAGAAAACGAGAAAGAAGAAGAGCAAGCACGAAAGTTTCCTTCTTCTGTCCTGGATCGCGAACGCAGCGCACGCGGAAGCGCTGCGGGTGGGGTGGGGGCTGGCGGCGGGGAAGGGGTGGCGGGCGCCATGGCCTACGTTTACGTGAGTCGCGTTCGGCGGCGGCAGGGGGGGGGGACGTCAGCCCGTCAGCTCGTGTCGTGTCAGGGCCCGCGGGGACGGCCAAGCCGCTCCCGCGCTCCGCAATTACCGAATACTTGAATCCTTGATGTCCCCGCCGCCCCTTCCTCCCCGTCTCGCCCCTTCCCGTCCCGCCCCGCCCCGCCCCGCCCCGCCCCGCCCCGCTCGCGGCCGCCGCCCGCCCGCCCACCCGCAGGGCGACGTCTCATTCCGATTCAGGCATTCCGATTGAAATCTCCATCTGTAACTGGCGCCCGTCCCGCCGCGCCTCTTATTACGCGTGATACGTGCGGCGGCGCGCGGGGTGGCGGAGGTGGGATGAGGGTGGGGGTGAAGACGGAGATTCTCGGGTCAAAGAGCGACGCGGCGCCCTGGGGACCTCCTGCCCGGATGCCATTTGGACGCGTCTTTGCTCCCGATCGAGTACGACAGGGAATACCCAGCACAGCAATGGCATTCTATTTCCAATCCTTTCTGCGTATTCTCTTGACGTTAATAAATACAATTTATGCCTCTTTACTTCAAATTGTATCTATTTTCCTAATATTATAGTGAATTTGAAACATCTCCCCCAATTCCCAGGCAATTTTCAGCGATTTTTTTTTTTAATTTCCGCTAAAGTTCAGTTTTTGCAACATCGTTCAATGTTTTCGCTTGTTCTCACGTAAATATTTACATTTTATAAATTTAGGAGAGAAGCAATCAATTTTCTTTGCTACACCTAAACGGCAAAAATACAGTGTAGTAGTTAACCGTAAATAAACGTGCCATAAATACGCGACCTTTCTCGTGTGCTGGGATTCGAATGTCAAACACTGTGCATGTCCTTATCTATTGAGTGACGAACTCTCATCCCGGAATAAACAGCTCCAAGACAGCCACGGGCCGGGCCGCCCTAAGTAAACTAGGCCAGCGAGGTGGCGCGCAGAATCAAACGCGGAGGATCCGTATCCCGACAGGGCTCGTTCCCACACGCGAAGATCGCGGGGCCAGAGGCGCGGTTCCAATCCGGCGCGGCGCGGCGCGGCGCGGCGCCCCGCTTTCCAGCCCCGCGCCCGCCCGCCGCCCGCCCGCCCGCCCGCGCGGGGCGAGGCGGAGCGCCCCCGGCGCGCCGGTGCGTGCGCCTGCTACCCACATTCAAGACCAGAAGCCGTTTCGTGCGGACGCCCCGACGGGTGACTGATTTTTGTGGGCTGCCTTCGGAGAAAACTCGCGAAGCCACTTCCTGGAATTCGGCTCACGCCTCGTATGTGTGTTTGTGTGTGTGTGTGTGTGTGTGTGTGTGTGTGTGTGAAGCGAACGCTGGCTGTTGACGCGCTGGTGCGGGGACGCTGACCCCACCGCCCCGCCAAGCCCCTCCCTGCCCCGCCACCCTCTCCCCCCGCGGGCATTGCGAGTCGGAAGTCCTCCCGAAGAGAAAATTGCCCCGAACACCTTTCCACAATGGAGGCCTCCGACTGCTTCTTCCTTTGCATGACAATCGAGCGGATCCGGGACGCCAAAAATTGATTGCCGACTTAGAGATTGCCACTAAGGGTAGATGATGGCCAATCAGTAACCATTTAATGAAATTAAATATGTATATTCATAATAATTTCAAGGCAGACGCCTTCCTCGCCGTATGAGTAACTATGCAACGGAACGGAAAGGGCCCGCTGCGTGCATCAAGAAGTTGATAGTGCATCAAGAAGTTGATTTTGGTAGTCCCCATACGCATGAGTATTTAAGCGAATCAATTCACTTCAGAACACTGTCATAGAAACATTATATATGGGTCAGATACTTTTACTTTGGGTATCCTTTTTAGGATCAGATTAATCCGACTTTTGTCAACAAGCGGTGTTCCGAGCCTGGGCCTGCTTTTATCTTTATTACCCAGGCCTAGAGGTAAGGAAGTGATATGGTGAGATGACGTATTCCCATCATTACATCTAGCATGTTTGGCCTGCCTCAGCTCTTCATTCGTCACAGAGACGATTGTTTAGAAACATTGCCAATACAATTATTAGTCTATTTTCAAATTAGCAATTGATAGTTTTTAGCTTTCTCTTGAAAGTGTAGAAAAATAATCTTTAATCTTCTGCGTTCTTACCTCGCAAGATTTGACATGGAACTTACCATTTACCTTTATTTTCTGTATATCCAGATAAACATCTGCCAGTTGACGACATTCCAGCCACATTTTTGCGAGACGAGGATGATGTCAAGGGAACTTCCCATCCCCAAACCCCCTGATAATACTATTCTATTTTCCTAATTGAGTCCTTGATTCTCGTACAATCATATCTACAAGATGAAATCGGGCAAAACTATTAGTTTTGATGAATATGAAAAAGTTGTTTTCTTTTCTAATTACTCTTCTCTCCATATCCTTGAGACACCACGCCCGAATCTAACATTAGGTTCCGTGTTAGGAGAATATACCAGAATGTGACGTGTTTAGTGTTCATGACAGTGAAGTTGCATCTTGCGTCATCAGAGTTTTTGTCGACCAAACTTGTGTATCTACACACGACACATCAAAGTTATGGTAATTTTTGTCTATGCTTTAACAGTACACTAAGACATGACATGTGCATTTGTCGTGTTGAAGCTAATGAACGAGAGTGTATTGGAAGAAAATGGCTTGTCTAATTAGCATCCACGTCACACAAAATGAATTTTGAAAAGTCTGAGAGATGTATTGAGATATTTAGTGAATTTTATTGAAAAGCACCTCTGTCAGGATTAAGTACAAACAATAATTGGTGTATCTTGTGATTCACATTAGAGGGCATTTGGTTACTAAAACCTCACTTTAGTTTAAAGTACACTTGACTAATGATAAAAATTGCAATTGTCTTTATATTTATATATCATTGGCAAAAAAAATGTTTTTTAATTTTGTTAAAAGTTTGTGATACAAGCACACAATATTATTGCGCAGGATTTCATGAATGTAAGTTACGCACGTAAAAGTTCAAGGCACGAAAAATGCTAATTCGATGCTGTTCGGGTAAAGGGAGATAACGTAAATGATTAGATAAATGAAGTATGGCCAATTGCCGTAAAAAAAATCATTTTTCTTGAAGATGGAATTTTATTGTTAGCAAGTTTTTCATGACAAAATCTTCGATCTATACTAAATATCTACTGCTAAAAGGAAATGAATTTAATATATTTGAAATATTGTCTGCTTTTCAATGATGACAGGAAAAATGTATTTTCTTTTTTCTTCAACTAATTTTTATGATTTCATTACCTTTACATGAATACCATCGACTTCTGTTGAACTTTCAATCGGGAGGAGGGATGTGATACTTGGAGAGTGTTAGTTCTAAAGGGAAGGGGCGAATCTGGTGGGAATACTGCAAATAGAAGATGTGACGTGTTGTGGTTGTAAAGAAGGAAAACGAATCCAATGAAGGCGTGCTTGAGAGAAGCTCGAGGACGAGGTAGAGCCGCGGCGGGCGCGCCGCGGGCCGAGTCAACGCCCTGCCCAAACACTCGGCGCGTGCACGGCCTCGGGATCGAACCCCGCGGTCGCCCGCGCCGCAATTATCTCGAGGCTGCGGATCAATCAAGGCGCGGAGCGGCGCTGAAAACCATGTTTACGGACGCGCCGTGGCAAGGCGACGCGCGCCCCCAGCTTTCACCCCTTCGCCTCCCCGCCCCGCCACCCCGCCGCGCCTCCCCGCCGCGCGGCGCGGAGCGCGCTCCATCCGGGGGAGCTAAGTGGCGGCGTTCGTGAAATGTTTCAAGGCCACGTCATGTTCCCGGGTTTGACAGCCGAAACTGGCGGGGAACTCAGAACAGGTAGCAGCGGCCGGTGTCACGCTATCCACGACTCTGGGGGCTACACGCTAGTGAAAGCGCTACCTCCCGACGCCGCCCCCCGCCGAGGCCCCGCGCGGCCAAATGTCGACGACTCGGCCCTTCGCCGCGTCAGTGTTCCCGCCGCGCCTCCTCGTGGCGGCAGCCGGGCGCGGCCCGCGCGCCTCGCCCGCGTCGGACAGCGCTCGCAGTGGCGTGTGCGGGAGGAAGTGCTCAGCGTGTGCGGGGGCGAAGGTGCCGTCAGCAGACAAAGGAGCCCACGCCGCGGCGTGCCGCAGGGGTGCGCGCCAGGCCGTGAAGGACCGCGGGCGGGCCCGGAGGGCGCCGCTGCCCCGGCGCCACCGCCGCAATTTCTTTAACGACCTCTAAACACTCGCCAGCTGCTCTGCGACCATTTCGGCGAGCGGACGCGCGACGAGATTGAGGCGCGCAATAAACCACAAACGGGCGCCGCCGCCGCCGCGTCGCGGGCGCCGCCGCCGCCGAAGCCCCGCAGGTGCACCGCATCCCGTGACGTCACGAGCAGGCTCTCTTCGCGGACCCCAGGAGAGGCCGTTGCTCCTGGGTCGTGCGGCGGGGCAGGGGCAGGGGCAGAAAAACGGAGTCCGCTGATGGGAGATGGCCCTCTCTCCACCCTCGGCCCCCTTCGCCGCCCTGCGCGTCCTCTCCCACAGTCCCTCCCCCACGCCGTGCCCTCTCGATCCCAGCGGGTCATTATCGGCGGTAGCGTGATGCCCCCTTCCATCCCCACTCCCGATAATTTCGACTTTTTTGTGCGTGTGTGTGCCGGGCTTCCGTCGAAATCGGTGGAGGTCCCGTTAGCTATCGCTTCGAAATCCACTTCTTGAGGTACAATTGTGGCGGGAGTGCTGTCACCGCAAGAGCTCGGGAAGTCAGTGGTGGCTCTCTAATGCGCACCTTATTTTCGCTGGTTCGAGATTCGAGTGGTTTGTCGTTATTAAGTCATGTCGGTGAAATAACGATCATTACGCTAAATATCGTATGCAGGGGCGCTGGTGGCGGTGCTCGATCGCCTGGCCTGGTGGATGAGAAGGGCAACCATCTGCGCCGGGCGGAAGTGCCCACGGGAGCGAGCTGAGGTAAGCCCCTTCACGGGGTACACGTTAGCATTCGACAGAACTTTGGTGGACTCTCAAATACTGGCAGCTAGTTTTGGGGTCATTGGACAGTGATATTTACATCATTCCTTTGCATTTATTAAAAGAGATAGAATATAGTGACATACTATACCACATAAATACCTAATACAGATACTATATTACGTCTGTAATACATCGTTACTAAATTTATAATGTTATCAAGAGAACATGTAATGTATTGAAAAAATATACAGATCTTGCATTTATGGGGGAATTATTCTTTAGTAGTCTTGTTGTGGTTTATTTTGGCACCAAAAGGAAGTAAGACTAAGTTACTTAACACTATAATTTGATTGGTAAAATCTAACCTGCAACTATAATAAAGGTATAGAAAGTATTTTTATTTTCATTAGTCATTCAAAGCAAACACTGAAACCAACTGAAGTAAAACGTTCGATTATAATAAGGCGCTTTTGAATAAACACGTTCTTGAAGCGTAATTTTTTAATGTAACGGCTCTAAAACTCAGGAAAAGTAATTAATTTCTAGTGTTTTAAAAAAGAATATTCGTTTTAGTAATAGCGGAAATTTCTCATCCTTGTTTGGGCTTTAAAAACGGGGATTATTTTATAATCATTCTCTAGAAATATGAACGTAGGACGTTAAGAATATTTTAGTTATTATTAATTCACTATGAGGGTACTTTATATCAGTATTACTAATGTTTGTTGTCAATAAAAATTCTAAATATGGCGCTTTCGTAATGATGTTTAGAGTACTTAACAGGGTTTCGAATGATCATAATAATTAATGCATGATTGTATTAGTTCCGTTTTCCGCTTCCGCTTCGTAATCTTCAATTCTGTTGCTAACTAATCAACGAAATGAAAAGTGAAGCATTTCTTTCTTCGAATGAAGTATTCTGAAACAAACCACAAATTATAATCTGAACATTTTGATGTAGTCTGTTGCATTACTCTGAATATGTATTTCGAAGACACCGGGTATTTTACCATATATATATATATATATATATATATATATATATATATATATATATATATAGTGTGCCCTGAATATTTTTTAATTAGGTACCGTATACTATACATATTGATTTCATTTTGTAATACTGAATATTGCGAATGATCCTCGATATGATTGACGGTGATAAAATATTAACTAGATACTGTACTGTAGTCAGTCATCTGACTTCAACTTTGACAAATCCTACCCAAATCCATTTTTTGTACACATGTCATTTTTATATTCGGTTATCGGAATTATCGAATATCTAACTAAATCTGATCCCAATTAGTTCGGATATTCGGCGACCCACTATCAAAAAGATATTTAATACATCACTGCGTTAATAATAATTTATTATTATTATTATTATTATTATTATTATTATTATTATTATTATTATTATTTCAAAAACTCACCAATTAAAATCCGTTACAGTACAATCCTACAAAAGCATTGAGTGTGAGATTACTTTCCCAAAAAACAATTTACCAAGCTGTTCATTCTCAAGTACATTGTTCTCACAGAGCAGAACTGCTTCCTTATTCAGCACTTCTAAGGGAAAGAAGTTAACATCTCAGGAGTACCGAGTTAACAGCTTAAAACCTAAGTGCGGCCGTCATCTTAACCATTATTTCTGATACTCAAATAACGTCTAGCGTAAAATGTACATCTAATTATTTTCATACATTAAAACATTAGAGAGTTTCTCTCCGCGAGCCGCGCCCCAAAAAGGCTTCTTGTGGATTTTCCACATAATAAGAGGCGGTCGCGCGGGATCGCTTCGTGGGGGCGGCAGAACGGCGCGTGACTGCACACGAGAGCGTCCATTACTGGGGGCAATTTGAGCGCCATTTGCACCGGCGCGGCGCGACACCGCCGAAAAACGTGGGCGGGCGCGGGCGCAAATGCGCTGCGTTTTGCGCGGGGCCAAGTGCGAACGGGCGCCTGCCAACCGCTGCGGGAGGGGGGGGGGGAGAGGGCGTTGCTACTGGGCGAGATGTCAAGGAGCGAATAGCTTTTGTCTTATCAGGACGAATTTAATAGTAATTCCAGAATTGAAACAGTAAAAGACAATAGGTAACAAATTAAAGTTGGTAATTCTCTTCTATTAGGGTTAATATTAATTTATGTATAATTTTCCACGTATAGTCTAATATATGTGAATTATTCCTTAATCTTGAATATATGTGAATTATTCCTACAAAAACTCATTACAATAATATTTTAAACTTCGGTAGAGAAATTAATCTTTTAATTCTACTTCAATCAAAAACTGAAGTAAAGAAATGTTTGTGAAGTTTTCATGCATGTAGTTTTATTTCTCACGTGTTCATATTTTGTAGTACATATTTGTAACTGTGAAATCACAAACCTCCTGACCTGATAACTTAAAGGAATGCAGAAAACGTGGCACTTAAGAATTTATTTCATCCGTTTCAGAAATCTGAACAAAATTTACTCTATGCATGTATAAAGGAAATTGCTCTAAAAATGTTTTCTGTCAAAACCGATGCGTTGCACTTGATAGTAATGATAAGTAATCCCATGAGTTTGGAAATTTTCAAGGTAGGTACTACATTTGTGACTCATCATCATCGTGCATCATGACTCATCATCATCGTGCATCAACGCACGAGTAGCATTTATTAAGTAAATTCCACAATGAAATCAAACAAGGAATTAAAATTAAATTGTATATTTAATTTATATTTCTAAACATATTCCATACGAACTGATATCGTGCTTTGCAACAACAAAAAAGCACAATGTACTACGTTATAAACTAGTTTTTTTTCAAATAATTTACTTTAACATACAGTTATTAAACGCACCATTTCGATAACTATAATGGACGGAACATCATTATCCTTAGAACTTGCACCTGTAGCTTGTTGTCGATAGAGAATAATGTTGAAGTGTATGTAGTATTTCCGAATGATGCTGCTTAAAAATGCGATTTGAGAGAGAAAAAACATTCACAAGCCATAAAATATTTATTGCTTCAATGTGTGGTTCTATGCGTGCTCATCTTCACTCATACTACACAAAATAATGAGGTACGAAAAAAGAACGAATGCTCTGCGAGTTGTTTCTCGTATTTATCAAGTAAAAGGGAGGAGAATATCAACGGTTATAATCTCATTCTTGGTGGTGTATGACAGTTCCATTGGTTGATGTCTGACGAATCATACATGTATGTATATGGAATTTTGGATCAATTTTCTGAATTTGCGGGCTAACTAACAGAGTCCCCCAGGCCTGAGCCTTGTTAATTCCCATGCCTGGGGGATAAGAGAGACATGTGGAGAATCATGATACATTCCCTTCACAGTCACTAACTCCCCTTGCCTGATCACAGAAACTGAGACTATTTTAAGAGAAAGCTACAACTAGTTTTGCCCCGACCGAAAATCGAGCCCGGAATCGCACCACTGGGAGCTTGTACACCGCCCCTGAGTAACTCTAGAGATGAATCATACATACAGGTAACTCAGACACACAAAAGAAAAAACATTGCCAGACCCAAAGACGTGATGCATGTTTCTCTGTGTGTTAACGCGCTGAATCCGAATGTGAGGCCAGAATTGCGCCACCACATCCAAAAACCACCATGAAATTGAAAATTGTAAATTTCGCGGTGGTTTTCCAGATTAAAAAAAGTAGAGGGAGGTGGCGTAATTCTGGCTTCACATTCGGATTCTGCGCGTCGACATTCACAGAGAAACATGTGTCAAGTGTTTAGATCTGGCAACTTTGTTTTTGTGTGGGTGTAACTGCGTAATTATAAATGCAGATTAATGCCAGTGTCTTGAAATCCGGTGGATTAGCGGGCCCCGTTATGACTTAAAGTTGGCGCATGCGCAGTGACTCCGAGGAGGCAGACTTGAGGAGCTGCCTCGGAAGCTCAGGGGTTGGCGGTCGCCCACGCAGCTCGTGCGCTCTCCCGCGCCCCTCGGAGGCGCGTTTCCTGCAACGTCCACGACCGCCCCGCCACTCCCCACCCTCCCCGCCTCGCCCCACATTCCCCGCCCCGCCCCACACCGCCTCGCCCCACACTGCCCTGCCCAGCTCCGCCCCGCCCCTCCCCGCTCCTCCCCGCCCACGCCCCGCCTCGCCCCTCCTTCCGCCCCGCCCTACCTCCTCTCCACACTGCCCCGCCCAGCCCTGCTCAGCTCCGCCCAGCTCCGCCCCGCCCCTCCCCGCTCCTCCCCCTCCCTTCCCTCCCACGCCCCGCCAACCCCTCCTCCCGCCCCGACCCACACTGCCCTGCTCCACCTCCGCTCCACACTGCCTCGCCGCACACTGCCCCGCCCTGCCCTGCCCAGCTCCGCCCCGCCCCTCCCCGCGCAGGGCCGCGCCCCGCTGCGCGCGCGTGGGGCGTCGCCGATCGGCCCGATGGGCGCCGGCGATAAGGCGGCGCGGCGAGCGACGCCCTCCGCTGCGCTGCGACACTTCCGCGACCGCTCTCCGATGGCGGTCCGATAGCAAGCGCGCGCCGCCCTCCAACTCAACTTGCAGCTCAACTCTCAAAGAAAAGGAAGGGACAATTACCTACCGTCACATACTTTATTCTAAAATATTCTCATACGAATTTCCGTCTTGCTTCGCTGCTTGCAAATCATTCGTATTTTTGGCTCTGTGAATGCGGTTTAAAATTCCCAGTTCTATATACTAAATTATTTAGTGTTTCTTCTACCATTATAATCCCTAAATAATTTTTTACTCTCTTCAAAGCTGAAAATAACCTTTCTCCAGAAGTGATGCATAAGGGAATTTTTATAATAATAATTAAAAATTCTGAAATGTGAAAGACATTTTTTTCTATTGTCGGCTCTTAACATACGATGATATCTATCGACATCACTATCACTCGACAAAACTATACATCAACTCCATTAGTGCTCTGGAAAGTGTACGTTGATTGAGATCGTTGACAGATAAAAGGATTTGTAAAATAATTGGATGTTTCAAAATTCACGCCTCTTCGCTATAAATCCGGGGACCCAAGCGGCCGCTGAGTCCCAACCATAAAACCCGCCACTGACTCTGCCCCCTCCATCTTGTCACTCATCGGGGGGGGGGGGACACAAGCAGGGCCACGCAGGTTAACGGAAGAACACGGAAGAGGTTTGATCAATGTTCCTTACAACAAATACTCTAAACTTGTAACCTCATGACCGGATTTACCTGCAAGCAAAATAAGCAGATGCTTGGGGACCCCATCCACGAGGGTCCCGCGCCGCAGAAGAAAAAAACTATAAACTAAAAAACTATACATAAAATATTCCACAAAATGTCGTAATATATGCTTTACGCGTCAAATATTGTTAATCAAGTCTAACTATTCAGTCCTAAAAAGTTTGTATGTAACACTTAACTTTTTTCTTCAGTATATCTGAAGGAATTTTTCCGGGGGAGAAGCTCAACACGATTCTGTGCTTGGGGCCCCGCATTATCTAAATTTGGCTCTTAGTAAACGCTACACTAATTTAATTTCAGTAATTAAAATTAATTAATTGGTAATTCTATTTGGATTTACCGTTAATGATGTTTAAAAGGCGTTCTTCGGATTGTTCATTAGACATTCACATTAGTCTGGACACCTTAGTCACAGGTTCCACAGGCTCACAGATTTGATCCAGAATACGCAAGGAGGAATTCGAACCTGCCGCTCATGAGACAGAATTTGAGTCATTGTTTCCCTCGCAAAACATCTCCCTTTTGGGCATTGAGCGTGTGCGTGTATATATATTACAACCCATGTTCCCTTACAACGCTACATGATAATGTATCAAATAAAACTCACTATACTGCAAAAAATTAAATATTGTAACAAAATCAACCTTCACGAATCCTGCAAAAACATTGTATAGTGCATACACATTACAAGGGGTCTATACATACTACCAAGGATTTAAACAATGTAGCTGTTCTATAACAGAACTCGAGAATAACAAATATTCAAAAGTGGTCGGCCTCTTCCTTGCAGCCTTGAGTTCGCCTGACGTTAGCTACGTCGTGAGCAGTGACGTATGAAAGCTGAACACAATTAAATATTTGCATTTTTCAAGCAAAAAGGAAACTTTTTCATTATTGTTTTCTTTTTTAAATTCCTGAGTATTTAACGCAACCAAAGACATAACTCACATGGGTGGAAGTTGTATAGTTTTCTTTCAATTTCTGCACACATTGGAAACTAGTAATATAGATTATCTTCAATCCGATGAATCAAATCGTAACGATTCATGTAAATGGTCGAAAGAGAGAATAGTAGATTAGAAGCTGTTGCCACTTTACTGACTACACTTCCCAATTTTACGATCAGAATTTACTCACAATGCTTTTGATTTTTGTTGATTTACACAGGCAATTTCTACCCGTCCTGTACATACTTCTTCACCAAGACATACTTTCTACAACCAGTTTTAAGACTATTTATTCTTTTAAATGCAAATTTGTGACCTTCTCAAGGAGTCCGTCCTTAACACTCATGTCTTTAGATATTAAGGGCCCATTTGTAACGGTTTCTTCTTTGTACTCGTTCTGTAATTTGTTGAATATTCAGTTCTAAGTTTTGAATTCTGTAGTACGCAAATTCCATCCGAATTTTTTTTCGAATGGCTGGGTAAGCATTGATTGTTCCTTATTCCTTACATCACTTCCATTTATTTTCTTAAAAAGGACAAGGTTTTGCAACTACTTTGTTGGGGGAAGTTCACATCATTTCGGACGGATTACAATAACATTGGATATGCGCATTTTAAAGTTGTAGATTTGTTAGAAAACCGAAATATTTATAACGGTGCCTCAATTTATATTGTATGTTTTTTATACATTTCTGTGCACTTTGCAGTAATTTTGACCATTGAATTTCTGGAATATTTTAAAATATTAGTCCTGAAATATTAGCTCTTGTAGAAAAACCAACAAAAATTTGCATATCTGATATATCAATAAGACAAATACTTGCAGCAGTCTCCATCTTTTTTTTTTTGACAAATCTATTGAATACGCGGTGCAATTTGATATGCACTTTTTTATAAAGTGCACCTAATATTGAAATGTTTTAAAATAATATATGATAATTTGAAGTCCTGGAATATAAATTTTCAGTTCTTAAATTCAAGACGTATTTACTATGCTCCAAAAAGTGGACACTCCACAGCTCATGGAGAAAGTTTTTCTATGAGAAACGATCTAAGTTCATAGCCCCCCGAAGAGAGAGCATAACGGTTTACTCTTCTGTCTCAGAGCAATGCTTGTCTCAATTTGAAGCAAAGCTGCCTTCGCAAGAGGGCAAGCGGCTTCGATCCTTCCTCACCGCTCGTAAGCTCTCTTGAATATCGGGCCTTGTAATCAACCCGATTTCGCCCCACCCCGCCCTCGCTGATCCCGCCTGCACGAGCGCCAGCCAGAAAAAAACAACAGTAAGAGCGCGCGCTCGCCCGCCGCCCCGTGCGTGCGGGTCCTTCCGAGAATGGAAGTCGGCCCCACCCAGCACAATACCCGCCTGCCCTGTCCTCGGCCGGTCCCCGCTCTATCTCCCGCCGCCGCAGAGAGCGCTCCGAGGGCCGCGTGCCTACGCGTGCGCGGAGTTCACCGCCCCTCCCCTCCATCACCCCCCTCGCTCCGCTCGATCTGGAGCACGGGGTACGTCACTTCTCGAATGGCATCGGCGGAAATCCCGGCTATTCCATGAGCGGTCTTCAAAACAGATGAGGGCAGATAGCATGAAGTAAATGGAACGTCGCGACATTTTGAAATAGAGAACCTTTCTCCTCTCCAAGATCTGCATTCTTGTGTGCAAGGTACAACTATAGAAGAAATACTGTAGACTAATAACTAGGGGCGGATTTTGATGACCTAAAACATCGCCAAAAATGATCAATAAAATGCTCTTAAAATGCTTTTAAAATGCCCTGAAACAAAAAAAAAATTACGTAAAAAGTCTTATCAAAACCAGTTCGGATGAACAACTCAAGCTGTTGGATACGTTACTGATGTAATCGAGACTTATTCCATTCGTTCGAGTGAACTCAGCTTGCAAACTTTTGGTTTGGACTGTTCTTTACCGAGAAATCTCTGTCTTTAGTTATTCCGAAATCGACCGAACCGGCAATGGCGCTGATATACGTCACAAGAATTACATACTCACAACGGCAGTCAAAACAATTTCTGAGCGAACAAATCGAATAGACTACTGAGTAATTCTGTGAAGAACATTTTTTGCGTCTCAAGAATATAATTTGAAGCAAGTACCATTAAAAATGACATTAAAATCTATGAAATCAGCAAAAATGCATTAAAATGACGAAAAATGGTAATAAATGACTTATTAGTGGAAATCGATAAAAAATGCTAAATATCTTATTAATAAAAGTGAATTCAACGTCATGTAATCGACATCGATTCCACAAAAATGAGCGTATGAATAGATACGAAATATTTACAGGCTCTTCTTCAGGATTTGACGCACAGTTCTTGCAAAGATTGGTAAAGATTAATACAACACAAATGCAAAAATAAATAATTTAAATAATATACTGGTAGATGCACCACGGGCGTTATTTTTCGTCTGTCGCTAAGAGACGGATTCCTGATGTATTCAATATGATTACGTAGGCTTCCTGATGTATTCCGCCAGAGGCCAGGCCATTCCGGCAGCGGTGTGGTAGAATCGTAGAGTAAGCATAGGGGAATGGCTGTGTGACCGATCTTCATGAAAGCTCATATTTATGTGTTTTCATGGAGATTTTTATGCTGTTATTTTTTTGTAACTCCACTAGAAGGCGCTACAGCACAAGATGGCGCTTCAGTTAAATGCAATTCCCAATCATGGGAAACCAGCTTCATTATTGCTGGGCGTTGCCGTGTGACGGGGGGCGAGGCCGAGGAGGCCAGGAAGAACCAGCAATGCAAGATGGAGAGACTGAGGGAGTGAGGGAAAGAGAGTGGGGAAGGAAGAAAGAAGGGGAGGGAAATAGAGAGAGAAAAGGAGAGAGAAGGATGGAAAAGTGTGCGAAAAGAGAAGGGGAAAGAAGGGGAAAAGATACATGTAAAAAGACGGAAAGGATAGAGAAAAAAGAGAAGGAGAAAGAGTAAGAAGAAGAAAGGAAGAGAGAGGAAAAGAGGGAAATATGGAGAGGGAAGAGAGAGAAAAAAAGAGAGGCGAAAAGAGAGAGAGAGTAGGGGAAACGAGACAGGATAAAACGAGAGAGGGAAAAGAGTGAAAAAAGAGAGGAAGAAGAAAATTAAAAAGAGAAAAGCAAAAAAGGCGAACAAAGAGTACGGAGAAAGAGTTTGTAGGGTATAAGAGGGAGAGATAAAGGAAGTAGAAATCAAAAAAGAGAGTGAAAAACAGAGGAAAGAGAAGGAAAAGATAGATGGCAAAAGGGAGATGGAAAAGAAAATGAAAAAAGATAAGGAGAAGGGAGAAAGCGGAAAGAGAGCGGAAGGAAAAGAGAACGGAGGGGGAAGAGAAAGAAGGGGAAATGAGAAAGAGGGATATAGACAGGGAAAGACAGAGATGGAAAAGGAGAGAGGGAAAAAAGGTCGGGATAAAAGAGGGAGGGAAATGCGAGGAGGAAAGAGAGATGGAAAAAGAGGGAGAGAGAAGGAGGGAAAAAAAGAGTGAAGGAAGAGAGAGCAAGACAACGTCTGCCAGGTTCTGCTAGTGACCTATAAAAGTGGGTCATTTCCTTTTGTCATAAAATAAAATGAATTTCTACACTAAACGGCATTGTTCTAAAGTGAAAAGAAAAAATGACATTTCATTAAAATCCGTCCCCTACTAATAACTTCCCTCTACGGTATAAGACTTCAAGAACTTCTAGGTTACCATCATGCTGACACAAGCAAGTAAATAATACGTTTGATATTACATACTCATTCGTTGCTTAGTTTCATAAAAATAAGAATTATCTGAATTAAAATAAATTATCTCATCAAAGGTCCTTGATATATCAATTATATTATGTTATTTAAAAATCCTTCTTTATTGCAATTGGCAAACAGTGCAAAGTACTAAAATACGTCAGTGAATGTTTATAGGCAATTAAGGAATGTGAATCGGTTAATAATATTGCAATACATCTAAAGTTCTTTTTACAAATAGTTCTATTCTTCGTAGGGCGAATCATTATTTGTCGATTCAGACATTTCTTTTACTTCAAGTTGGTCTTTGCCGTTCTTCGAATTTCCTAAACGAAAAGTCATTATGATTTTTAAGATAATCTTATATCTTTCCGTGTTTTTCTTCACTTAATTTATCCTTCGACAATCTCTTGCTCACATTCAGTACATTCATCGCGTATACATTATTTTCATCTACTTCTCCCAATAGCTTTCTACTCTCTTTCCGTGTTCTAAAAACACGTGAAGGGTAGATTAGCACAATTTTTCGTTTCCAGTTCCCATTTAAAATCCCGTTGTACCGAGATACTCAACTCTCTCAGTCGAACCAGCAACTCGAAGGGAAGCACATGGGGCCGCCTGGCACGCGAGGGGCCTTGCCCTTGCCCTGCCGCGCCGCGCCGCGCCCTCGGAGGGAACTCCGGCGAACTATGCAAATCACGCCGCTCCGCGCGCTCGGCGCCCACCACAGGATGTGGCGCGATGGCAGATAGCATCGCCGCCTCTCGGCCGGCCGCGCGAGAGCGAGAGCGAGAGCGAGAGCGAGACGGAGAGCGCTCCGCGGGGGCGGGGGACTTTTTTCTGAATGTGATTGAATATCAAGACAATGGTGATGTAACAGTTCCTTCTCGTCGATTTTTTTTCTTTTCTTTTCCTTTTTCACGTATCGCGCGAGTCTTCCTGGGCCGGATTTATGATAGCAATTACGATGTCACGCCCCGCATGAGTTAGGCGGGCGATGGGGTTTGGGCGATGGGGCGCGGGCGGAGGAGCCTTGGTGCACGAGGCGGCCTGCGCCCGGCCTCTCCTGGCGGCCAGCCCGTTTTCTCTTCACCTGTTCGGGCCACTACTTCTTCCTTGCCCATTGTAGTAGTAGCGTCTTTGTAATGCTTTTCCGTAGGTCGTAGATTGCGTAGTTTGAACGCTACACAGTTGTGGTGGTCGTTTATGTGGGATGCTCCAGACGTGAAATACGCGCTTCACGCAATATTATTATAATCAATTTCCTCGTTCGTGTGCAATCTTCAGCCATACATCACCTGCCAAATTTTAATTATCGTGCTCAATTTTATTAGATAGGTCCGTAGAGAAGATCCAAATAAATAATAATCCTGATTCGCCGTTCAGCCCTTACACCTGCATGGGGGAGAGGTGGGTGTCTCTTCGCTTGCAATTTTCGTCACCTTTGTTACGAGCGTGGCATGCCAAGAATGTATTTTCTAACACTACAAACGTGTCTTTTCTCATTGTTCGTCAAGTCACATTAATTCGTAAATTACACGTAGCAAAGCTTCTAATTCAATTAAAAAACCTAAAAGTAATAAATCTCTAATAGGAAGAACTTTCGTAAATATATATAAAAAATTACCGATTTCATTGAAAAATAATAAGTCCATGAATATTTTCAAACACAATATGAAGATTTGGATTTTGGAACATGGTGATAATGATATAACTAAGATAGTTGAAATATTCCTTTAAAACTTTTCTCTGTATATGTTGTTATACATTTGTTTATTCAGTTTTAATTTCGTTAATTGGAAATATATCTGTTAGATCTCAATAATTTTCACTTATTTTCTATTATAGTGCTACATATTTATTTTTTGTGTGCCCATATGAACTTACATTGTACTATTTTTTAAAAAGAATATTTTAAGGAATTAAGATAGACACGCTACCCCAAAAAAGTAATATATAGAACTTCACAGACGAAAATTTATAAAACCAGTATTTCTTACCATCACATCTGGTTATTGATGGTTAATAATACTAAAAAATATTCACGTACGAGAATGAATATAAATAATGAAAGTAAATAGCCAAATATTTAGTATTGTATAGACAACTTCAGAATAGATGAATTACTTTTCAAAATATTTCTCTATGACTAGAGAGAATCTCGTAAGTGACAGTAAGCTGCTTATGTTATCAAAAGAGTGTTCGAAATCTATTGAATAGAAACGGCTGCCTGAGTAGGAATTTTTCCGGCCAGAAATAATAATTTTAAATATTTTGCTATACGAATACAGCCAAAAATGTTCTATTTCTCTTCAAATGTGTCATCATTTCGGGTCAAATATCATATTTTTGGGCAAAAGTTCTTGTTTAAAACTAGCCCTTCTGAATAAAAATATCCCTGAGCCGAAATATGATGGGCACTTCTGAACTAGAGAGGCAAAAGTAGCGTGAAAAACTAAAAAGTAGCATGTAAAACTTTAGATAAACTTGAACCGATTTGTATACTTCTACACATGCAAGCCGATATATCCTGAAGCCCCTGAATTCCTTTAGCATTTTCCCTTGAAGCACATTAACATCTGCGGAAGCTAATCCTAGAGACTGACAGCCAGTGTGCGGGTCAGTTAAAGAGCGGGTGCTGACATTCGTGTCACACTTTGAGTGCGGTCGGGAAGACATCTCCCTTTTCCAAGAAAAGTCTACGTGCGAATTGTAAAGGGCAGGCGGTGGGTGGGGCGCCGACCACTGGCGTTGTTTTGTCGTGCTCGGAAAGGGCTACTGTCGAGTTCCTTTGAACGCTTCAAAAGCCTCTTCAGCACGCTATGATGTTCTTAGAAAGTAGGATTTCGATTTGTATAATAAACAATCCTTATTTTATCAGGTATTTTGGCAGGACGTTATTTTGTTACGGATATTTTTTAGAATAAATTATTCACATTCACGCTTTTTCAGTTGTTTGGATTTAAAATGCTGCACATGTCTATACCTAAACATAAATAACAATAATTGTAATAAGTTGCATTTATCCATTATTGCAAGTACATGATTAACACAATATTTTTTTAAATGGATAGCCAATATCTGAAGGAAGTATAGTTTCAAGTGAATCAGAGGTGTGACTACGATGACTTGCATACCAGGCTAACAAATAAATATGAGTTAAAATCTCCAAGAAAATTCAACATTGTCTCTTGGCTGTCCGGGACAAAATTCAATATTGTTGTTTGAGGGTCAAATACACATTTCTCAAGCATAAAAATTACATTACATCAAAAATCAGCACAGCTTTATCTATCAGAAAAATTAAAAGGATACAATGAATAAAAATCAAGAATAGTCTGCAGGAGTTTTTATGCAAAAACGACAACAACAACAACAACAACAACAACAACAACAACAACGACGACGACGACGACGACGATAACAACAAATAAATAGGCAAGTAAAACTCTACGCCGTAAATGTTTTTTAGATTGGATATTTATTTCATCAGTAGTGGAAATCTGTTCCTTCATCGTGTGTACAGTTGGAAAATAAAGATACGAGCCTGAATGTGGGAAACTGCTAAATACACAGCTTCTCAGAGACATTCTCGAGAACGCATTAGCGAAAATTGCTCTATTTGCAAGGTAGCTAAAAAGGATCACAAAGATTAATTATTATTTTGAAAATGACATGCGAAAATCCTGGAGGCGACATTACTGTTTGTGCCTGAGAAATTACTGCCTACACTATGATTAGTATCAATTTTGGAAGATACTCGAAAGCTTCAATGAGGATCGTAGAAACCCATAATTGAAGGTTCTGTGATGACAAAGCGCATTATGAGGTGTAAGTTAATAAAAATAGTTATACTTAGTGACTGCGCACTCACCGCGTCTTATTAAAAACAAAGGCACTGTATAATTTACACGTTACTACCAATTTGCAGAGAGTATCACGCAATTCTTGTGGTTTTAACTGTGAGTATCGCCACTAAATTAATGTTAATTACTTTATTTCACATGAGAAAAATAATGTGAGTGTGGTGAGTACCTTATAATGCAGTTAGCTAGTGTTAGTATTCCACATGAATCAAGGAATTTCGAAAGGGAAAAAATATTTCTTGAAATTTGTATTTTAGATACAGAATTACAAAATATTATTTTAAAATTAAAATGCTATTGACATTGTCATCTCCAAAAGCGAAATATAATAATAATAATAATAATAATAATAATAATAATAATAATAATAATAATAATAATAATAATAATTGTTGCAACTATTAGCAAAGCAGAATTGATTAATGTTCTGAAACGATCAATTTTCTTTTAAATCTAAATTTCATTCACTCATATGAAATTTAGAATTTAAGAAAATTATCTTCATTAAGGTTGAAATTAAATACATTGATTAGTAAACTACATAACAAGTTAACAGAAACCAATTAGTTTCATCGAATGTAGTTTTAATTCTTGTTTTATTTCTAGAAGTGATTATTTTACGGCAAACATTCACGTAAAACATTTTTCTAAAGATGAAATAAAGGAAAAAACCTGTTTAAATAACTTCATATTACACGTTGGAATGAGGAAAAAGATACACTCAAACATCATTTTCAAAAAGTCAAAACGCCAATGTTCTCTGAACAATGTATTCCACAAAATAATTTTCAATACTTCAGATCTTCGACTGCTTTGCTAATAAGCTTTTTTATTGATTGAACCAAAGAAGCGCAGAATATACATTGGTAATTATAAATTATCTTTGATGTTGGTATAATGCTGTTACATTTTCCTAATGAAACCATGCATTATTGTAAACATATCATGGAGAATATTGGCACTCAGCTTCAAAAATAGGGAAAAGTGGTATGAGAGAAATCAAACATGTTGAAGAAGTGTGAAATTCATATTGAGCAATACAAATTACACATTTCTGAACCACCCTAGTAATGAAAGATTCATGCTACCGTGCAGCACCGACACTTGCTTCAAAAATATCAAAACATGCTATCACCTAATAGGCTTGGTGCTATTCGGTGAGAAAAGGTGCTATTCGGTGAGGGTCATTTGGACTCTGATAAGCGTTTCCAAGGATTCAGTATTCGTTTTCGACAATTTGATGATCGCCAATGTGAATGAAATAATTGGTTTTGCGTACATATTAAATGCTGCTCATTTTCAGAGTGAGTGACAGAAAACCGTGAGTTGAGAAAAGTTTTGAACATACTTTTCATTTTCTTAAAAAAAATCCACTGTATTTTCGTTTCAGTGTGTGCAACCAACTTGTTTTGATGAATCCTTAGATATTTATGATGGCCTTTCAGGTCATATCTTACTCGCATGTTTTCCAACAAATGCGAGACGGGATTCTTGTCAAGACAAAACCAGCTGAGACTATTACCCTGAAGCATGATGGCAAATGTATTGTTGTTTGCTAGTTATGAATTGATTGATTGATTGATTTTTTCGTGTTTCCGGGCGCGTCAACTGCTTTGGTCATTAGTCCCGTTAGTTTAGTGTATGTTTTTCTCGGGAGATGGCGGTGATCTTCCCCCGTTGGATGGCGAGATCCGGCGCCGACCTACTGTCGGCTAGTGGGGTTTCCCCCTAACCAGGACTCTCCCAACAGCGGGGCACCGCCCCAGCCGGGACAAGCTCTAAGCTCCCCACTGGTCTCCCGGGATATGTGGTAGTGTAGTGTATGTTAGTGTAAGTGTGTGTGTAAGGGGAGAGGATAGGACAAGGAAGGGGAAGGACATATCGCGCGCGGTCCATGGTCCGTTTGGTAGGGTACTGCTCCGGCATTCGCCTGGTGCTGATCGGAGAGACTACGGAAAACTATCGATCAGA
The DNA here is from genome assembly GCA_011170035.1 of Teleogryllus occipitalis. Classification (NCBI taxonomy): domain Eukaryota; kingdom Metazoa; phylum Arthropoda; class Insecta; order Orthoptera; family Gryllidae; genus Teleogryllus; species Teleogryllus occipitalis. The sequence continues at coordinate 116,746 of BLKR01000542.1, read as the reverse complement.
GCATCCGGCCGCTAGAATTCTCCTCCAGACAGCGACTGAATTCGATATAGCTGAAAAGCTAGTGTCGAAATTCCTGCCGCCGTCAGGACTCGCATCTAGGACCTCCCGGTCAGAGGCGCTGCTGTGACATCAATTGATGCACTGAGTTACCGCTCCTGGTCTAGTTATGTATTGCGCACATCAGAAATCTTATGATTACATGGTTAATACCATACATTTTTAAAACGTACAGCAGTCAGTCATGTGGAACCATGCCAAATTCCTTGTTATAGTCGTGTTGTTGTCGTTGTTGTTCTTCTTATTCTTGTTACTATTAATATTATTATCAATATTATTGTTGTTGTTGCTTCTTGAAACGAAACTTAAGCTTTCATCGTTTCTTAAATGAGAGATGAATATAATGTTATTCTAGATGCTTGAGTAATGGTAGCATAAGAGGGGATGTAGCCCATCCTGCCTAACACAAATTTTGCAAGGAATGGCCAGTTCAGTAGACCTTTACCCAGAGGTGTGAAGCTCGCTTCCCACGAGAATTAAGTGGAAACGAATGCCACGGGCGGGCCTCGTGCTGGGGCGGGGGCGTGGGCGGCAGGCCCGATACATCTCCTGCAACGAGCGCGCGACGCGGCGGCCAGGCGAAGCATCTTGATGGAGCGCCCGGCACGCACCTCGTTACCGGAGCGGCGCCAAAGATTAATTAACTTCGGAACACAATTTAAATGCGACCGCCATTAGCAGCTGGAATACACAATTTTATCAGGCCTCGCTTTCCGCTCCGCACATTGCTGTGTTTTCCGCTCATGCGTTCCCTCCCGCGCTCGGGCCCCATCCCCCTCCCTCCCAAGGGGCACCGCCTTTCCGGGGGCTAACGATATTAATGACCTTCTGAGAATCACCCCTCCCATTTCCATCTCATTGAAAACATCTCCGCGATGTTTTGTTACCAGAGTCTGTTACACTTTGTTACCACAACCTACTGTCTTTTCCGTACAATACTGCTTTCCGGTAGCAACGCACGGGCTGGTATTTGCAAAGAAGAGGATAATGAGTACAGATTAAAAGATGTGCTTCCGACACGAGAGAATACATAGCTGGATGTTGTTACCTCATTACTCTTGGGCCTTCACTTCGGGATTCTATTTAGCATGGAACGTGTTATGAACGTCATTCTATTCTAATTTTGAAGTTGGTTTTCCAAGTAGCTGCATTTCACTGAGGTGTAAAACAGAAGTATTTTATGCTGTTGCTTTCGTAGCATGCAATATGCATTCATATTTCAATAAATATTAAAATAAAAAATTAAAATATTTAAACAGTAATTGCGTTTTTATGGTCCATTCAAATCAATATAACAGTCAGATAGTAATAAAAGTTGAGAAAATATTTGTGGAACAGAAGTTGACAACGCGACAAGTCAAAGCAAACATTGTGGCAAGGGCCTTACACCAATTAATGTCTGCTACGTAGAGAAAATTACAACTTTCCTCAAATTTTCTGCATGAGCGGTACTCTTAAAATCATGTAAAATTTTAAAATATTCTAGTCCTTAACTACCAACCCAATTATAGATTAGAATTTATTATTAAATCGATGAATTTTCTATACTTTGTCGTTCTTCAGATGTCGAACAAGAAATTCCAGGACCAACAGAAAACGTAATCACGTCAATCCAGGACCTACCAATTACTTAACACCCCCGAAATGAAAATTTTCTATCAGATGTTGATTCAACAGCACCGGCCCCCGCCCTCCAACACGCTCCCTTCCATCTCGGACCACAATTTACCGCCTCACACACGGCCCATTTGCCCGCGCTACACAAAATCCGATTTCCTCCGCCGCGCCGTGTCGCCTCGTAAATCAAATCGGGCCACAATTAGACGGCGCGGCGGCCACCTCGGGGCGCGCTGCCTAATCGGGCGAAGCGCCCCGGGGTCTGCTGCGGGGGCGGCGGCGGGGGCGAGGCGACATTCGCCGACGGTCCGCAGACTGGCCACGCCCACAAAAAGCGCCGCGGGCGGGCGGTGGGGAGGGCGGAAGGCCGCGCCGCGCCGCGACGGCTGATGTATTCAAATTGTCGCGTCCGCACGTCCCGCGTCGGGCGCCGCCGCCACCGCCGCCGCCGCCGCCGCCACTCCGCTCGGCTCGCGCCGCTGCTGAATATGTATTACAGGGACGCGCAGTGGGCCTGACCGGCACCAGCGGCAGCGTGCAGGCTCTGTGAATCGAACTTTCGCCGATTGCAAAACGATCATTTCTATCAACAAAAATACTTCAAAAATATACCATTTCATAAAGAGAACGAAACATTTCTTATCATTAATTGATTGATTTGTTAGTTATTTCGGGCACGTCAGCGGCTAAGGTAATTCATATTGTCAGTGCAGTGCATGTTTTCACGGCGGGAGATGGTGGTGATCTTTCCCCGCTGGCTGGCGCGAGCCGACCTAAGTGGGCTTGCAGGATTTTTTCCCAAGCCAAGTATATCCATCAGCGGGGCACCGCCTCAGTCGGCACACGCTTTGAGCTCCCGACAAGTATGATGGTGTAGTGCATGTGAGTGCAAGTGTGTGTAAGAAAGGGATGAGGATTGGACAAGGAAGAGGAAGGAAAGATCGCGCGCGGTTCGAGTCCCCTTTTGATAGGGTATTCCTCCGGCACTCCTCTGATGTTGAACGGAGAAACAACGAGAAATTACTGATCAAAGCAGCCAGCCGCTGGAATTTCCCTCCAGACTGCGGTCTAAATCGACCTGACTGTGCAGCTAGTGTCTAAAATCATGTGACGTCGGGACTCGAATCCGAGGACCTCCCGGTCAGAGGTTCTGCAGTGTTTTCTTATCCACCTTAACCGGTGTCTATCATATAAAAACGTAAAAACTGTATGTTACCTATAAGGGAGAAGTATTTTTCTGAGTTCGTTTTCTTGAGCTCCAGAATCCTGACATCACTCTTTTACTATTCGACATGTATGTATCTATATGATTTGGCTTTTGAAAGAATGTGACCCCACACGACTCTCCCCACGACCAACCATAGATATATTAGTGAATCGCTAAAGTGGATATTTTGTGTCCACATCAAAGATCAGCCAACAATGACATAATTGGTCATGGAGAAAACATTAGCATTCAAACATCAAACCATTTTAAAAACATTTAAAATTAAAATTAAGTTAAAAAATATGAAATTAATGTAGCCAATTTTTAAAAACTTTTACTCTACTTTTACCAAATTCTGTCAAATTTGATAACACCAAATTAATATTTCTATGATAGGAAACTTTGAGAGCATAAATAATGTCGAGGGCAATACATAATTTTGTAGTTTCGGGGGTGATGCAACACTTTTGTTTAAAATTTGATGTGAAAATAACAACACTTCTAACTTGCAGTTTTGAAATGTCCTTGATATTATTAGGGCCCGAGGGAAGGGAGGAGGTTGACAAAAAACGAACATTCTCATAATATTTTGTTACTAGTTTTGTGTTGAAGTGGCGTGGTCACAGTACGCTGATGACACAGGCCTGCAAAATTTAGGTTATCGAAAATAGTTTGAGAAATTTTATCTGTAGTTTACAGAATTTGGTGCGCTGATTTCAAATATAAGCTCCATTCTTTTCTATCACGTGCGTTTCTTTTACAAAGTGTATTTGAGTATAAAACAAAATAATAAATAAATTCGGTTGTTGTAGAAACACATATTTCACATGTAACATTTTATTTTTAGAATATCACACAAAGAATTCACTAACTTTATATTTTGTGGTACCGTTTCCGTTTCTCGTCAAAGTTCCGGTTGCCACTTCTTTTGTGATACTTCTTGAGAAACTTCTCTGTGTAGCATTCACCAATAGTCATATTCACGTCTCATCAACCTTGGTATCTGCGCTCCATTTCGTTGACATCTTGTGGAATCTTTCACCCTGTTCTTCACTAATAGCACTGACATTTCCGGGAAAGAAACCAAATGAGAATATAGGAAATGAACCTTCAGGCTCATTGAACAGTCTATCTTTGAATTTTCTTAACACGTCCATTATGGGCATGGCTGTTTGTCCCTTGACTTTGTGTGTGTTGTCGCGGAGGGCCTCGCGTTCTGCTGACCCCAGATCAGAGGAGCCCGCAAGAGTGTTTGTCCAGTGTATGGTCGGATATACGTCCCTTCGGGACGTAAAGGGCAACCGGCTGTCGGCTGAATAAAATCCCTAAGAAAAAAAAGTATTGAAAACACGGCAAGGCCTTCACAAATTGTTTCATTAGTTCGAGCTTAATAGGAAGTTGTGTAAAGAGGACTTTTCTTCGACCCACCCAACTTTCTCGTAAAACGTTTGCACTTCCAGTTCCTAAATATATACTAGACGGCCACTCTTTCTTGATTCAGAGATGTAACCATATCTCTGCTATTCCATAAACACAAGTATCAGGGAAGATTAGTGTAGCCTAATGACAGTCGACTTCAAACGTGATCAACAAAGGAACTACAGTTCAACAATAACAATGTAATCTGCTTAAGTAAGAATTCTCCAAAGTCGGAAGAACCAAGAACATGACATAATAGAAAAATGTATTCATTCTCCAGACCTTAGAATTAAAATACTAATTTGTGCGAAAATGATGGATGATAGAATTTTTTCAAAAATTTTCTGAATCCAGCACATCAAAATTCCATCTGTATAAATCAGTCACATTCGCACGGGATGACAGAAAGGTGAATTTTTTCTGCAGATACGCAATTAAAATATTGATTTGTGCAAAGATGATGGGTGATGCATTTTTTTCTGAATTCAGTACACCAAAATCTGTATAAATCAGCTATACTTTGCAGACATTTTTTTAGGTGCAGGCCTGTGTAATTAAAGAGACCAATGTTCAGTGATGATGATCTCCTAAAACCGAAGGCTGGTGGGGCCTGCATAAAGGCTAGGGATATTTTCCATGTTACTAGGCAGGTGATCAGTGGTGGTTTGCCATTGCCTTCTACTGGATGTACAAGGGATTGATTATGAGAGGTCAACGATGACAGATGAAGAGCGGATGGGAAAGGAATGTTCATCCGGACGGCTTGGTAAAAAGGTCGTATGTATTACGAATTGTCGCAAACAAAAAAAAGGCACGTAAAAAACAAATGAATTTTGCCAACACTGTTTTGAATAGCAAAGAATTTTGTTGTACATTTTTAGCAGATAAAAGGTCGCTCACAAAACATCTAGTGGTGGAGTGAATCCCTTTGATTTTGGGAGCAAAAATACATGAAACCCCTGATGATCAAACTCCTACAAAAAAAGTCCATATTTGCAAAGCGCCATTTTTGATGCGCACAGACGATATGTAATTTCAGTGATATTAAAGGTATCGCGCTTGCTACTGGAATGAAATAAAGCAAACTTATCTACAAAATATTCCTTAATAGCAAGTAATCTTCAATGGCTTAAAATTTCTTTACGATTTTAAGGATCCTACTCACAGGACCATGAAATAAATAAAAAAAACTTTATTACATTTTTAATAAATGTTTATTTAAAAGTTTGCAAAATATTTCATTTTTCTAGTACATTTTTGAAAATTCATTTTCAGTATAACATGAAGGTTCGTGGAGAATTCTAGTCGAAAATTGCTGTCCTTACATCAACAAATTACGATTTCCACATTTCACACTTGCAAGAAACTCATTTAAAGACAGCGTTGTACTTGTGTGTGTGGGGGGGGGGAGGGGATTAGGCACCCCCGTGTGCCGTTTAGGCCCAGTGCGTGGCAGCGCCCGCTCGCCCGCCACTATTATATTCAGTCCACGGGGGGCGGCCGGGAGGGCGCCGGCCCGGATTATTCACATCTAATTTGTTTGTTTATTCCATCGTTTACATGCCCTATAAATATATGAGCCGGTCAACCCACCTTGTAAATAACGCGCGGAGTGTCGGCGGTGATGGCTTCCGCCCGGCGCCGCCGCCCTGGGATTAACACTCGCCACCAATGCCACGCCGGCGCCCGGACGACACCAACACAGGGGAGGGGGATAAAGGAGGATAAATTCTAAAATGATTATACGAAAATGTAGTTTTATTTGTATTATTCTGTATTTATATCTTGTATTTATATTTGTATATTTCAGAATTACTGAGGCATGCATTTAGCAATATATTACAATTTCTCCAAGTTTGTAGTAAAATATTTTCAGTTTTTAATGTACAGCAAAGGTATGTTTTGAGCGTTTTTTGTACCTGCAGTTCATTCCTCTGGGACACAGACGGCAATGTCCTTTTTCTGTAGACTTAGTTCAACACGTACACTGTTCCTCTAATTGCACAAATGATTAAAAAAAACCATACCCTACAGATACTAAAATAAGATTTTAACATAGTTAATAGACTACAAGAGAAAGACGAATTTTCAGGAAGCGAATAGGCATGGCTGTTTTCGATTTTCACTTTCCCGCTAGTGCTTACGCAGTAGTAAGAAAGTATTGATTCAGTGTGGGAAAAGACGGCGGATTTTTGACAGAATTCTCCTATTGCCGGACCCTGCTAAATGAAATGTGGAGTTTTGTTGGTTCTTGATATCAAACAATCGATAGAGGGCAAAATGTCTATCCGTCTGGCAGATCGTCTGTCCGTTTGTGAACAACACTAGCGGCAAATCGTAGAACCTTTGATGTGAAAAGTTTGCATGTACTCGCAAATGCATATAACAATGGAAATGCATGTTTGCATAAAAACGATTTAGTTTGCGACGTAAGTGCATATTTCGAAAGCGTTACAAATATTGCGAGGAAGTACGTGCTTTGTCATTTGTTCCAAGAGTGTGATATCGTAGAGATTAATTTGGAATTTTTTTTGCGCGCGCGTTTCATTCAGAGCCTATATACTATTTTTATTTATATCCATCATGACATAGCTACGAGAAAAATTCAGAGAAAAGTGATTAATGTTATTTTAAATATAATTTGGTATTATGAATACGATTTTTACTATATTCTACAATTTGTATTCTCATTGTATTCGTGTTTTTTCTTTCAAACAATCCACAAACCTTAATTGAAATTACCCCAATTAGATTATCTGTTTTAAAAATACGATTTAAATGTAATATGAAAGAAAAATTGAAAAAAATTGAGTACTACAATTTTCTTCGAAGTTTTATTACAATAATTCGATATTACTACCTTACGCAGCATTGCCACATAATGCAGCGATGGATACTTGAGAAGTTATTCCGAGAATTTCATTGTTGGACGGCGACATAGATGGGAGACGGATAAAATAAAGGGGCTTTATTTCTTTAACTTTAATGTTACAATTTTTTTAAGTACAGTTAATCGCTTCATTCAGTTTTATTAAAATCTGGAAGAAAATATACTCAGTTACGCATAATCTGGACATTACGTAAAAATATCGTAGTTTTGTGGGCATTCATGAAGCGATATGTGAGATGGGCTGTAATTCTGGATGTTCAATTTATATGTGAAATTATTTTGCTTGTCTGCAGGATGTACTACAAATAATGCGAGAAAGTACGTGCTGCTGTAGCACCACTAGTTTTAAACATCCGATAAGTACTGACATACGAAAGTATTACTAATTGTTAAACGCTGAAACAGTTTGCCTAAAGAAAGATGAAGAAAACGACCGTGGGATCCACTGTTGCTCGGCCCCCCCTCATGGGTATGCCTCTATTAAGCGGGAATCTCCGGACTGGATTCCGCGATCAGTTTTCCCTCAGCCCCCCTTTCCAGCCCCTTTCACTTTTCGTCACCTGAGAAGGCAGAGCCCAATTGCATCTCGCTTTGTTCATCTGATGTTTGGGAATGAGTAATAACGATATACGTCGCACAAATAGATGTTCTCGCACCAGTCCAGAGAAAACCGCTAACACCGGTGAACACGGCAGAATCTTCGAAATTACTATGTACGTTAAGCGGAGTAAGAATATGCTCGTGATACAAGGTTTCAAGTTTTATTTCCACAAACTTTTAAGTGTGGTTTTTAACGTTAGAATTGCGCTGAAAGCAATGATTGTTGAAATCAGAATACCAGATCAGTTATAATCGATCAATATAAACATTCACAGTAAATGTAGAAATCAATCCTTAGACCATGGAGGAAGGCAGAATGGGATGCAGTCATACTATGCCTTTTGGGGAGGAAAAGTTGAGTGAGGGATGCAGTCAGTATACCATTAGCCCTTGTTGGGCAGGCTGCTCAGGCAGGATGGGAAGTACAACTGCCAGAAATAATCTCCAAGCCAAGAAGTGCATTCTATATCTCTGTCATTGTAATATTTATCAGAATATTCGTGGGAGAGAGAGAGAGAAAGAGAGAAAGACATGGGAAGAGATAGCAAGATAACGAGAAAGAGATGTGGGCATGCGAGGTGAGAAAATAAAATGAGGCAAGAGAGAAAAGGAGGAAAGTTGGCAAAAGAAAAGAGGGGGACATGGAGAAGAAAGAAAAGCAAAGGAGATAACAGAGACGAGGGAAAGTAACTCGTTTGTAAATTTTGGAAATACTAATAGTAATAATAATAGTAATTATTATTATTATTATTATTATTATTATTATTATTATTATTATTATTATTATTATTATAAGGATGATGATGATCCAATTTTCTGGTGGGTGTACGAAAAACTGCCATCACCCATCTGGAGAAAATATGCAAATAAATAGAACTTTTAAATTCCGGAATTTCAACAGTTTCAAGAATTTTGCAAGTTTTCTTTCCAGAATCTAACAGTTTAATTTTGTGTTATTAACAAAAAATGTACATCTATATTTATCCTGCTTCGAACTCTTTTATAAGACACTACATGATTCGGATTTTTTGTTTGTTTGTAAGAAACTTTCCGAGAGAATACTGTTAACATTTCTTGGCCAAGCGGTACTGTTTGGCAGTCCAATTGCCAGAATACGGTCCTGCCCTTTCCAACGCGCATGAAATGATACAACGCAGAGTACGAATGGAAAGGCTGTTTGCGTAATTTATTGCAAGAGAGTGAACGAGAAGTTCAAGGACCAAAGAGAAATCTATCCTCCTGTTCTACAAGAACCTGACTTAAAGGGCAATCAGAACATCAGTGAATTTATTATTCGCTCTTCAACCACTGTTGTATCGCGAAGACATTTGCTTAAATCTGTCGGAATTCTCTTGTGTTCTTGCCCAACTCGCTCGTTTCTACATGAAAATTATTATTATATATTAAAGAAGTCTTTTAACCCTACATTCGGTACATCACGCAAACAAGTCAATAATAATAAAATATTATTATAAAAACTGAACTGTTAAAAAGAAGTTGATTTTTTAAAAATTTTGCTTCTAAAACAAATAATGACGGAACGCTCAAAAGGAACATTCTTCTCTTTTACCCGTTGGTTTTCAATGCTTTCATGTGCTTCAAAAATCGATTGAAATTCTTGATCGAGCTTGTATAACAGTCACGTATACGAAATTATAAATTTTAGGACACGCATTCATTTAAGGTATATAGTTAAGTGACAACAATGTACTATTAGAAAATTAGTCCTTCCGTTGTTCTCAAAGCCCCTTATGTGTTTTGAAATGAACACTTGCACATATTTAATGTTGTAAAATGTCAAACCTTGAAGTCAAGAAAATGCTACTGAAATGAAATGTTTGCCATTGTGGTAAGATTTCTTCAAAATTAAATTTCGAAACAAAAAAGATAACAATGTTATTATGTACATTATTCCCAGACTATAACGTTCGTAAGAAAAAATAAACAAGAAAAAAAACCAATTACAATATTTTGCCAATTTAGTTATTTCAGCATTTGCAAATTATAGCAACGATATTTTGCAATGATGTAAAAACTGATCTAATTATTCTTCACTTGAATTTACGCATCAAGGAAACATACTCTTAACCTTTAGAAAAAAATTTAAGTTAAAAAAATTACTTAAGGTTCGCATGTATGAACAGTTTGAAAATAACCATTAAATAAAAAAGCATTGCTCATTTGAATTTGCCAGGAAACATAACTTTTAGGCATAAATTTAAGCCTGGAAATGACAAACTCTGAAAGTATCAACTTCACACACTCGACTATTCAGCGTTTCTATGCCATTACCGAAGGGACTTATTCCATACTTCCACAACCATTGAAGTCATTTTGAACTACAAGAAACATATTTCTAATTATTCCAATATTTACTGAGTACGCTACAATGGACGGTTTCCATGGAAAACAAGAAAATAAGTAATTTTGACACTTTCAGCATTTTGTCTTCAATCAATAAACAAACGAACGGCATTCGCTGAATTTTAAAAATACATTCGGATTCAAGAAACAAATAAGCAAATTCTCTGTTATGGACTATTTTAATATCCAAGATCTAGAGATCATAATTTGAAATGCTACATCGAGGCTTAATCCCCGGCAACGTTTCTGCAGCAATTCGAGTCGTGAAAATAGTCCGCAAGAGGGTGTTGGATGCGAGAGGGCGCCCTCCCTGTTACATCACGGGCTAGCAACCGGGTGGGGTGGGGGGCAGGAGCGCAGCGGAGCGGGCGCGCGATAAATTAAAGCCGGGCGATCGCATTCGACATAATGAGCTGCATGTGCCCTAATGGCCGGCGATCTTGTGGGCGCGGTCCGCAGGCAGCGGCCGGCGTACAGTCTCTGGCAGTGAAGAGGCCGCTGCGGAAGACGGACGTGAGAGCATGCTCCACGGCAGTCTCCGTTAGCGGCTGCTGGGCGGCTTAATGCGCTTAAACACCGAGGGTGATGAGAAGAAATAGAGGAAAACTGTGTTGGTTTGTCAATGGCGTTCGGCTATTTCTCTTAGGATGAGGCACTTCACACAAATGCTATCCCGCAATACATCTGAGACACTTCGTCCCAAGAAGTGAGAAGTACTTACAACCAGCTGGCAATTTTTGGTGTTACTTGGGTAGTCAAACTTGTGAGACATTTGGCCGCTAACATGTCAGACATTTGTCTGACAAACATATTATTCATAAATATTTCAAAACTTTTAATATAATTTATTCTTTAGGACCGGGCACCATTATGATTCCCAATTCATCGTTTTAATATGGGCCCTTGAAATTCTCGTTTGTTTTATTGCAATTCTGTTTACCTGGACTATGAAACAATTTGCAAACTGACCAACAATATTTTGCTCTTTGATTCCTATATAATAATAATAATAATAATAATAATAATAATAATAATAATAATAATAATAATAATAATAATAATAATAATAATAATAATAATAATAATAATTTGATTCTACTATCAAGACTTGTCGCACACTGACTTTGGTTATAAGGTCCATGGTGAAGAAAGACGTGTATCATATTTGTTGTATATGGATAATCTTAAAGTGCTTGCTAAGAATGAAGCGATTCTTTCCCAAATGCTGTCTGTCGTCAGTGATTTTAGCAAGGACATGTGCATGAAATTTGGTCTTGACCAATGTGCACAAGCCAATTTAAAGAGAGGCAACGTCAGAGAGCATTGAAGTTTAAATGCACATTCTAAGTGTAGCAACAACCATTGCGAAAAAAGACTATACAGGGCACGCAGAATAGCATAGACACTGAACTTCTGATGCTACTTAACATGAAATGTGAAACACGAAACTTTTAAAGAAATCGTTACAAGACAAACCACACCATTGACAAGAATGGAAAAAGTGCAAATCAAGAAAGATTTACGTGGCTTAAAAGGAGAAGAACGAAGCCAAAATCACAAGCACTTACAATAGCTGTCTTAGATCAGGCGTTGAGTACACATTATGATAAAGCGGTTCTCAAAATTTCTCAAGATGATGAATGCCGCATCTGCCAGGAACAAGTAGAAACCGTTGATCATATTGTCTCAGATTGTCCAATTCTAGACCGGACCAATCCAAGACCGGACACATGCAAAGACACGATAGAGTTTACAGTTACCTCCACTGGTAGATCTGTGACGCCCTCATCACGATCTAAACAGATACTCCAAGTGGTACAAACACTCACTAAAACTGGTGACGTCTGTTGGACTATGTACGATACTGCACGGCCACCAAATTCAAACCGATCGCACGATAGCAGAGAACAAATCGGAGTTTGTTAACCTGGATTTGGAGAAAAAAACGTGTTCACCAGTAAATGTGGCTGTGCCGTTTGATCAAAACATCATAATCAAGGCGACAGAGAAACGTCTTAAATACAAGAGTTTGGAAATCGGTATCAACCGACTGTGGGGCGTGAAAGCACACGTCGTCCCGATAGATATCGGAGCTCGGGGATTTGTTCCGCAATATTTGTGTAAGAACTCGACTGAACTTCTAGGACATTCAAAAAGACTGGGAAGTGCAAGATAATGCTTTATTTGGAACAGCCTATATTTGCGCAAAAATTACAGTAGAGGCATCGACAGTCGCTAGTTCCACTCATTAGCTCCTTGTTGCACCCTGGAGTAAATTTTATTTTCAACCGACTCATAACATCTTTAGTCGTAAAGAAGAGGAAAAATAAGAATATCAAGGAGAATAAAATATAGATTCAAAAAGGGAGAATAAATATCTGTTAAGTTACTCCCTATGTTGGAAACAAGTAAAATTTGGCAAATGTTTAATTGTATTCTTGAAACTTGAAAGAGATCTATGCTTAACGCAAAATCTGCTAGTGAGAATTGTCTGAGAAAGTTAATGAATTTACCAAATTACTTTCTTTTCTTATAGTTTTGCGGTTCTGTTTGCACCCCTAATTCTCATTTCTTATCATGCATCTTCTCCTCTGAGAATATATATTTGTAGTTACTGTATTTTCCTCAAATGTCATTTCAAAGGGAAACGTGTCGCTAGTTCAGAACAAAAACAATAAAAAGAAGCTGCTTATTCACATGTCATTCACGGTTTAATATTCATTAGTGCGTTTGTCAAGAGATGTTTCTATATTCATCTTCGGTGTTAAACAGGATGGGATAACCCCCCAAAAAATAATACGAGTAAACAATGGAAAGGAAAGTCTTCCTGGTTATCTTTTGGTTGATGCTTTAAAAATATTTGCTGTTAGGAAGGTAGACATATTATTTACATGAACAAAAGAACGCACGCACGAATTGTATTGAGCTATTGAATGGATTTTATGATTCTGTATGTCAGAAATACGTACGTCAAGAAGAAAAACACAACTGTTACTTGAACTTAAAGCCAGTTATTGTAATGTCCAAGTCTTGAGATCTTATTACATCTTCTGACATTTTACAACATTTTAAAAGCCTGAAAAATGTGGAAAATTTAAAAAAAAAAAGCTGAGATGCGTGCGATGCGGACGTGGGTGTCCACGGGCCGGGGCGTGGGGGGGGGGGCGAGGTTCGGGCGGGCGCCGAGCAGCGAACCGGGCCGCGTCTGGCCGGCGAGCGCGTAATTGCGCCCATAAACAAGCGGCGGCAGTCGCCTCGGCGGCGCGCGCGTCTTGGCCGGGTGGCGGGGGGGGGCGCGACGGTACAGTCGCGGACGCAGCACAGGCCGTCCGCTTGCCGCGCGCCAGACACACTTTTCTTATCTCTTAAGACAGCTCCACGGATTCGGCATTCGCCGAACAGCGAGCTAGTGTTCGCCCAATCCCGAGCAACTGATGTGTTCGGCGCATGTTCGTTCCCTTTGATGTGTTCAAAAGACGGACACGCGGTACGTAGGGCGTTCGTAGCTCGGCAAACAGTAAGCAACTCATCCACACTACACGGGATTCGGCGAGCGGTTGTTCGCCGAACAATGAACGTGTCGAGACGCCTTTACCTATAATACTCATTTCCAATACTCGCAGAAATTGAAAGAGAACTATGCAACCCTTCACACATGTTGGACGTTATGGTTTCGTTAGAAACCTAGAAAAAATATAAATAGCGTTACTACAGAAAGGAACAGATTTTCTCGTACTTGCTACATTTCTAATTTATTTGGTCTAGGCTAACTTTTCGGTCTTGTCCCATCCTCTTTCCAGACGCCCAATTTTGACATTTTCTCAATTTTTCGGTTTCTTAATGGTACAACCAAAATATTATTTTAAGAACATTATAAAAGAATAAAACATGGTCATGTATGGAAATTTCCTTGAATAATTTAAGCGGTAATGTAAATGCAACATTTAAAGCACTTTTTTACAGAAAACATTTGAGTTTTCGAAACATTTCATTGGAAGTTATTTGAAGCACTTCCACTCATAAATGTAGTAATGATTACAAATCGCTCTAATTGTGCATGTTTACGGCGTGAAAGATTTCCAAATAAATACATTTGAGAAGCTGTTGTACAAACAAAATAATACAGCAAAATGACTTTTATGTCATCTTAAACAGTGAATTTACGTTCTATCCGTACGAAAAGTTTAAAGAAAAAAAAATTGAAACTGTTTTTTGAAGAAAAAAATGTGTTTTAAGAAATTTTTCTGAAAGTGCGGAATTTTGAGTTCCTTTTCAGAGACAACTCTTTTCAAGAATCTTTATAGAACATGAAGTTATGCACATGTTTTAACAAATTCAGTAATGTAAATAAATCGATGTTAATGTAGATACTTAAGACAAGAGAGATGTCAAAAGTACAATTGTGTATTTTGTTAGAAAAGCAAAGAATATGGAAAGCTGCCGTTTATGTCATCTTATACAGACACTATCCCTGCCAAAATTTAAAGAAAAAATTTGGAGCATTTTTCAGGAAAAAATTGTTTTTCATGTTTTTTAATATTGCACATATTTCACTCAATATAGAACGAAAGCTACTAAAATTCTCAAACAATCTACTGAATCATAATGAAAGAAGTAATTATGAAGATCAAATTTTATTTCAAGGAAAAATCTGTAGAGATTGCTGGAGAACTTGCGTGCAGTATGCGAGTAGGCGGAACAACACAATCAAATGTTTGCATTTTTCAATGGAAGTCCAAACTGTTACATTCTCTTTGTTCCTGGGTATCTAAGGCACACACCCCTCACACGTGACCGGGGGCTCCACAGATTTCTTTCCATTTCCGCGCGCATCGGAAACTAGTTATAACAATAGATAGTGGGATACATTCCCCCTCAATGCAATCCCTCCCTTACGGAATTTCTGCAGATTGGGAGAAATTGCAGGGGCTTTGCGGGGCGTTGTGTGGCACCGTCGCATTTCGCCGGCGCGGAGCGGAATAGAGCGGTTCGGCGGGCGAACCGCAAGCCACGCGCCTTGTGAAACGGCGATGGAGTCGATGTAGGCTATTGGACGGCGGCGGCGGCGGCGGTGGCGGCGGCGGCGGCGGTGGCGGCGGCGCGGCGCATTGCGGTGAGGTCATGCCGAGCCACTCCGCGAGGCGGCGGCGGCCGCTCTCCGTTTCGGATCGACTTTCGCCGCAGCTCCGCGGAGCGGCGCGCGTCGCCACATCATCTCAATAAGACAAAATAGCACACACTGGAAATGTTCAAAAGTACGTATACCGTCAGTTAAAAAATAAAAGGTCAAATAATTAAAATATTTTTTTTACACTCAAGAACTTAGCTTCACTGTTTATTGAATGGGAGTTATCATTTGCCGTACACATACTGGGAAGAAAATAAGGCTTGACATACCAACTGAGCGCTGCAAAGTAAACCAAACACTAACCTTAGTGACATGAGTCAACGTACCAGTCATCCCGCTTATTGAGAATGGTCCCAGGAGTATATACTTATAAGTTTTCATGAATTCGTCTTAAAACTACTAGTGCTAAAACAGCACGTACTTTATCGCATTATTTCTATGGCAATTTTCTAACATTCAGAGAGTTCAACGAAAATGAGACCTGCGCCATTCCTTTAAGCGCCCTTTGTTCTTTTCGTGAAAAAAAGAAAGAAAAAAAAGAAAAAAATTGAAACGATTTTCGATTTTTTTTTTCAAATTTACATTTACTTCAAGCAGAAATTGCGCGAAAACTTATCATTTTTTCAAACAATTGTAAATAACCTTTAAAAACCTGATGTTTTAACAGATTTTATTTAAGACAAGAATCTCTCACTTATCATTTGTAGTTTTCGAATGTTATATTTTTGCAATTTTCGAAAATATAGAGAGATTGCCGGCAATGGTAGCATCACATTTACCATCCTTTAATATATCCAAGGAGGAAATTTAATGAAAAAATTGGAGCCGGTTTTTTCAAAAATTTCCTTTAAAAATTGCCTAAATTTCACACTAAATTACGCGAAAATACTCGATATTACGATTTTTGAAAAATTGCACAGACGTCATTCCAAGATTTTTTATCAACAGATTTCATTCAGAAAAGTATTCAATATTTTAGTTGTAGGAAAATACTAAAAAAAGTTGAAACTTTGAAATTTTCGAAAATTAAGGGATTTCAACGAAAATGTATCCTGCGCTATTCTCTTATGAGACTTGGCCTCTCCCTTCAACTTAACAACCATAGCACTATAGCAGCTAAGCACGGGTTTAGATGATTCAAACCGACGCAAGTCATACGTACATCCTGGCCAGAAGTGTACGATGCTCTAGCGATCTCGGCTAAAACATCTGGCAGTCAGGAACGCCATTTGCTTAAGACGTTAGCTACACATGCTCCGTCAGCTTCGGTGAGGACTAACTTCCGTTGGCTTTACACCAGCCTCTCCTTTAAACTTAACCACAGGGATACATCAGCTAAGCATGGCTGTAGATGGAGATTCTAACTGAGGCGTCATGAAAACACGCTGGCCAGGGGCGTGCGTGCGTGATGTGACACGTCCTTACTGGTTACTCGAATAGATATTTCAAAATTATGTTCTTTGACGGAGGACTAATGGTTAATCTAATTATTTAAAATTCCTTTTCTTTCAAACCAATTCAATGTTTTGAACATGTCTTTGTGAAGACTCCATTACTTTGAACATGTCTCTGTGAAGACTCCGTTCAACGAAGTAAATTTTTATACTGGCTCGTATCAGGTAGATCATCATTGAAATTGTAGAATTAAGATATTTTAAAAGCGACCTCTAAACACAAATTTTAGTGAATTCATGAAATTACACTCTTCCACATGATCGTTAACTCGGCAATTAGCACATCAAATACAATATTAAATGGAATGTTGTTCTATAACTTTGGATGTATAGATGAACAGAATGATAAGTATAATGTCATACTGAGCAAAGAAAATATAGTAGATAAATAATAAGCACCATGGGAAGGAATTAAAATAAAAACAATGTTGTTAAACCTGTTCTGTATAATACAACCTCTATTATAATGATTTTAATTCACGTTTTATTTGCACAAAGTCAACAAACCAATTTGCGAAATATATTCTGAGCAAGGGCATTAAGATTAATTCACATTTGAAATACTAGTGAAAAACAAGTTGATGTAAGTAATATTGCTCTGTGTCCAAAATATACATTGTCAGAAATTTTCGCATTAATGTCAATTACATTAAAGTAAGTATCATGAACCACATTAAAGTTAATGTACACATTTACATTAAGATGCAAGAGACAAAGCTTTATGGTCATATCTGGAAGGAAGGTATGAATGAATTATCTTGAACTAGCTATTATAAATATACGATATGAACGATGAGAGGCAGGGGAAACGGGAGAACTTCTACACTGATTTTAACTTTTGAAATAAATTTAATGTACAAATACATTAAGCTCTTGTTAATGTACATCGTTACATTAAGATTCATGCACCATACATTAGTCTACATTAGATTTTATGACATTTCTGACGTGTTCCTCATAGCGGTTGAATTTTGTTGTGGATGCAAGTAAAGTTAGTTCCTCCAATGGGCAATACTTCTTTTCAATTCTGTTAGGTTTTTGTAGACTAATGTTATTTACTCAGTATATTGACAACGTTTATTCATCAATATTACTTTTCAAAAATAATTCATTTTTATAATTATTTGGTGTTACATTCTTAAAAAGTTAATGGCAAGTTAATAGCTGCATATAGGTTTACCTATAGCTGCATATAGATTTGTGGAGCATATAGGTAATACGGGTTTTCTGCTGAAACGGCTTCGCTGCCTACATCATTGGAAGCATACACATTGCTTACATGAAACATGCAAAATTATATTAAAATGCCAAGCAACCGAGCACTCTTGAAATCGAAAGGAACCGTCCGTTGAGAATAATTTTTCCTATATTAATTTTCTTCTCTCCTGAGGAGCGTTGTTCCCGCGCAAGCTGGAGCAACCGCTTCGGAGCGAAACGCCGTGGACGCGCGTCCTCGAGCCGCCGCCGCCGCCGCCCACGCCGCCCGCCTTGTGGCACCTCGTGCGTCCAGAAGGAAGGGGTCGGAGCGAGGCGCGCCGGCATTTCTCAAAAAGGCGACGTCGGCGGCGCCGTGCGCTGGCATTTGCGGACGCAGGGGTCGCACGTTCCCGGCCGCCCCCTCCCGCCCCGCCCCGCCCTGCTCGGGCGAGTGATCGGGAATTAATCGCGCAAGCACGTCGCAGGCCCCGGCGCCGCGCCACGCCGCGCCGCGCCGCTCCACGCAGACGCCAATTAGCCTACTCCGCGCGGGAACAATGCGCGAGGCGCGGCACAGCGGCAGCGCAGCGAGCGGCGGACGGGGCGGTCCAGGGCGGGGCGGAGCGGGGCGGAGCGGGGCGGAGCGGGGCGGAGCGGGGCGGAGCGGGGCGGAGCGGGGCGGAGCGGGGCGGAGCGGGGCGGAGCGGGGAGGAGCGGGGCGGAGCGGGGCGGAGCGGGGCGGAGCGGGGCGGAGCGGGGCGGGGCAGGGCGGGGCTGGA
This sequence comes from Teleogryllus occipitalis, assembly GCA_011170035.1. Classification (NCBI taxonomy): domain Eukaryota; kingdom Metazoa; phylum Arthropoda; class Insecta; order Orthoptera; family Gryllidae; genus Teleogryllus; species Teleogryllus occipitalis. Next base: position 98,034 of record BLKR01000542.1, on the reverse strand, counting down.
GCGCGACGGGACGGGACAGTGTGGGGAAGGGCTCCAAGGCACGCCGCGACCCGAGCAGGTCCTGCGTTGGCCGAATAGGGCAGTCAGTCTCTTTTACACTTTGCTGGCTTTGGAATTGAAAGGTCTCACGCGAGGTGGACGCCGCCTTGCAAGCTTTACACAACATGGCCACGACACGCTTAGAAAAACAGTAGACCGTTAATTACCATGAAAATGTCTTATTTCAACTCAAATTATCTCAAATTAATTGAGTTGAAATCTGAAATATTTGTCTACTAAACTGGCACTGAAATGAAATGTAGTCTTCAATATTCTGTTAGTATTCTGTTAGTTGCGAAAGACTCTTCTCTGTTAAAAGCCTCGTCCACACTTGTAAATGTTCGCGTTACGCACTGTTCGCCGCAAATATTTTCGGCGCATTGCGCAAGTTTGCACCAAGAAAATATTTGTCCCGCTCATACTATACGTCCGTGCTCGGTGAATGCGTCGCGTCACTTGGTCGTCTGTGTAATCTGCGTCTATGCTGGTCTGTGTGCATTTTGCATCTATGGTGGTCTATGTGTATTCTGCGTCTATGCTGGTCTGTGTGTATTCTGCGTCTATGGTGGTCTTTACATACTCTTGTGACATTATTTGTCGTATTTTTTTCTTCAGCCTCATTATTCATTGTGAGATGATGCATGAAGATGAACACTTCCTATTTCTTCACGGAAGTGAACATTGGGGAGGTCGTGTCAGTAAACAATACACAGTATACCCGAACACCTTTTATTCGCATTACAACAGATTTTCGCCTCAACTCCCTTCGATGTGCGCGAAGAAACCGACGGAGCGCGCGAATGTTTGCGTGTCTTCCCGTTCGGCGATCCCGCCCTCACTACAAGAATTCAGTTCACTCAAGCAAAAGTTTAGGTTGTGCTTAGCATGCCCTCAACGTGTTTGCACGTGTCGACGTAGCTAATTACAGCCGTAATTAATATGATTATTAATATAATCATATTATTAAATAATTTTGATTGAAATACCTGTAGATTCAGTTCAAAATTATGCTACGTTTCCACTTTAATGGTACGATCTGGCTGCAGGGAGCGGAGCCCATGGACACGTAGGCAAAAAAATTCTTCAATTGATGTAAATATTTTGTAATTTATAGTAGTGTTTTGTAATAAATTTGCAATGTACTGTTCTTGTTGTATTTTAAACGTAATAATACAACCAAAAACAAAATTATTGATAAAAAACGTTAACCCTCCAATAATTCGCTTACTACTTAGTAACGTAAGTGATCGCGCGAGCTACATGTGTAGCTCTAGATAAGATTGCACTTCTTAACCATTATAAGTTTTGTAAAAACCTTGTGAACAAATACTCGTTACCTTGTGTTAAATACTCAACATGTTTATTTTAATTTGACGTGAAAGTCATTAAACTTTAACGTATGGCTTTTAAGATTTCCTGTGTTTCTCACGGATGAAAAATGAGGATAAGCGACGACCCCTTCATTTATAATCGAGTCATAGGGCAATCGTGATAATAGTAAAACACCATGGAATATGACAATATTATAAGTGTCCGACAATAGGTTATCGTCTTTTGGATTTCCTGCAAGCTTCTTTTCTAACGCCCACAACTAGTGCTCGTGCGGGCTACAATAGTAACCCTACCAACTTTCAAAATTTCAGGCAACAAGGAGCCCACTATGAAAAGCTCAGAAGCAGAGTGAATGGAGTAAGTAACATGCTATTTAAAGCCACTGATATCCTCACCACTATGAACTCAGTAGATATACGCACCAGCAAAAATAAAATGGCTGCATCACACCTGTGGCCCGCCAGAGAACTGCAGGTGTAAATGAGCTCAGCGAATTTAAATAATATGTGAATTCCTTTACGGGACCACTGGTGTTTGTTGGACCACCAGTGGGCGCGTCTTTTCGGTTGGCGAGCGCTGCTCCAGCCAAAGCGCGGAGAGGCTTTGCGGCGAGCGCCGAGGAGGAGGAGCGAGAGCGGAGTGTAGGGGCGGGGCGGGGAGGGGCGGGGCGGGCAAGGGCGGAACGGGGCGTGGCGGGGCGGGTCATGCAGGAATGCGCGTCCGAATACCGCCCGAGCTCTCGCGAGCTGCGCCGCGCCGCGCCGCGGACCGCTATTACGAGCGGTGGCGGCGGGGCGGCGGGGGACGGGGGGCGGCGGGGCGGCGGCATTGTTCGATCGCTTCATTAGGAAGCGCCGCGTCGGTGCTCCGGCCCTCCCGCCCCGCGACGCCAACGTTCACGAACCTCCGCCCCGCCACCGCCGCCGCCTTCAGGCAACGCTTTGGGCCCGGCTGAGGTGACTTAGTGCATCAACTGATCTCACTCCAGTGCCTCTGATCAGGAGGTCGTACGGTTACACACCCGAAGGTTGCAGGATTTTCGACACTAGCTAGGCCGCTGGACAAATTCAACTGGTCCCGGGAGGAGAATTCTAGTGGCTGGCTGGTCTCAACGGTAGATTTTCGTGGCCTCTCTGATCCACACCAGGCGAAAGCCGGAGCAGTACCCTAACAAATGGGACACGAACTGCGCGCGATCTTTCCTTTCTCTTCCTTATCTTTTTACAACCCGTACATTCGCTACACACTCGCATGCACTACACCACCACACATGTCGGGAGATCAGTCGGGAGCTTAGAGCTTGATCCGATTGGGCCGATACCGCGTTGGTGGGAGTCTCCTTGTTGGGAAAAATCCCCGCAAGTCGACGTAGGTCGGTGTCGAACCTCACCAGCTAGCCGGGGAAAATCACCGCCACCTCCTGAGATATAAAAAATGCACTACACTTACGGTAACAACGACCTTAGCCGTTAACGCGCCCGGAATAAATGAACAATCAATCAATCCGAAATGGGGAACCATGGATGTGAGTGAGTCAACGCGAATATTTGCGAGTGTTGCCGCGAACGACGCAAATTACCGGGTGATATGGTCAGCGACCTACCAGTATTTCTTAGGGTTCCAGCCCCAACGGTAGAGGAGTCCGGCATTGAGGGGGTGGTCTGATCGGTAGTTTTTCGAGGTTCCTCCGATCAATACCAGGAGAATACTAGAGCAGAATCCTAACAGTCGGACTATGGAGCGCGAACGATCTTTTTCCTAGATAATCTTCTCTCCTCTCTCTTCACTCGCACACACTTACATGCACTACACTACCATCCATGCCAGGTCACTAGTCAGGAATCCCAGCTTGGTCGGAGTCTGGATGAAGGAGATACCTGTTGAAGGGAAACCCCGCAGGCGGTCGAGTGGAATGGTGAGGAATTTCACGTTCCAGCGGGGAAGAACACAACCACCTCCCAGCTGCAACATTCACTGAATGACATTGTCACATTCGACATTCAGTGTGTCAATGCGAATATCTGCGAGGGTTGTCGCAAAAGACGAGATATATCTGGGTTTTCCTGATAATGCCTGTCCAGGAAGTGATTTTAAAATGAACAGTTAGAGGTCATCATTTCTGCTGACCTCTAACTGTTCTGAACGAAGGTTTAATTGTTTGGTTCTCGTCGTTTTTATAAACGGAAGGCCAGACAGATATTTTGTATCATGTGTAAAAGGTATCACCACATTTCACTGCATAATTGACAAATAGCGCGGCAATAAAAAAAATCATCCTAGATTTATAGTTGACATTGTGAACCCACAAACGAAAATAATCCTTTATGTTTGTTAGAACACACAGGACTTAAGTTTCACGAACACACAATGTACAACGCACACAACAATGTTAAAAAAGTTGGGCGCACGGAAATCTTTATGAGCATAAAATTCATACATACACATTCACTCCTCGACATGCTACACTGAATGACTTCATCAATGTACTACATTTCAGTCTAATAAAGGGCATACTAACGTTCTCACGAGTGTATATGTGTTGAAGATGTTTTGCCCTCTTCCTTTCGCACACTTCTCATTCAGGAATCAATCAGCGTGAATGATTTTCTTTTTAAATTCTTGAATATCAAGTGCCAATAGAAAATGTATTGCTTTTAATTCAATATACATCTAAAACATATTTTGAGACTTTTTACGGACTCTGTGCGATGATTTTTATCGGTGCAATACACTGTAGAAATATTTTCCCTGGATAAACAACTGCCTTTCAATGCACATGGCCAAGATTCCCTTCAAACGTAAGGATTTGTGAGACGGAGGTTTCCATTGTAATGGATGAACGAATCTCTCGCGAGGCACGGAGAGAGCAAGCGGAAGGTAGCAAACGGCCTTCGGGAAGGGCTGTGCAGAGGATGACGAGGAGAGCGGGAAAAGCTGCGTTGGGTGAACGAATCTCCAGCGAGCCACGTGGCCAGGGAGGAGCCAGGCGAATCGGATTCCTGAGCCTTGGGTGCGTGGGCGCGGCGCTGACCCGTTCGCCGCCGTTGATGCTTTTTCCGGGCGGGCAGCGCGGGGCAGCGTGTTATTAGTTCTGCCAGGAGCCCTGCCACCGCCCTCGCCGCCTCAACGCACGCTCACCCCCACCCACGCTCCGAATAGCTACCGCCTCCCGTTTACTTTACTCGCACGGCAAAGCTTCCTCGTAAGGGCTTTTCACATTGCTTTGAGAAATTTTCCTGCGCCAATAACTTGAGCTGCTACTGAGGCAACTCGAAATGCTTGCTTTCGAGTTACCAAATATCTTAAGAAATGAAAATATTTCTTTGTGTAATTCAACTATAGTGCAGTTAAATGTGAAATGTCATTTAATAAACACTAGAATACGCTTAATGCAGTGTGGAAGCCAAATAGGCACCACAATTAATTGACAATTTCAGTGATTTTTTAGAAAAAAGTGGAAGGGAATTTGTTTTGAATTCGGGTTGGTTGTTTAGGATGGATCCTTCTTTGTGGCGTTGGTCGTCGGTAACAAAGCAAGGCGTTGGTGATTATCCTTAGGTACTGGTTTTTGAATTTGTTAATGTTAGTTTTAGCTGCATTAATCCAGACGGGACTTTTGCTACATTGATCCATGCGTATAAAAGAAGGGGTCTTAATTTGGTTTTGTATACTATTGATCTGTAATAACAGATTGATTGATAAAAGGTTCTAGTTGTACTAATATTATTTTCGATTGAATGACTTTGGTTTATAGAATATGTTCTTTCCAGTTAAGTTTAGTGTCTGTGGTGAGTCCAAGATATATTGTGCTGTTCTGTGGACGCCGGATTATTGGTTCGTTGTTTAATATTAAGGGGGTTCGAAAAGAGTATGGTCTGACGCTCAATACTTCGGCAGCGGTTTTTGACGGGTTACGTTGAAGTTTTAGTTTGTCGGCCCAACTGTCGCTTGGATTAACGTGCATTCGCATTGTATTTTGTATTTTGTGTGTATCGGAAACTGAGGAAAGCCGTGACATCTGCAAATTGGGCGTCTTTTATTGAATGTTGGTCTGCCACATAGATATTGAAGAGTATTTGAGATAGCGGTGATCTTTGGTGAAGGCCTGCATTTAATTGCATTGCAATTATTGGCATTAAGTGAAAAGGCTCTGTTGGAAAACTGTGGATGTCTGCAGCGATGTAATGAGGGACTCGCTTTTTTTAAAATATTTTGTATAGAAGCGTCCTGATTTCATATTTTGTCGAAATTCTCTTAGTAGGCTCTTTCTATATCTTACTCATCGAATAGCTTGACCTAACCTGGGAAGTCAAATATCTAGATTTGTTTCTGATTCTAACTGCTTTTATGTTTTGTTTTTTAATGGTATTTCTTGATTGGTACATTAATTAGTTATAAAATGACTTTGCAGAATTAGTATTGAGTCCTAACTATCTTATACTAATTCACTTATAACTATTATATTGGCAGAGGATTATCGTTTGGGTTCTCTAATCAGGTTTTCATTGAGCGAATTTTGTTAGGAAAAATAATAGGGCTCGCTGTTTTTAATTCAGGTCTGATGGTTAGGATGTTTACCGAGTGGCACAGGGGGGGATTTGGTTTAAGCTTGAACAATAGTTAGTGGCAGGGGAGTTACGTTAGGTGCTGTTCTACAGGTTCAAAGTTAAATTTCTTATGGAATTGGTCTTTGTAAACAAACCATGGGGTGTTGGCTATTGTTTCAATGAATTTATTCTATATTACTTGAACTTTGTTTATTTTGGTTTTGGAAAATTTCATACAAATTGGACAGGCGTTCAGTAGAAAACGTATTATAATAGTTTTGTTTATTAATATGGCGGAATTGATGCATGGGGTATTGGATATTGACGCATGGGGTATTGATAAGGGGTTATTTCTGTCAATTAATGGTTTTAGTTGTAGTAATTTTATTTTGTTTTATGTTTGTGATCTATGTGATGCTTTCAGCTGTGTTTGGTGTCCCCATATATTTGCCCAGTTGAAGCCCCATATATTTTACTGATTTGTCGGGGGATCGCCATTTTATTATATTGTTGTTTTGTCATAGAAGTGGGTGAAGTGCCAAGGTCTTAATGTAAATACTTTATCGAAAGTTTTATATTGATGAAGGCGTCTGAAGAGTTTTGACAGTGTCATCCGCAAATTAAGCAAATTACTCGTAGATATTATTTAGCTTTGGAAGGTCAGCGACTTACAAAATGAATAAGGTTGGAAAAAGGGGAGAGCTTTGAGGGAATCCCCTGTTTATTGCTCTCGGGTTTGAGAGGTGATTGTTAACTTTTACCGAAAATGTTCTATTGTTGAGGAAACTAATTGTTGTCGAAAGTACGAAATGTGGAGATCAATTTTGAATAGTTTGTTCTTCAGAGATTGATGCAATGTTCTGTTAAGTGCCTTCGTGATGTCTATGTGGAATTGATTTTTAAGACTGTATGTAGATGTTCTGTAATGAGGAGGAATTAACGCTGTGTGGATATTTTTTCTGTGAATACAAATGATTCCATTAGTACAGATTTGATTAAGTGCAGATATTTGTTTATTCTTTTTAGGATTTTTAACGAAAATCTTAGAAAGAGACCAAACAGGCTTACACGGCGATAACTGTCGGTGAAGGTTTTAGTTTGGAGATGGGTATGATAATTGCACGCTTCCAAATGAGTGTGAAGTCGCCGGTTATGAAGAATTCGTTTAATATGTTGTTTAACTATGCTGTCAACCTGGATGGCTGCGATGGCTAGAACGTGTACCGATTCACTGTCTCGCTCGGAAGGGTCGTAGGTTCGAGTCCCACCGTCGGCATGATTGTTTGTCCCTTGCCTTTCATGTATGTATGTTGTCGTGGAAGGCCTTGTGTGTCTGCTGACCACAGACTGAGGAGCTCGAAAGTGTGTCAAAGTTAATATGTGTCCCCATGACGAACATAGTGGAAACCCGGTGCGGATAGTCGAATCTGCATTCCCTGAAAGCTGGAAAAAGCCCTTGGAGGAAAAACAAAGTTGTTGACCAAGCTACTGAGGGTGACAAATACTTTAAAGCTATCGTATTAATATAATCGTGACTTCGCGATTTTGAAGATGAAAGGTTTTTATAATTTTATTGACTTCGTTACGAGATGGGAACTAAATTTTACGGTAAAGTCTGTGAATCAAATTTTGTCTGTTTTGATTGTGTGTTCGGAATGAAATTGCCAGGATTGTTGCACTTGAAAAATTTTGAAATTCTCTCCCTTTTCCGGGTTTTCCATACCCAAAAATCTTGTTTACCAGGTCATTTGAAATGTCACAGAAAGTATTTTCAAACAATTTAAAGACATTTATTAAAATTTATATATACGACATGGCCCGACCTTGACTGGTGCCAATTTGAAACAAGCCCCGTCTTTCTATTTAAAAACAAGCCCCACTTGGAGGGACATTTTGAAATATAATTATTACAGATAAATGTGATTTGGGCGCCAAGAAAAGGTTACAGTTAAAACCTAATGATTCCTACGTAATTTAAATATCTCTCATTCCAAAATTATGTTGTGCTAGCTCAGTTAATTGGTTCGAAGTTTATAATTGGTTACTTACTCTGCAACCAATAATTCAATCTGCTATCCATACGGAGTGGCGAGTAATCTGAAAATCTGATTAAAATGCTGGATTGCACGTAACGAACAATGATAATCAGCTTTTTTTCAACTTAACAAATTGGAATTTATTATATTGATAATCACAATGAATTCATCTTTGGTCACGACCAGTTTCCTCTATATTACAATAGTTATAGAATCTTGTTATTCATTCGTGGATCTTCGCGCGCTCTTCACTTCTTCGTTCGATAGCGCCCCGTAGAACCTTCTCCGTCGACGCAGCAGAATCTTGCTTCTGGATAAAGTCCTCGCCTAATGTCCGTGATCTAGTTCCATATTCTCCTGGCGATACTATTATAATCCGTGACTTCCCTCACTTGCGTCTCGGGTGGACGCCTAGACACGTATTTTACTTCCTACAAGAACGCTCTATCCTAATATAAAAAACGATAGTTAATTTTATACAACTCGACCTGGTAAACAACTCGACCTCGACCTGGTAAAATATATCAGGAGACAAGCCGCTCATCACCGCGCCTCTGATCTGTCATTTCAACCCAACGAAAATGATCCTTAACGCCGGTTGTTTATTTGTCACATAGCGACCCCCTCGCGATCGTCGATTGACATTCCTTTATTCTATGTCATATAAAATGACATTTACGTAATAAAAATGGTTCGTCATTTTGGCATATCACTATATATATATATATATATATATATATATATATATATATATATATATATAATTTCATATAAAAGATAAATTACGTTTTGAATGAGAGTTTACGTAATATCACAAATGATTTAAAGTAAATTAAAAATAAATAATTTATGGTATTATAATTACTCAACGTTAATCTTTCTATACTAAAATGATACTATGGTTTATTCAAAATCTTTGTGAAGTTCTTCTTCTACGTTTGCTTATTTAGACGCAAATTGTCTTTTCTTCTCGTTCAGTTCGCAGTGTCTTTCTTCCGCCTTTCTTTTTTCCAGCTCTCTACCCATTCTTATGGAATGTTCGTTTCTCATTTCTTCAAGCTCGTCTCTATATCGGCTACGAGCGTTTCTCACATAATGGATCATGCGTTTTGTAATTGCAATTTTGTCCATTCCTCCTTGGCTTTGAATCCCTTCCCAGACATGAACCACTAACGATTTCTCCGACATGTCGCTGAAACACTCTTTATTCACTGAAAATCCACACTCAATATCTCCTTGGCCGTGAGAGACGACATGAGGCTAGAACCGAAAATGTCCCACCGGAATGAAATACCACTCAAAAAGGCCAAAATGTTGGACAAAATCCAACATCGCCAGTGATAGAAGGTTAACTTCAAAAAACCCACAAAATTATGTTCTTTTCCCTGACCATTCTTATGTTTTTTCCAGGTCTTCCAGATTTTTCCATATGCTCAAAAACCCTACGTTATTTAGTACGACTCGTTGCAAAATAGTCAGCAAGTTCTTCAGCTTTATGATACGACGAGAAAACTTTGCCTGTAGTGGTTCTCAAGGGAGGGATTTTGTTGTTTCTCCTTCAGTGTTTTCCTGGTAAATTTTTAGAGCTCGAAAGGCGCTCGAAACTTTTTCTCTATTTTTTTCATGGATAGAACAAGAAACGCTTAAAACAATGGCGGAAGTTTCATTTTGTTGAACTCTCTGAATTTTCGCAAAATACATTTTGAAATAATAGAAAAAACAATTAGATTTTTAAGCGACTACTGAAGTGACTACGGCAGAACAATTGTATGGTGTAGCGCTAAAGTGCACGGCAAGTTAACTCGATAAACCTGAGTTCGCGTCTCGGCGCGTGAAAAAAAATTGCTGGATGCGAGCGATAAAGTATGTGCTTTTGTACGACCACTTGTTTATTTTCATGAGAGTTGAGAGTTCACCGACTGACCTTTTCGTGGCGAGTGAGCTTGTTATTGAAGATAGGTCTGTGTGTTGGTCGTATTTTCAGTTGATTTGCCAACCCCGAGATTTACTTCGGAGTTATGCTTGTTCAGGGCTCCGTCCATTGCATTACATTTCTTCATCGGATGGTAACATTTGCAAGTTTTGTTGCACTTCAACGCAGAAGAGGTTGTCAAACTCTTGTTTAAAGTTAAAAGAGCATTGCTTATTGCATATCCTGTCGATGAGTTAGTATCGAACGACATTTACTGAATACACAATATAGTCTGTTTCACTGCGGCTTCAAGTTTAATCACTACGCAGTACTATGAGTAGTTACCTGAGAACTGCGGGAGCTCCGCTTATTAGGTCTGCATGGCTCTGAGTCGAGGAGCGCCATGTTGTTTATGTAAACAGTTTCTGATAGTGTTCTTAAATAGATTGCAGTTGGCGAGAAGGAATTAGCGAGAGATATAAAGAGGGAGAAAGCGAACAAATATACCTTTGTAAATAAGACGTTGGTTTAAATACGATACCGTGATCTTTCTGCCTACTGTAGATAACAAACACTACAGTTACGAAAAAACATTAGGAAAAATATTGATGCAATAGAAATTGATTTTTTGGGAAGAATAACCAAGGTATCAAGATTCTACCATATCGCCAACACAGAAATGCGATAACGATCTGACAATATAGAAATGATTCTTCAAAATGTTGTAAGCAGACAGTTAACGTGATATGGTCATATCAGTAGAATTGGAGAGCAAAGGATACCAAAAATGCCAAATGCTAAACCAGCCACATTAACCGAAGATGAAACTCCATGACAATCTCCAGAAATCTGCAGCAGGAAGATGCCCCAGGAAGATGCCCAGGGCATGGGAAGGCGCTGTAGAGATTGAAGTTCTGGATGCTGTAAAAGCCTTAAACTCTCGCTTGAGGGTGATAATGATGATGACAAAATTTATTCAATATCCCCCTAAGAAGTTTATTTCCAAAAAGCCTCGTACGTGAGCGAAATGCAGTAGGTGGTCGCTACTGCAGGAGACGGCTTGTGTGGTTGTGGCAGGTGGGAGGCGCGGTGGGTGCCGCCCCGCGCCGCGCGCGTTTAGGCCTAAGTGAGCCCCGCTTCGCTCTCTCCCTGCGCCTCCGCTAGGCTGCGCGCGCCTCCCTACCCATCGCCATTGCGCACAGGCGGTGGAAAATTCCCCACATCGGGTTTAGAATTTGAAAGAATACTTGTCGAATGTATTCTACTACTTTCATACATTGAGTTTCCTATTTTTGAAACGAAACAATGAAATCATGATAAGGGTGCCATATTTGTATTTTGCGTCCATATTTTTAGGTTAACGTACATACACAATTCACTTTTTTATAATTATTACTATAGATACTGAATAGATAAACATCAAATTCTTCATCACTGCTACTCTTCAAGCTTCACGATTTTTCTTTAATATTTAGTTGAGACAAATAGTTCCGTACTCCACTGTTTTATTTGTTGTACATTTTTAATGAATGTATTTGATATAAATAAAATAAACACTAACATCATGATAAAACGAGAAATATTCATTGTAACAGAGGTATGTTTTTATTTTGTTTTCTTTAAGATCCCTAGATTTAAAATAAAACAATTAGGAAAATATTTGAAAATGTATTAAGTTGGAAGAATATGTTTTTTAAGAAATGCAATATGTTCTCATTATTTATTTGCGTAAGAATTGATGTAATCATATGTTTGGCAAAGATTATTGGATATTTACATACTATATAACTCTTAGATTCTTTCAAAAAGTGTGTCTGAACAAAAGCAAATATTTAAAGAAAAGTTAACTACTTTGTATTATTACTTTTCAACATGTGATGTTATCAAATTTGTTTTGATTTATTTTCATGTGCATCTTACATAAGATATGTAGATTTTTAAAAGTACAGTTGAATAAAATTTAATAAATATTCAACATTTGTATGTGATGATTTTTTTTTTAATTTTCAGATCAGGAAGAAAGATTTTTTATTAAGAAATGAATTGCTGAACGGAGTTATAAACTAGAAAGGCCTCCAGCGCGTTTTGGGTCATTTTTTCTAAAATGGTAAGAGATGCACCATTTTTCATCTTAATCTCTACACTACACACTTATTAGAGAATATCACATTACAGAATAGTAGGGAAGATTTAATTATTAAAAAAATCAATGACAAAACTATGAAACGAATCTTATTAGAATTTCAGGGAAATGTTATCATTATTAATAACCATAATTAAACAACACCAATTATTACGAAAACCATATGTTTAGTGAAATTACAAAAAGTATTAGATATAATAAAATGAATTGAATTGTTAGGTTGTAAGTGAATGAAAATAATTTGTTTTTGACTAAGTTTTCATTTAATCCATGTTACCTAAATTAATAGTAAATAAAATGCCTATATATTTTATTATACTATATTTAAACCAATTTTCGACCTAATTTTATCGGTGTTCTGAAAGAAAACAACTAATATTTCCAAAAAATCTAAGTATTATGCTATAGTCTCTTTTAGAATACCTTTGAGTCTAAATGTTAATAACTAGAAATGGTTAAAAATAATAATAACAACAGTGTCTTGCAGTTAAACGAAATATTATGAAAATAGAATTAAGCAGTCATCACGAAATTAGGTTTAAATTACAGGTATAGTAGAATAATAATTTCGACCAATGTATCGTAGTTTTGTCTCGTAATAATTTGAAATAAATGGAACAGTTGTGTATTATCATCATGATTGCTTTTCTAAAACAATAAATTGAAGAAACGGCTGCCGTCAACGTGAGCATTCTCGTGTCCCAGCCTCGTCTGCGCGAGAGACAAACACAAGTCACTCAATATCTAAATCGAATGAAACGAGGTCGTTACGAAGCAGTGACGTATTTCAGGCGAAAGTATTTTCAAAGAAAGATCAGCCTCGGGGCGATCGCACCGCAAGGCAGTTCAACGCCTGCGCCACAAATGCGACCGTGCGCATACGTGTTTACCGCTGTTCTTGTGTCTCGTATCGTGAGACAAATAAAATTAGTACCCTTATACAGAATCTTCTATTGCATTTAAGACTAATGTGATTAACATTATCAATATAAGAGAACATGTCATAATTGGCGAAAGCTGTGGACTTCTCAAATGATACAGGAAATCGCGAAGCACATACAGAAAATATACTTACGGCCGTTGTCTTGAGTGATGTGGATAGAGTAATCCTTGAGAAAAAGAAGTAGTACTCACCTGAAACAAAAACACATTTGTCAGAATGTGTCATCAGAGTGGATCATATTAACGCATCGTTTATGAATAGTTGGTGAATGGTACAAATATTTGGGGGAATGGAAGGTGTCGGAGGGAGCAATGAGAGCGGCCAGCGCGCACACGCCTGTCGATCGCAGCGCCGATAGCCCTCATTGGGCGGGAAAAGGCATCAACGCCGCAATCCACTAGAGCCTCGTTTCGCCAACAATCGCTAGAATATCGACCACTCCCCTTTCCGGGTCCGCTGGAGTGGACATAACTCAGCCGGGACGGAAAGTCAACGAAGCGTGCCTTCTGGTGGAGCAAGTCATGCCTCCAAACTGGTAGCGAAGCTCCTCCGGGTGTACATTAGCCTGGAAACTGCGCGGCTCCTCTCGGCTGCGGGTGAGCGGGCGGGGAGCGTGGGGATGGGGCAGCAGCGGAGGCGGGGGTCGAAGAGAGAGAGAGAGAGAGGCGGGAGTCAGTGGGATGAGAGGGACCAGCGGGGGAGCGGTTGGACGTTGTGGGAGGATTTGGGGGTTGGGGGGCGGGAGCCGCGGGCGGGAGCACGCTTCTGCCCCCGGGGGCGGCTGTGGAAGCGGCGCGGGCCACCGACCACGCTTCAGCGGCGGCGGCGGCAGGGGCGGGGGGGGGGGGGGGGGGCGGCGATCTCAGACGCTGGGGCTGAGGGCCGATTCCATCAGCGCGGGCCGACCGCCGCGGACTCCCGCCGCCGCCCCCGCGCCGCCCCCGCCCCGCCCCCGCCTCTAAAGACGCCATTTAGATGGGCATCGCCTCGCCGTTTATTTACTGCTCTTTGCTCTGTTTGCTTTGCGCCGGCCGCCTCTGCGCTTCGACCGGCGTCGTCGTCTGCTGTTTCCCAGAAAGCCTTTTGATCGCACTCATCGGGGGAAAACTGCTATTGTAACATAAAATACTTGTCGTAAGTAGTGTTACTCTGAGACACTAAAACTCTACGCAAATCATGGAGACCTTTAGCCCTACTAGGTTACTGGAGTCATCATTGTCCATTACACTAGGCGAAGTGTTAATGCATTCATTTGTGCTCATCCGGAGTCTAGTGAAACTTGTAAAGAAGCATAGACACGGGAATTACACGCGTGTTAATGGTAAATTTAAAAAATAAGAGAGATTGATATTTTATACGAACTTTTAAATCGATATGAATTAGAATAATCCTTTTAATAATGCAGGCAACATTGAATATAATTGGGTGCCACTAGCTGAAATGACGTAAAAGGCCCACATCGACGATTGTACCTACCAAGGGAAACCTAGGTTGTCGTTTTACGAGTCACGTGTGACGTAAATAAACCTAGAGCTCCTGAAATTCAATTTACGTTTGCCAGGATGTAAACAATATAAAAATATTAGGTGGAAAGTCACTCCCTTTTCCATTGAAGTAACTGAATTTTACTCAGTCTACACCCTGAAATTGATAAATTCGAATTTCTATTTTGGAAACAAATTCTTCGTTAATTAATTTTATTCAGAAAGATCAAGTACGTAATATAGAAAATGGAACATTTATATTTATTACAATACGAACAATGAAATTGTTTCGTTGCTTCAATACAAACTTGTAAATATATTTAAATTCAGTGATGATTATAAACCGTGTTAGTAAGAACCTTTCGCGAGGAGTAATCCACTGAATCTAATGTAGAATACATCAATATAATACCAAAGTGCATTTTGACATCAAATACATTGTGGTCAAATACTGACGAATCAACTCAATGTAGCAATATTAGTTTGTCGGGTGTCAATGTGAGAAACAATTATACAAATTGTACCATCAATTTTTATTAATTGGTTGTAATAAGTATATTAGTTTTGTAAGTTGAAATTAAAATTATCTTGCCGTTAATATGTGTTTTGGTTTTGTAACTGTTGCAACCAACCTAAAGTGTGTAAAAGTCTTTTGTGCACTGTGACCTCACCGTGCGCAAAGAATATTCAAATGTCTACAAAAAAAAAGTCGCAGCAATATTTTTTATTGTTTGACATCACATACTGTGTAGAAAATCAAATTTTAATTTTTCCATTCCTATGCAAAAATCATGATTGAATTATGGTCTGAACTGCATTGTAATGGACCCCGCATGAAACCCAAGGTCCCTGCAAGTGCTAATTTGGGTAGGAAGTGCAACTGTTTCTCGGATAGTACAACACCGTTGTACTATCCGATCAACACCGTTGATTTTCAAATAGACTGCTGAATGTAACTGAACAACTGGAAATCCTCGTGCCATGAAGGGGATTCGCGTCACCAATCTGTGGCAAGACTGAACGTATCTGGTCCGTACAATTTGAGAGATCATCAAAGAGTGTGATTTAAATGCGGGTTGCGCAAAATTTTAGCTTTAGACAAAATCATTTTTATTTATTATTTTAACAATAAGCATGCAGTAAATTAATTAATATTATATTTTAATGAAACACCTTCTTCAAAATATAAGAAAATTCCCCTAAAAATGCAAAAAAAACTAGTACTAAAACAGCTCGTACTTTCTCAACCGTATTTTCACGCAAAATTACGCAAAAAGTACTCAGACTTTCGAAAAATAGTACATATCCAAATTTTAAAATCTATCTTTAAGGAACAGATTTCATTAAGGAAAACATCTCTATTTTTAATATTTTAGTTGTAGGAAGATTCAAAAAAAAATTTGAACTTTTGCAGTTTCCGAAAAAACAGGATTTTCAACGAAAGTGAGATCTACACCAACCTCTTAAACGTCTTTTACACTATCCAGCAAGAAAATTTAATCAAATACGATGAAGCCATATTTTTGAAAATTTAGAAAATGTCCCAGGGAATTCTTGTAAAGTACTTCTCAAAATTAAAATATCGGTTTCATAATCAAGGGGCCGCGATATTAGTTAAATCGATTACGGATTATAAATTTTTGAAAAAAATCGGCTGAACGGATTAGCCTCTAGAGTTGTTCATAGACGGACAGTTTTGCGTCATTCGATTTTTCAGTATCAACGACCCACAAAATATTAATTCTGGATACACCACGTGATAGAGGATTTTTTTCTTCTAACTTTAGCAACTGGATTTATCCACTTTTTCGCTATCAGGACCCTCTAATAGGAGTTTTCCTGCCGAAAATTCGTTTTCTTGCGCAGCATTACATAACTTTCTCTCTACTCCATCAGCGAAAAAGTAAAAATGAACAAAAATTGTGAATTTCGATTCGGCGATTACGAAGACGACCATGGACAACTATTAGTCCTTCCGTATGATATGAAACTGTGGACTCGCAGGGTACCCGTAAATCAACCAACCAGTTCAGGAGCATCTAAATAAAATTCTTTTCCATCTCACATTTTCGACTAACATGCAAAACATATTTGTGTCATCAATTCACAGTGTCTTTATATAATGAAAAACACAATACACATTCCACAATGTTATGAAAAAAAATAAACGAAAACCGAATAAATGTCATCGATATATGTTGTACTGAAAGTGCTGATTAGAATGAAATGCAATTAGAATAAAACGACTGGCTGTATTTGAAAATATTGCGTGGGGGGAGGGCGTGCTCAGTCCCCCGGCCCCCGCCAGCGACGCCCGTGGCTGTTGCACCGTCGTGGCGGCGGCGGCGGCCACGGCCGCGGCGTCGCATTCTGTCGAAGCTTCGAAGCCGCCGCCCCCGCCACGCATCGCGTTGCATGGGCCACACACCCCCTCCGAGCACGAAGGGCGTGTTCCAAGTTCGCGAGGGGAGTGTGTAATTACAGCCTCCGGATAACCAGCAAAACATGCTTGCTTAGAAGAGGGCGAAAAAAGGAAACTGTTAACAAAATTAAATTTAAAGGGTGCGTAATGGATAGGAAGTACAAATAAAAAAGTAATAAAATAGAGTGCAGAAAAACAGTGATTATTTTCCGTTCAAATTTTTTGTGCTAAAATTGTGAAGATAGGCTTGAATTTCATGCCAGATGATCTCACTATCTGGTGTCCGTGCCCCGAAGCCTTACTTTCAACGTGTAATTCGATGAAGTGGTAGTGGTGTAGGAAAGTCCTCATTCGAATTACTTTGTCTGATGGAACACAATTTGCGTTGAATGAAAATCAGATTAAACCAGCAACGAGAATTCAGTTCTGAAAATCAGAGAAAAACAATTAAACCGTACGGAAAATTAATATATGATTGAAAATCTCTCCATTAGTATTAGGGAATTATAAAACTAATAACACTAATATAAACTAATTTGTTGTAATAATGAGACATAATTAACGCTTCTGTATTATAAAAAACGTATTTCCTGCTGTAAACAAATATTTATTTTCCAATCCTTTGCAATTTCTGCAATTCCTTGCAATTTCTGCAAAGGATTGATAGCAAGGGTGTTTAAGGGATGTAATAAATAATAAATAAATCAAAAACTGAATAAACATGATTTAATATTTATAAATTCTCAATTTATTACCAACCTAATCAGTATTAAATACTTTTAAACTGACTGCAGAATCTTCAGATTTTTTATATCATTTTTTCTAAGTTATCGGACATAACCAATATATATCGCAGTGATATTAATTTCTAGTATTGTCATTCAAGACTATTTACAATAGCAATTTATCAATGCTAATTTTTGAGAGTTCCATAAACAGGACTAGGAAAGGCGATAAGTTCTCTAGAAAGCCTACATCAAAGGGCGGAAATAGCTCCTTTAGAGGTCTTCAACTCTGAATTACGTATCTCCATCAATTTATACTATTGCTTCTCAGAAATAATTATTTCTTCCAGTGGTGGCCAACCAACAGATGGCGCCAGCAGTTGATGAAGTAAACTACCATTCATTTCCATTGGCAGATGTTTAATGATTATGAAGTTTACCTAATGAATACTATTATACGAGAGAAATGCAGACAGGTGGGTTTAATTTTGCAAATGGGGGTCAGGCTCTTATAGTTGTGCTTTTAAGTCAACTGCTGACTCAAACCAACATTTAAATTGAAATTCTTATAACTAATTAGTATCATAAACTTAACAAAATTATTGTTGTATTAATTTTTTTAAAGATATATTTCCTTCACACAGCAGCATTTTACCTTTGCTTTCAAATAATAATAGAAAAGTGTGTAAACAATTCATGTAAGCCATTAATATTATCTTTTTGATTTCTTTTTACTTTTTCATATACTTCATAATAGTATATTACTTTCTCGTATGTAGTATACAGAGAATTCTGAAATACTGCACGGAAAAACAGTGATTTTTCGATAAAAAAATTCGTATTGTACCTTCCAGATATCGAAGAAATGAATAAATAATGTCCTTCAATGTAGTACTTACTTTGTCTAATACGCTGAGTAGTCATAATCCACCTTTTGTGGGTCCTTGAAACCGAAAAATTGGTTTACGGCAAAATGACTGTCCGTCAGTCAGACCTTGCTCCCGTCTGTCTGTTAGATTGTGAACAACGTCTACGGCTAAGTAAAATGAACATCACCATTGATAAATCGTGATCGATTCGATTGATGACCAGTGACCTCTTGACCAGTTTACGTGGCTCACGACAATTGCAGCAGTGCAGTGCCTACGACCGGCAGGCTCTAGGGTTTGAGTCCCTACGGTGGTCGGATTTTCGACACTAGCTAGATAGCTACGTCGAATTTTCCCCCTGTCTGCATGAGAATTCTAGAGGCCGAATGTTCTGATCGATAGTTTTCCGTGGTACCCTAACAAACGGACCACGGACCGCGCGTTATCTTTCCTTCCTCTTCCTTGTCATATCCTCACTCCTAACTCACACAAACTTACACATAAGGCTGATTTACACGTTGCCAGTAAACGTGACAGTTGAGGTTGTCAGTAAGCGGAGACTGGCAACGTGTAACCGCCTTGTTGCAAGTGACTGGCAAGACCTTCGCGCCAGCCACTGGCGATGCCAGCAGATCAAGAATATTTTGTTTACTGGCATGCTCACGCGCTCCCCCACCCCTTTTTGAAACTGGCTACCTCTTTACTCTAGAGGAGGCTCCCGCTTGCCATTCACTGACCAATACGTGCAACACGTGTTTCTTTTTATACTTGCACGTGTTACTGGTTTATACTTGTACGGTGATCCGCGTGGCCAACGTAAGCTTATTATTATAATTAATTGTAAAAATGAGTGGGAAGCAGAAGACTTTTCGAATGACGGAAGAATAAACTGCCAAGTTTATCCGGTTATATAGAGAATTGGAAATTTTGAAGTACATTTTTTACTAGAATATAAGAATCATGACGCCAGGAATGCGGCACTTCTGATAATTGCAAATTAAGTGTAGATGATAACTTCTCCAAGGCAAAAGTAGTGGAAAAGATAAAAACCTTACGAAACATTTGCTTTTCACGCTGTTGCTTGCGCGCCAAGTACTATCAGCAGCACGTCACTAAGAGCACACGTACGCTAATAGAAGCTAGAAAAGTATCTCATCTTGCATGCCATTCCTATCACAGTGTAAATAGCTCTTGCCAGTCGCACAGAGCGTCAGTGCAATCTAGAAGTTGCGAAACCCATAACTGACACACCAGTACTGGCAACGTGTAAACCAACCTTTACATTCACTATACTACCACTCATGCCGAGAGATCAGTCGGGATCATGGAAGTGGGGGAAGATGAGCGCCATCTCCCGCGATGAATCATGCACTTCACTTACGGGTCTAATTGGATTCGCAATGGACGCGCCCGGAAGCACTACTCAATCTGCCTATCAGTGTGTACATGGCCTACCAGCAGCGTCCCCGCCTCAAGGCTGTGGTCAAGAGGGTTGGAGCGGTTGGCACGAAGACATCCTCACGCCGTATTCTGGTCTTCACAACCTGAGACGTGAGTTCATCATCGCCACATAGCAACATATACTGGCTCATTTCAAGCAAAACGTTCATTAAAATCTTGCCCGACTGGGAATCGAACTCCGGGTTGCGAGTGCGCTGACCAATGAGCTAAACCGCGAGAAACTTATCAATCAGAACCCCTTAAATTTGAAATGGACATTTGACTTAACAAAAAATGCTTCCAATTTTTTTAATTATTTTTTTTATCAAATAGAGCAAGGTACGTGAACAAAATGGCTTAAGTTCGATTTTTGTTGAATTCTCTAAATTTTCGAAAACTGCCTAAGTTAAAATTTTTTCATCGTCTTCCTTCAATTACAACATTGAAGATTGACATTTTCTTCGAATTAAATCTGTTCTTCAAAATGAGATCCTTAAATGATGTCGTATTCTTTTTTTTTTTCAAAATATAAGTAGTTTCTGCATTACTTTGCGTGAAATAAAGCCAATTTTAAAAACAAGATTTTCTCAGAAACAGCTCCAAAGCCTTTCTGATATCGTTTTGAATGATAGTGCTAAATGCATTGAATAACTTGACATAACACCATTATTTGTAATGTGTAATGTGTAATATATAATTTTCATTATATATTACACATTACAAAATATATTACACAAATGAATTTAATTTCTCGCTCTTACGAAGGTACTTCGTAAAAAGAGAAATTTATGTAAACATCCACCGAAAAACGGTGAAATTTCTGGCAGAAAAACTCGTATTGTCGTGCCCTAATGACGAAAAAGTGGATATATCCTGTTGCTAAATATAGGAAAATAATTCTCTAACACGTGGTGAAGCCAGAATCTATGTTTTGTGGGAATACAGAAAAATCGATAGGAGGCAAAACGTCTGTTGGTCTGCCTGTCCGTCTGTCTGTCTGTCCGTCTATGATCAACGCTTAAATAGTTTAGCCGATTTTCTTCAAAATTGATATTCCCCAATCAATCAGAATGAACTCAAGACTTATTAATTTCAAATGGAAGTACTGACTTTACAAGAAGCCTCAAAAATATTTTCAAACTTTTCTCAAGAATGCCACTAAATTTTTTGATCAAACTTTGTCTTCGGAAAGCGTAAAGAACGCTTAAGAGAATTGTGCAGGTCTCATGTTCGTTGAACTCTGAATTTTCAAAAATTGAAAATTTAGAAATAATGCAGGAAAGTATGTGCTACTGTAGCACCACTAGTTTTATTTCACACGTCGTTAATATTTGCATTACATGCGTGTTTATACATTTTTGAACTTGTAAGCATTATTGTTTCAAATTACTTCTCAGCAATTTTCTCGAAAAATGAAACTATTTTGTAAAAAGGAACTCCAAAATGCGCAATTTCAGAAACGCTCAAACTCATTTTTCTAAAGAACGGCTCTAAAATGTTCAATGAAAATTTTCGTATAGGAACATGTTTTACTCTTCTATAATATTCTTAAATTTATAATTCAACTTTACTATTAGACAATTGAAAAATTGAGAAAACG
Organism: Teleogryllus occipitalis; assembly: GCA_011170035.1. Lineage (NCBI taxonomy): Eukaryota > Metazoa > Arthropoda > Insecta > Orthoptera > Gryllidae > Teleogryllus > Teleogryllus occipitalis. The sequence continues at coordinate 76,542 of BLKR01000542.1, read as the reverse complement.
AGAAAAAGATTCGGCGCCGATAGGTGGCAGTAATGCTGAAAATCTATACAAGACTAAACAGATTAGAAAATTAACTAGTGCGAGAATATCTGTACCATTCTGCAATACCGCTATTTTAAAAATTAGTCTATAATTGTCTTAGTCACATGTTCTCAAACTTCGTTCCGTGACCGACCACTTATTCGTCTTTGGCATAATAGCAAGTCATTGGCGGACATTTTTAGAGATTATAGACCAAATTAAGATATTCCACTTTTACCACAGCAACGCTTATTTCCCATTTGCGCTACTTTACCTAGAACCAAATTATTTGACTGGCAAAGGATTCTCAGGGTATCAACTGATATCATTGCGCTGCCTCTAACAGTCCTAGGAGGTTCTAGAGTTCGAATCTCGACGTTAGCAGAGTATTCGACAATTCAACCGCTGTCTAAAGGAGAATTCTAGGAGTCGCCTTCTCTGATCGGTAGTTCCTCGTGGTTTCTCCGATCAATGTCAGGCGAATGCGGAACAGGGCCACGGACCGTGTACGATCTTTCCTTCATCTTCCTTGACTTTTCCTCATCCCTGACACACACATGCATTACACTACCACACTGGTCCAGAGACCAGTCGAAAGCTTAGAGCTTGTCTCGGCTGGAGCAGTACCCCGCTGGTGGGAGATACCTGGTTGCGCAAAACCCCGCTATCCCTCGTAGGTCGGCGCCGGATCTCGCCATACAGCGGGGGACGATTACCGCAACCTCCCGCGATAAAAACATCCACTATATTTACGAGACTAAAGACCTTAGCAGCTGACGCTCTCGGAATCACTAATCAATCAATCAATCCAAATTTTCTGGGCGACCCGTGGTTTAGCGGTTGGACAGCACACTTTTCACGTCTTAATTGGACTTTACTTTCCTGTGGGTTTTCTGAAGGTCCTCCCTTTTCCCCACCTCTTAGTCCGCTATTACTCTATTATCATTCATGGTGGGTTCGCGGCAGATTTTCTGGATGTTCTCCTGTTTACCCTACCTCCCCATTTCACCGTTGCTCCATCTTCATTTAACATCGAAACATCAATTATGCATCAAAAGCATTCATCTCAGGAATATCCGATAAGTCTTGGGACCGAGTACCACAAAAACGAATACGTATAAATACGTTCCAAGAAGGATTTAAGTGTAACATGAGAATAGAAGTATTTTTGGGACAGTATTGCAAGAACGCACTCTCATATCGAATTTTTATTATTTTATTCTCCAAGAAAACAGTATCGAATTTCTCTTTCAACGTTTAAAAGAGCGCGTTTGCGTTAGCACTCTTTAACGCTACATAGGATCGTCTTCCCGACCGCTATCCCGCTATATTCACAAAAATCGTTGAGATATCTTCTGGATATGGACAGATCTACACGATTTCGATACTTGGATTGGAAATTTGGAAAAACAAATATATGTATGCACATAATTGATTGATGGATTAGTGAGTTCTGTTGTGTCAACTGCTAATGTCATTAGTAGTGCATGGGAGTAGTGTAGGGCATGTTTTTATCTCTAGAGGTAGCGGTGATCGTCCCCCGCTCAATGGTGAGATCCGGCGTCGACCTACCGTCAGGTAATGGGGTTTCCCCTCAACCAGATATCTCCCACCAGCGGGTACCACCCAACTGGTACAAAGTCTAAGCTCCCGGTCGCTCTTCCGGCATGTGTGGTAATGAAGTGCATGTAAGTGTGTGTGTAAGTGGTAGGAGAGGAACCGGTCACGCGCGGTTCGTGTTCCGTTTGGTAGGGTACTGCTCCGGCATTCGCCTGGTGTTGAACGGAAAACCACGGAAAACCAACGATCAGAGCAGCCGGCCGCTAGAATTCTCCTCCAGACAGTGACAGCACTTGCTCTAGGTATCTAGCCAGTGTCGAAAATCCTGACACCGTCGGGACGCGAAGCTAGGACATCCCGGTAAGAGGCACTGCAGTGACATTAGTTGATGCCCTAAGCCACCTCTCGCAGTATGGATTCACACTTGTAGGACATGCGAAAAAGTATCTATTTGAGATTTATGATTCGAAAACTATTTGGGCTCCTTACTTTAATGCACATTCTGAAAATGAAGGAAGTGGAATATTTACATCTCGTTGAAGACCGCACAGAGTCTACGTCCTACCTTTATATTCTGTAATACAAGCAATGTTTTGTGCTGTTCGACTTCATGAGGTGTTCTTTTTCTTTGTCACTCTTGGAATTACTCCTTTTCCCTCAACCCTCCTACGTCGACCTGCCCTGCTTCGTGTTGTTCTTCCGAGCTCACGCAGCTTCAGCAAGCGCTTCCCGCACTATCGGCATCGCACGTGTCTCATTAGAGAGGGTTTGCGAAAAGCAGCTTAGCGTATTCCACTTTTGAGCCTCTACACATGCGCCAACTCAACCTCGACGTGAAAGCCGGGCCAGCTGTTCCAACAAATTTAGCGAGAGACCTATTGAATGCTTACCAATCACGCTCAAAGGAATTTATTCCAAACTGTGGCAGTAGAGTGCGTTGCTAACTCGAGGCTACATTCCCTTGATGCAACATCACATCATGATGGCGGAAGTAATCTGTATAATAATAAATATCTGTATACTTGTATATTACTAGTTATTTCTATTTAATAAGAGGATTATAATTACAATAGAATACATGTCAATGGTTGGTGCGCAGCTCTAGACAAACAATACAAACCGAGAGGATGTAGCAATATGGGAATTTAACGCACATTCTGCCACCACATTTTGAAACTAGTTCCATTTGAACAAAACACGGGAAGACACTTTTTAGACATCACACACTATTGGTCGCGTGATTGCTTTGCGTTACGGTGCGCAAAAACTATTTCCTCGTGGAACTCCGGTCACTCAGTGGTTCCTCGCCTGTGCCAGACGCGAGGTGAAAGCGGGGGCGGGGGCGATGACGGGAGCGGGGCGGGGGTAGGGGAGCGAAGGGGGGGAGGTCAAAGCGCCGCGCGCGCCGCTAATTAAGAAATTACGGAGCGCTCGTAACGGCCGACGGCTCAACAATAGCCTCGTTACGCGAAAGCAAACGCCGGTCGCAGATCGTGTCCGATTGCCTCGCGGTCGCCGGCAGCGTCCTCAACAGCCCCGGGCACCTCCGCGCTACAAGCGCACCACTCTGAGCGGCGGTAGCGATGCCTATTGACAAATATGTCCCATTATTGAGCATTAAGTGCGACTCGTTTTAAAACGCTCAGGCAGATGGCGCTGCAGGCGGCTTATACTTTAATTACAAACCTCGGAGTAAATTTGCAGCGGCCTTCGGATAATAAAGCCGAATCTTATAGGAGATTATGGCTTACGTCTCCACTCACAGTAACTTTGCTGTAAGTGCGTCATATTTCGTAGAAAGGTGCTACAGAGACTTTTGTTGGCGGGCAACATCAAACATGTAGGTGTTGCAGTAATGGCCACGTGAAAAGCTCGAGTAGCAATTATTTATTTACAATACTTAATGATTTATAGGCATGTTCACAAACGTCAAGTAATCTGACATTTACTTTCATGAAAATATATATATTTCGGAACGCAGAGAACAGTTCAATAATGTAATGATAGCTTACTTCTGTATTTACATGACAAAAACGAATGCCTTCTTTCAAGCAACTGATGAGCGCATTCCACAATCAAATGAATGTTTTCCTGCAATAAATAACTATTGTTCAACCCTACTAATAATCATGAAGTGGCAATCCCTCTGATCAACTTCAATATTTTTTTAAAAATACTTACGTGCCGCAAAACACTCTTCCTGTGCATTGTGTCAAATTATAAGCTTGAAGGTTTTTATATTATTATATAATATATATATATATATATATATATATATATATATATATATATTATTGTTACTAAAAAATTAAAATAATGTTCTATAAATTTGAATGTAGTCATTGGTCAATATTATCATTGGAAAATAAAACAAATATGCAAACATACTTACAAGTTTTGCACATTGAAGCGTGCGACCAACAGCGAGTTAAGCAGGAAAATAAATAGAAAGTAACATCTGATCATCCCACATCCACTTAACAACATACAACAAACTGTGCACATTATTTCACTGAACGTTGCACACCTGATCCTGTTCTATGGCTCGACAGCCCGCAACGGGCCTTGGCCGACCAGCGGAGACCCAACCTCTCAACCATGAGATAAGGGGTTCACGTGTTTAGCACGAAGACCTCCCTTCACCGTATATACTGGTCTTCATAACCCTAGGGTGGTCTTTCTCATTGTCACACAGCAATAGATACTGGGACATTTGTAAGGAAAGCGCTCAGACATAATTTGCCTCGTCCAAAAATTGAACCCGGGATTCCGGCGTGGAAAGCGAGGACGCTAACCAACGAGCCTTTTCTTGTTCTATCCAATTTTTGAAAATTTTGCTTTATAAATTGCATTAACTTCAAGCATAAGTTACACGAAAACTCGTTTTCTTAAAAAAAATGTACCTATCATATTTTTTAGAGATCATCTTTTTGAAAATATTTTATTCCAGGCAATGAGGCAAGCATCTTATTCCATCTGAGGCAAATATCTCTATCTTCAATTTCGTAGTTTTAAAATGTTAACTTTTTGCAATTTTCGAAAATTCACCGGAAATGAGACTAGCGAGATTTTTTGTTTTTTGAGAAAGTCTTTTGAGAATGAGGAAAAACTATAAAGAATATTTTGGAGACATTTTTGAGACAAAATAGATTAAATATTTTTAAAATTGGTTATATATTATGCAAAAGTTCGTGAAAACTATTCATATTTTCGAAAAAAATTGTGCATGACCTTATTTCAAGATAAAATTATAACATTTACATCAAGAAAAAAATCTTATCTTCAATATTGTAATTGTAGGAAGACACCGAAAGAAATATGTACCCTAGCAGTCTTCGAAAAATTAGGGATTTCATCGAAAATGAAATATGTATCATTCCCATAAGCGTCTTGTACGCTTTTAGAGGACAAAGTTCATTGAAACAATTTGGAGTCATTTTTAGGAATATTTGGAAAATGAGGTTTCATGTGAAGTATCCTCAAAAATCAAAATAACCGTTTCAAACTCTGAAAGCCTTGAGTTCAATGAAATCAATGTGGGAATATCAATTTTGGAGAAAATTGGCGTTGATCACACACGAAGGACGGACAGGCGGACAGACGAACAGACACACAGATGGACGGACTGTCAGTCGAACAGGCAGACGGACAGATATGTTGTTGACAATCAATTTTTTCTGTAGAGGAAGTAATTTACTGTATATAGGAAGAAGATTTTCCCACTTTTTCGTTACCAGGGCCAGGCAATAAGAGTTTTTTTTTGTCAAAAATTGACCGTTTCGCAATTTCCAATAATCTACGTACTATGCACGGGCGAGTAAGCAAAAAACACCGATATTCATAAAAATACAAGTTTTACGAATAGGGACATAGGTCTTTGATGCAGGTAAAACTAGTGGTGCTAAAACAGCACGTACTTTCTCGCCAGTACTTTCATGCAAAATTCCGCAAAAAAGACTTAAATTTCCACAAAATTGTATATGCCCTTATTTTAAAATCTGTCTTTAACGAACATTGCGAGAAGAAATTTCTATCTTTATCTTTAATGTTTTAGTTAAAGGAAGACTCAGAAAAAAATTTTGAACTTTTGGAATTTTCAAAAAAATCAGAATTTTCAACGAAAATTAAACTTGCACCTATCTTAAACGTACTTCTCACTATTCAACAAGAAACAATTTAATCAAAATCGCTCGAGCCTTTTTTTTTTGAAAATTTGGAAAATGTCCCAGGGGCTTCATGTAAAATACCCCCTAAAATTCAAATAACAATTTCAAGTTCAAGGTGCCACGACATCAGCCAGATTAATTGGGGAATATCAATTTTGGAGAAAATCGGCTGAACGGTTTAACTGCAAGCGTTGTTCTCTGACGGACGTGCAGACGGACGAACAAACACGTTTTGCCGTCATTCGATTTTTCGGTATCAATGACCCACAATATATGGGTGGAAAAAGCAAGTTATGTACTACTGCGCGAAAAAAACGGCTAATTTTCGGCAGGAAACTCTTATTCTTGGGGCCTGAGCAAGAAAAAGTGGATTTATCCAGTTGCTAAATTTAGGGGAAAACCCTCTAACACGTAGTGTATTCAGAACCCATGATTTGTGTGTCCTTGATACCAATTGATATCAATCAGAAAAATCGATTGATTTGAAGAATTGATTGATATCAATTTGAAAAATCGGTTGACGTCAAAACATCCGTATATGGTACATGTAAATAACACCAGGGCCTAAAATATGCGTATGACTTTTTCCGAACAGAAGAAACCCCTGGCAATCTGACCTGGGTCAAAGGTCTGCAATTTTGAAAAACATTAATTTTTGGGGTACTTTACATAAAACCTCTGGAATATTTTCAAAATTTTCTCAAAAATTGCTCCAATTTTTTTCTTTAAATTTCTTGTGAGAATAGAGGAAAATTAAGTTTGTTGTAAGAATACACTAATAAAGATGGCATAGATTCGATTTGAACTGTTAACTCTGAATTTTCGATAATTGCAAACGTTTTTTTCAGCTCCTTCATACAATTACAGAATTGAAAATAGAGATATTTCTTTCAAATACAATTTGTTCTCCATAATTAGTTCTTTCATTAAGGTCATGTACATTTTTTTTAAAATTAGTATTTTTTGGTTGACAACACTGATGTTTACATCTTTAAATGAACAAGTGAAGTTAACTTGAACAAGTGAATTGCGCGGAATATTTCATTTTAATTTTTACCGGTTTATCCGTATCCTGTTAGCATATTTTTAACAATAAGTTTTCAAAATCCTACGAAGTTGTAACAATAAGTTGTTGCCTTTGAACTTATTAAATTTGAAGAATTTTAAATGAATATGGAGAAAACGGAACTGTGAGTACTGTTAGAGAATGAACGAACGTTTTTACGTTCGACTTCTCATTTTTACGTTCCGAAGTGTACAAATACCGATTTTCAAATGAACGTGACCCTGAGCTTACTCTTATTCATCTTAACTGACAACTTTTTCACATAAACATACAAAAAAGTTGCCTTTAATGTTTATATAGATTCGCATACAAAATGATTAATAGAGCAATTGCAGAAGTCGAAGTGCACGTAAATTAGAATGAGTTTATGGAGTTTTAATCTCTTCAAAAATTAGGGGAGGTAAGTATGGAAGTGATAAGTAAATCCGGGGGAGAATCAAGTATACCTGTAGAAGATTTTACGACACAATTTTCGGACCTAATTGAGAATAATCTTATGTAAGGATTAGAGAATAACCCAGAACAACTGATAGGTGATCTTTGTGCATAATTGTGCATATTAGCAAAAATCGTAAAAATATAGCTGTACTAAACTCTAATTATTCGCAATACCTGCAAGTATTTTTTACATTGATTATAATTTTGAAATTTCAATATTACCCGTTCATATCTCGTACGGAGGTTAATTAATATACATGGCCATTGGTTGTAGAGAATTTTTGAATGGGAGTATAACATTATCAAGTACTACGATTCATTGGAAGTCCAATGCCCGATACTGTAAGAACATATTTGAAGAAAACTACGCTTAAAAGAAATGAAGTATGAAATAAATTGTCAACGCGTGAAAATACTTTTAAAACAGTTTACAGCGTCGGTGACGTCTAAAATAGTAATACAGAACATAAACATAATTCAAATCTCGCTTGGTTGATAGAACATATCTGGCAAACATTTTCGTATGAAACCACTATTCCCTTCTTCGCCCCATTTAGGCTTGCGTGTGCACATCCTTTGTGTATTTGGAGGAGAAATAAGGGCGCAATCAGGGGAAGTTGCCCCTGCTCGCAGGGGCGCCGGGCCTCCCAGGCAGACAAGTACCCCGTGCTAGCGCTGTTTGCCATGCTTGCGATAATGAGAAGCAGGAAGTGGGGTGATATGCAGGAAACGTATGAAAAAATGTACGTGTATCTTTATTGCTATTTGACTAGATATACTTTTATATTACGTTCGTCGTCTCTCTTCCGCTCACATTCTACCATTTGGTGCCCTTTCGCCTTTGTCGCTGTTCAAGACACGCGCCATACTTTTTGCTTAGCCCCAAGAGACATTACCGCCTTGTAATTTCGTAACGGCCATCCGTTTCCATTGCTAAGAACTCCAGCACCGCTTACAACCAAGAGAACATTGCTGGTAATGGTTTCGCAAGAACGACCCCCATGTCCAAACGCTCATTGAGGTCGCATTTCGTCCGGTTGACTTTCCTTGATATTTTTTTCTTTGAAATAAAACGATGATTCTAAGGGCATGTACTGAAGTATATCTTTCACACTTTTTATTAGATGAAATAGCGGAGCATCGAAGGAGTGCACTTTCTAAATCATAAAACCGTCGATAATATCTACACGCACTATCTCTTAGTCATATTATTTGTCCTATGATTTCGTATTGTTGAGCGAAAATTGAATTTCGATATCCAGAAACTTTTTGAAGTGATGGAGGTGGCTCAGTTGGTGGGACACCTATTCGCCGGTATTCTGATTATACTGATGTAATATTGACGTTGTTCCTTCTAGTCAAGATCTCGGATCTCTGTACCTGTCGCTCTATCTGTCGTCTTGGCGCCGCGAAGGCCACCTTCCCCGATGGCAACAGTTGCGAGGGCTGCTGCGGTAAATATTGTCCGTTTAATTTAAAATCATATATCAAATAGTTTTATTTTATTCTCAAAATACTCTCAAAACATTAAGATACGACACAACACTGTATTCCTCTTTTAATGACCCATCATTTGTGAGAAAAAATATATAGTTCCATTTAAAAAACTAAAGATGAATACATTTCTCGAAAATTAAAAATATTTCAAGCAATATCTCTACGGCATATTTATCTGTCCAATAATTCTGTATTGTTGAGAGAAAACAGCATTTCGATATCGTGAGTTACGGGAGTGGTCTATTGTTGGTGGGACACTGACTACAGTCATATATATGTATATGTATTGTAACACACCCACCTACCTACTTTACCTACTTTACCACACGTGGTGGGTCGTGATAGCATGAATGCTCGTTAAGCGAGCTTACAATTCTCAGGAAGCAGGATATTTCGGGTATGAGAAAGGTCTGAACCCTTAACACAATGAATCAAATAAAATAATAATAATATGAACATATATTCAATGAGAAAATTTACAGTGACGCAATTTCACAATAGGTTATTGCACTTTAAGTAGCTGGTCACTGAAAAAATGAAACAAGACAAAAAAACAAAACATATAGGCGTCACCTCGACTGCCTGAACACACTTTCATCAACTACAATTTAGGATTTAATTACTCCTTTCTGAGTTTTTCCCCTACTAAATTATTTACTCTTTTGGCCTCTAGTTTTCCGTGCACGGCTTCTTTTCAAATGAATTTGATACTTGTTTCAAAGAAACCCTTTCACAGGTGCTAGCCTTGGGCTTCGCACTCGCTATAATACTGAACACAAAAAAATATACGTGGCATTCGTGTTACTTAATTCAAACCCTTTTACATGTCACAAAAGCAATTACTTGAAACATAATACAACAAAGTGATTATTCTGGATAATATTAACTGTACAACATATAAAATTTCTGAATCATTTAGGTAAAATTGTACAAGGTAAGCCTCTTTAAATGAATATACTGACACGTGCGGTAAATGGCCTGGAAACTGCCTCTCACACAGTTCGAAATACTTCTCCCTCCTATTTTAGACGTTTCACCCACTTTTAACACTGCCTTTACCTCACCAGCTCTGCGTCGCTCGCCTCTAGGTAACCTTGGGGATTTTCTGCCGCTCGCCCTGCGTTGCCGCCTCGTCTCGCGTGCTGTGTTGCGACGAAAGCAGTCCCTTCCGCTCGAACGCCGCCAAGCCACCAATTTCCACACCTTTCTCTCGTTCCGAAACCCGTACTATCTTCGCTCTAGACCAAGTCCTTCTCGCCTACGCTTCTTTCTTCCTGGGGTCGTCCGTCTTCCACCGCTTCGTACACGTTCGTTCGCGCTTCCAGCCTCGAAATTATTAATGTTGCAAGAGTTATGCTCACATGCTCGGTCGACCTACCACACTTTAGGCATGTGTGATCTCAGCGTGCAATGTGAGATGCTGGATTAAATTACGGTCCGTCTGCGCGAATTTTACAACTTTTGAAGTTATTCCGATGTCAAAACAGTTACTTGGCTTGCTCTCCGAATTATTGTGACCGAGACGAATGATTTTGCACTCAATCTCCTAATTACTTCACTTTTCTAAGATACGCTTTTCCGAGCTAGCTTTTAACTATCAAGTTAAAGTAAACTCCTATACTATCTATTTGTACTCGCCGTTACAGTTGTAGCAAAAGAGCTTCTTCTGGTCGCCGCCGCAGTCGTCGTAAAAGAGAGTTTCTTCTGGTCGCCGCCGCAGTTGCCGTAAAAGAGAGTTCCTCCGAGGCGCGCCGCGATACTTATGATACTCGCTCCTGGGGAAATTTTTGGAGGGGTGCATATTCTCCTCCTTTCGTAACCTCTCGGAAGAAACATTACCCACTAGTTCAGGCGTCGCAGTTTGAAAATCTGCGGGCAGATGGCGCGTTTACCGGCCATCGTTCCGCCGCGTACCCTAGTCCTCTCTGTTAGTGAGCTTCTTCACATGGCTGATGGTGGCGTTATGGGGTTGTCTAATCCCGTGACGTCACAGTATATGTATATATATATATATATATATATATATATATACACATATACGTGTATATGTGTATATATATGTGTATATATATATATATACACATATATATACACACATATATATATATATATATATATATATATATATATATATATATATACATACGTTTAATGACGTATGTGTGACGTATATATATAACAAATATACATAACAATTTAATATTTAAGTCAACTATTTTACTCTTCCATTATTAATAAACAAAGATACTTTAATTTCTGAAAGCGTACTGGAATACGATTGTTATGTTCCATACACGACTTTATTCTGGCTTAAAGAATGTAACGGCGTGTAAATTTAGCTTGTAAATGGGTAAATTAAATCATTAAGCACGTCAACTATCAGTCATAAATTACAGTATTTTTCATGACAAGCACGACAATATTGCCCTAAAAATAACCTGAATTTTCGTAATATCCGCCCTTTTAGAGCCCACGCATCAACACGCCGTCCCAGCCCTGCTTTATTTGAGGGCGCTGAAAGCGATGTCGCCCGACGTCATAAATCAATCGCGCAATGACGGATTTAAAGCATTTTAATGAATTGAGATGCGCGCTCGTTCATTAGCGAAGGCAATTAGCGACAGCACTCGCACGTGCGCGGCGCCGCCCGCAGCCGGCGCTTGGCCGCCGGGGACAGGTGCGCCCCGCCAGGGCGCACGGTTGCCACCGCAAAGAAGGTTTCTCACACAGGGAGAAATGATTGGTTGTTCGGTGTACCACGGAATACATGAAAAACATAAAGTGAACAAACATACTTCCTTCTGTCACTCCTTGGTTAGCGTGCTCGGGTTCCATTCCCGGCCGGGCCAAAATAATAAATGTGCGCTTTCCTTACAAATGTCCCAGTATCTATTGCTGTGTGACGATGAGAAAGCCCACTCTAAGGTTATGAAGACGGTGAAGGGATGTCTTTCTGTTAATTGCACGAATCCCATGTCTGAAAGGCTGGGTCACCGCTGGTCGGCCAAGGCCCGTAGCGGGCTGTCGAGCCATAGGACAGGACAGGAATAAACATAGGCGCGCGCAATATAAACAAGAGGACGAGGGAAAATGTCATTTCCTTTGTTATTGAACTTTGTATTTACGTATGACATACTTTTCTAGTACGTAAAACAATACAAGGCGATTGAAGTTTCAACTGTAAAGGTACAAGTAATAAATTCAATTAATTTCATGTTGAACCATTTACAGAGCTCCCAGATGACTTGGAGACCGTCTTCCGAAATATATAACTATTTTCCAAACTGTCAGGTTTTAAAGGGGAATATCTGGGATGGAACATAATAAAATTTTGGGGGTGCACTTTCAAAATTTTGACTCCGTCCTTGGTGCGCACGTCCAAATAAATTAGAGAGAGAAATACCATATTTGCCGACCTGGATGGCCGAGGTGACTAAGAGCGAGTACTGACTCAGCGCTTCGGTCCGAAGGGTCGCGGGTTCGAGTCCCGCTTTGGGCATGGCTGTTTGTCCCTTGACTTTGTGTGTGTGTTGTCGCGGAGAGCCTCGCGTTCTGCTGACCCCAGATCAGAGGAGCCCGCAAGTGTTTGTCTAGTGTATGGTCGAATATGGGTCCCTTCGGGACGTAAAGGGCAACCGGCTGTCGGCTGGATAAAAGCCCTAGGGAAAAAATACCATGTTTTAAAGAATTGACGTCACAAATGACGAGGCTACTCGATGTGGTTGACGAATCTTGAAGGAGCCGCCTTCATTCGACTGAGACACTTCTTCCTCGCGTTTCGTCCTTTAGTTTCTCCTTCTTCTGCCGGTTCCACCAACCGAGCGGCTTACGACTTCTTGGCGTGCAGTCGATGCGTCCAGAAGAGAACTCGTTAAACAAAGTGTTAATGAAGTAAACCCATACAATCAAAAACTAGGTGGACCCGAGCGAAAGTTCGCATATTAAAAACCATTGGTTTAAAGGTAAACATAGCTTCATACTTAATCTCAACTTCGAATAGTTAAACCCTAAAATGAGGTCCGATTCCCTTCGGGATTTAATTTTCTGGTTCATGAAGGAATTGAATTTAGAATAACTATTTCGCAAATAAATACATTGATAAACACAGATAAACTATTGAAATAGCAAATCAGACGGAAAGAAATATTATGCGATTCAGGTACTAGTAAATGTTGAAACGAATAAATAACACTATTTTCTAGATTTTTTCATGTAAGAAAGATGAAAGATTTACGGACGTATTAAATGTAGTAATATATAGTAATAATAGCTGCAATAGCACTCTAGGCTGCATCCCAGCATGAGCCACACTTCGTCCGTTATTCATATATCACCATCCACGATTAGTGGGAGACGTCTCGTGGCTGGTGCGGTTTCTTATGTGCAAAACCATCCCATCATTTCAGCCGAAGTATATATTTTTGGAGACGGGGGTCTTTTCGGGCGGTTTACTTCCGCGAGTAACAGATGAGAGCACTCTTCCACGAGACTGATTGGTGTTTGGACGCGTCAACTGCTAACGTCATTCGTCCCGTTAGTGTAGGGCATTGTTTAGTCACGGGAGGCGACGGTGTTCTTCCCTGCTAGATGGCGAGATCCGGCACCGACCTATACGTCCACGTGAGAGGTTTTCCCCAACTAGTTATCTTGCAACGGCGTTGCACCCTCCCAGTCCGGGTCAAGCTCTAAGCTGCCGACTAGTGTGGTAGTGTAGTACATGCGAATGTGAGTGGTAATAGGGGTGAGGATACGACAAGGAAGACCCAGGAAAGATCGCTCGTGGACCTTGACCGTTTGTACTATTCCAACATTCGCTTAGCGTTGATCGGAGGAACCCCGAAAAACGATCAGAGCAGCCGCCCTCCAGAACTCTCCTCCAGACAGCGACTAAACTCGACCTAGCTGACAAGCCAGTGTCGAAAATCCTGCTTCCGTCGGGAGTGGAACCCTAGGAACCCCGGTCGTAGGCACCGCAGTTGATGCCCTGAGCCACCTAAGCCGAGTGAGCGGCGCCTCGCGCGCAGAAGTGGGCCATAAATTTCGCGTGCGGCCGCGCAGCATGCGGGCGCGCCCTCATCGCGTCGCGTCGCGTCGTGGGGGCGGCGCGGGGGCGGCGTGGGCGGCGGCGTGGGCGGGGCCGTGAGGCAAGGCGCGTTGCGCAGGGCAAGGTTCCGCAAGCGTGCGCGCCGCCCGCCGCGCCGCGCCGCGACAGGACACCCCGCCGGCACTGACACGTTTCGTGCTGTGCGCTTTCAAAACCACCCACGCCACGCGCGTACAAAGTAGTCTTTTGAGATGTTTGTCTTGTGGACAAGCCCCACAATACTCGTCGTGAATAGACTGATCGACGTTTCTGAACACATCAACCGCTATTGTCATTAGTCGCGTTAGAGCAGTGAATTTATTTTGATACCTGGGGGAGGGGTGGCGTTTCTCCTCCTCTGAAGGGCAGGATACAGCGCCGGCCTAGACGTCGACTTTCTGGAGATTTCCTCGTCCAGGTATCTCCCCAGAAGGGAAACCAGGCGGAAAACGATCGATCAGAGCAGCCCCCGCAGGCATTCTCCAGACAACCTTGCTGTGGCGGCAGTGTCCAAATTCCGTGATCATCAGAACTCGGCTCCTAGAACCTCTCAGTCAAAGTCGCTACTAAGACAACGGAAATGCCGGGTTTGAGCTCAAGTCAGACGGTACTCATCGTAAAGAAGCCCACACTCTGTGATGGTACAAGACAGTTTTATACAACATTTTACACGAAGTTTTACTCGTTCATGGAAACACAAGTCTTTGCGGCCGCAGTCCCGGGACGAAACTTGCGAACACAGGTTGCGAACAGGTCAGCTCCAGCTTTTCCTCTAAATTCGGGTCCTTGAATGCCCTACCCTGAACGTCTGCGTAAATGTTATCCAACTTCTGCACAACAGTAACGACCGTCCTACCCTCGCTCGAACAACGAGCAACTGTTCCATTGGGAGAGAGGGAAGGTTGGTGAAATCATATACTTAGGATTGTTTTTATCATCTACCTTAACTCCACGGTGTAGTAACATGGACCACCAGATGTGGATAGGAGACGCGCAAATCCTTACGGGTAAAATGTCTGTGGGCACCTTCGGAGCAGGGTTAAACTCGAACGTGAAATACTGCCAGGAATTTCAACCTCCTGTTTTAATTTTTTCATTCCTATTCGATTTCCTCATATCTTTGAACATGTCCATTTGATGCGGGGAATCCCTTGAGGAAAATTTCTCAAAAGCATTGTAATTTGTAACGCAGTCACACTCAAAACGATATTAAGTCTCAAGCTTTTGTACTTTCATGACCTGGAGACGGAGCCAACTAAGGAGTCATAAGAATTCAAGAGCAACCGTGAAGATCTCCAAAACATTATTTTGGTGATTTTTGATAAAGCACACAATTTAAAACAATTGAATAAAAGAAAAATGTCTAGGCATGGGAAGGAAAGTTTACGTACATTTTTTTAATTTGTAAAGCGTCATTTTCCCATGTCGATATTTATGGAGACTTTAGAGTACCTCTCTGCTTCAGAGGTCAATATTGTCTTCATGACTTTTTGACTTCTAAATTTCTTATTATCATTTTTTCTAATAATCTTTGGACACACACAACATTTGCTCACACTTTACCGCGATATGCAAATTTGTGTGTTGAAAGATTGAATAAGTGGGACTTTCTGTCTATTCCGTTTCGAGGACCATTCTCGTTAACCAACTATTCGAAGGAAAAAAATTGAGTACAATCTGGCAGTATGTTTTCAGGGGGGGGGGGTTCATTTCCACTTCATGCTTTATTCCACTACTCGCGCTTTATCAATTAACACTCATTCTCTCATTAACTGTGAAGTATTATCGTTCACTTCCAGAGAGGGCTCCATGTCAATTCAAATTAATTGCCCAGATGGCAACCAACTGGTGATTTACAGTCTCCAGCTGTCTCGCCACTCGTTACGCCTACATGTTAGATAAAATAAATTGGGTCGCCATTGAATGTAGAACTCTTGTGCGCCATTTTCATAACGGTACAACAGTTTCATAACAACAGCAATAGTGAATAAAATCTTACCATATTAAACTACCAATACAGAAAATCCTTGGATACGTATGAATACATAATTTGCAGAATGCTCGGACCTTAAATTAAGTCGCTTGGCACAAAAACATTTTGGGACGCAACAAAATTATTTACGAAGAAGCACATGATGTCTGTTGTGTATGAACCATGACTTTCCTTCAGACAAAAGATAAATAATTCTTCGCAATTAGCCATGCAAATCGGACAAATTACCCCGCGGAGTAATTTACTAATACGAGCTAATTGTTCAGGTGCTGCTCTCGTTCCAAACGGTTTCACCATTTGAGCTTTTACTGCAAGGGTTTACTTCGTGACGGAAATACATGGCATGCCCAGATTTAAGTGTGGTAAAATGACTGGAATGTCGTGTTCGTGGATAACAAGAATGTAGAATTGGCAAAATTCAGTGTGTACTAGCAGTGTACCGTAAAATAAAATGAAAGAAAATTAAAATATTTTATTAAATTTTGAACAATTACATTAAAATAATAAACTTAAACAATGTGGTTAATAGAAAATTGATCTCCTTCCTCGTTCACAAGGATTAGATTTGAAGATATCCCGGACAACGCCGCGTATTTTGAAAGTACGATTTAACACATCCCTTAGTGGTTTAGTGCCTGATTGTTCAAAATAGAATTGGAATATGGACTCTTTGAATTTTAGAAGAAGTCGTAATTTACGAAATGGGGAATTTTCGCACGGATCCAACGAGTAAATTATAAATTTTTCACTCTATTGTAGATTATCGTTCTTCGTGAAGTTATTCTACAGATAATTAGAAATCAAGCGGTAATTATCAAAGGGAGGAGGAGTTTCTGGCGTGAAGAAGGTCGCGATGAAAGCGACCTTTTCCGCCGAACTCTCCAATTGGGCGTCGCGGGTGGGGCGGTGCCAACAACGGTAGAGGTGCGGCGCCACCTAGCGGTTCTGCATCCTGCCCATCTCCGGAAGCAGCAGCAGCAGCAGAAGGTGGCGGCGGCTGCGGCCGGGGAATTTGGAGGCGTGGTGCGGGGCAATCGCGGGCGACCAGCGCCCGCCCCCGCCACCAGATGGGACGTCGCGGGGGCGGCAGCTGCGCGGCGCGGCGCTGCCGGCGCAGCGGCGCCCATAGGGGCCACCGGCTGCCACGGCTCCGTGACAACGCCCGTTGCCGCTGCAGCCTCTCAGGCCTAGGCTTTCGGTCTCGACGGTGGGGGGTTATCTATAAACATATTATTTAAATTATTTATGTTTAGTATTTCGGTTGTGTTAATTTTACCAACTTTTGCATGGACACTGCGACAATTCTGAAGAAGAGCCTGTAAAAATTTCATATCTATTCAAACGCTACTTTCTGTGGTATCGATGTCGGTTACACGGCGTTGAATGCACTTTTATTAGTATAGATTAGTATTTCATGTTTTTTAAAAAAATTGTACAGAGAATTTTTCAATGGACAGGAATATGCTTGAATGACGATTTTTCGCCCAGTTTTGTGTAATTCTTGTGAAATCACTCAGATTGTATAGAGCAATAACGTGAAATAAATTAACAAGCCTCTGCAACTTGACAATTTCCGCTCTCCGGAGGACAGTTCTTTTAACAGAGAAAAATCTTTGTCTATTAAACTCCTAAACTGGACTTAGGAAGTTCATTGAATTATTGCACTCTTAATTAAATACGAGGACAAATTCAAGATACTTTCAATTAAAAATGTTTAATTTTACTCTGAATTGTCAATTTCAAATCTGGCTTGAATTATTTCATGTAGTAGATCATTTCTTTGCTTAAGTCCAAAAAATTATAATTACTCTGGCTAAATTTGGGGCAAGAACTGTCAACTGACTTCTCCAAGAGACTCTCATGAGCTATCCCGGAGTTATTTGTACAACACTTACTTTTAAATTACGCGCCAGCCACTCTGAACACACCTGATATATATTGCTAAGTCGAATACACCCGCTGTCTGAAGAAATCTAACGACCAGCTTCTGCGGTTGGTGGTTTTCCGTAGTTTCTCCGGTCAATACAAGGCGAGTCTGTAACTTAACGCGCCACGAACCACGCACGATCTTCCGTTCTTCTTCCTTGTACCCTCTTCTACGCTTACACATTCAGGCACTTACCTGCACTACACTACCACACATGTAGTGAGCTTAGAGCTCGTCCCGACGAAGGCGGAGTCTCCAGCCGGAAGCACGTGGAGGCGGGAAGCACCGCAAGCAACTTCTCATTGGCTAACAATAAACGCGTTTTCATGTTTCGCATTTGTATTATCTTGATTTCTTCAAACTTTCATGGAATGTTTGCAAATTTTTGGAATTTAGTCTAGTTTAACTTAGTAGATTCAATAAATGGACGTGACACGGACGCGCTAGCATGCGGCTATCTATGAAAGAGAATTTATATTATTAACATCACGCTGATATAGAGCGAAATATATACTCGTATAATAGAAATACAATAGACGCGGTCGAATTTGTAAACTATGGCGCTAGCTGAGGTTTTTATTCAACCAAGTTTGCTGTTTGTGATATCGACGATGTGTCATTTAATACTTTTCATAATGTCACTTCTTACGAGCAAAAGACATAAGAGTAAGAAATACATTTTCTTTGAATATGAGTACCCACACGCCATTTTAGCTACAACTCACTCCTTTCGTATGGTCTTAATGGACGGTGCATTGTTAAATTCCTTAACCCCCTGTGGTTACGTTTTGTCGATCTAACAGAACCTTATGGATTAAAAAAATATTTTTTTTACAGATTTTATATATTTTGAGTAATGTGTTCTTGTGTAATACACTTGCTTTTAGATGACTACGCGTGTTGGGCGCCGCGTCGCGGGCGCCGATGTGAAATGCAAAGGCCCAAGCGGTAGGATCGGCGGGGCGCCCCTGATTGAGGGCGGCGCAGGGCGGTTCCGGGAGGGCGAGCCCCAACGCCCAACGCCCACGCCACTCCTCAAGGCGCGCTCTCTAAAGTTGCGTCCACACGATGCGTCTTTCCGACACAACATTGTACGTGCCAAGTTGGAAGATGCACGTGCAACTAGACGCATATGCGCCACACTGTCTACACCGTTTTTCAGTGTCGTTCAACCGATCTGTCGACAGCTTAGGATTTGTACTGCCTACACTCATAATCAGGGAAAGAATAGGAGAAGAGCATTGTAAGAAGGAAAATTTCAAGGAATATAATAATGGGGAAAGAGCATTTTACTTTAAATTGTAATAACTATATTACATTTTGTGCAAAAGCAGCAATGTAGTATTCTCTTCGAAATACATAACCTCAGTCTCTAGCAGTCTTCAATAATCTGCAAACTATACTCATTTCTGCGAACTCTATATAGTCAAGACTTCACCATCACTTTCCACAAGACTTCAATATTCATTCAAACTTACATCTGATACTCTAAAAACTATATGAGGCTTCAATAGAGCTAGAAATGCACCCTAATTGTTTTCAAGGATGCACAGTATTTGCTTTTTGGAGAAAACGCAAGGTGAAGGTGCTCGAGATTCCCGTCTTCTAAGGAAAACCGTGCGCTATTGCATGCGTCCTTTCTTTCCGAGAAACGTCACTTACCCGAAACGCATGAGTTCCGTGTGAATGGGGCGCATGCGCGAAATTGAACGGAAAGACACATCGTGTGGACGTGCCTTTAGACTGTGGACAAACTTCGAGGAAAGGATCCTCTGTTTAGTAATGGCATTTTTTCTTAATATTGTACTGTTGAAATATCGACATATCGCAACCAAACAGACGGACGAAAAGCCACTTTTAACGGCAGAGGTGCGTTAAGAATTTAACAGTTCGCCGTCCATTAACAACAGTCGAAAAAAATAGTCGTAATTAAAAGTGTCCTACACTGAAGATGTATCAAAGATCTACTCCAAGAAAATTATTTTTTTTATTATTTTTCCTGCTAAGGACGCGTTATTGTGAAAAATATTCAACAACACGCGGTCGATATCACAAATAACGAACATTGTTGGCTAACACCTTGATTTACAAACTTCCAATCGCGTTAGGGGTTTGGTCTACATCGTCTAATGAAGTTAATAACTATTACATATACTGAAAAGATTTACAAGTACCACCTTGTACCCCACCAACAAAACTCGTTTTCGGGTACGCATCGAAATTCGAAAGTGAAACTGAGAGCGACTCAAGTACAATACTAAATATAGAATCATACAGACAGAACAATTTAATTGTCGATGTGTTATCGACTGTACAGAGAGGTACTCGAAGCTTAATGCGGGCATTGACAAGAACGTGTACGGAGAGGCCTTGAACAAGGACCTACGCAGGAAAAATAATACTTTCTTTTATTGTAGAGAAACGTTTTGAACTGTCTACATATCACACAGTACAGCCAGACCACAAAATGTGCTCGAAATATAATTGACCAAGATGATAAGGTAATTTAGGCAAGCTGAAAGCTGCAGGGTTTTCAAAAAGCATTTCAATGTTTCTTTTGTCGTCGTCCTCTTCAGCTCAGAAAATGTCTGAGTTTAATATAATAAATCATATTCGTGGACAGTAGTTTTGATCATTATCCCCAGAACGTTAAGTCTTGTCTCCACAGCCAGTCTTCTATTTTCTGCGCTTCTTTTATCATCAAATAGGAGATCCATTCCCTTCATTTACTATGCATTTGAGATACAATATTCTGAGCCTATCTCTTCTTCTCTTTCCCATGGTCTTTCCACGACTTAAAGAGCTTGCAAAGAGTCCAGCCAGTATCTCGCGTTGGTAGCTACCGATCCAAGCTTGTTTTGACCTAGAATTAGTTAAATAGTGAAGTTTTAATTATGACCAATCAGAACTAAGATAAATAAATGCACTAAACAACCGCGTCAAAACAATCTTGAGTTTTCTGCAATAATTTGAAATGTATTCATACAGAAAATAACAACAAAAACAATGTAAATATGGTCAACCAGACAAATTTTCATTAGGCTTTATATCTGTAAATTAATGTCCTGAATGTAAATTGTTACTAGACCATACGATGTCAAAATAGCATTGTTAAAATATCAATTGTAGACACATGTACAATAACGACTGAAAACTTAAATACAAGGCAACCCTTATAGAATTTAACTACCTTATATTATGAGGTCAATTGCCTGTTACGAGACATTTAATGGCTAAAAATAAAATAATTTTAAATCTCCCTACTCTTAATTTTTATATTCATTTATGGTGTTTATAAGGAACAGACCTTGACCCAAACGAGTGAGTGGTTTTGTGATCCGCTTGCCTAATGAAAGCCTTTTTTCATGTACACAGTCTTCGGGTTTGTCACGGTTTAAATATTTTTTGTCTATACAAATCAATCAATTGGGATTAATGTGCTGGCGACAAAGATGAATGTAGGTATTTCTTGAGAATATATCATTGCTGCGCTTATGAATATGTTGGATCGTTTTTAGACATCCAAATAGATATAATTAATACCCAAAATTAAACATATTAAATACGTTTTGTAACCGATGAAGATAACTAAAAAACAACAAATCTTCAATCTCTTTGTTACTGAATCATGTTTTATAGTTTACAGTTTTCATTTTACTTTATTCCCTGTTATCCATTTCTGATGATTCCTTTTTACATGTTGAATGTTTTATATTTCAACGCAATAAATTGCCATATTTGCAGAATATCTTATGCAAATTAATTTTGAGAATTTTCAATACTACGAAGTTGAAAGTTCATTATTGTATCTTTTTTATCCCCTAATATAAAGAAAATTAGAGAACCCTGTGTCAACTGCAGAGTTCTCCATATCGATTAATAGTACATTATGAAACGATGATGTAATGATGGGTATGTGAGTGTGTTATTAACGAGCGAGGTACGATCGAGTATCGTAAACTTCACACGAGTGTAATACCCATTACATCGAGTTTCATACGGTACTTTTTCTACGACTTATAGTAACTTTTATAAATTAAACGTTTACATTGAATCGTTTCGTGGCAGTTGACGTGCAGGATTCAGGCAAGGCCACCTAGTGGACAGCTACCCTACCTACCGCAGGTGGCTTTGGATTACCAGTGCGAGAGAATACAAAAGTTGCTCTTCCTAGGTCACCATTTTCGCTTTTTCACTTACTTCTGAGGGTGCCAACTCCTCCTCTGATTCACTAGATATTTAAAACTAAAGAATTGGCCGGTTTTAAAAGACAAACACACGGCAGCAACATATAACACACAATAACTTGCGTTCTGATCTTCACGTCAGTCAAATGTTCCCTCTACCACTACCACTGCGCTAGTCAAATAGGGTCAAAGTGAAATTACGGTCCAATTTATTTTATATAATATTCCACCTACAAATTACTGATAATAAAAGAAATGAAAACTAATAAACATAATATAACATTAAATGCAATTTTAATGTACCCAATCGAACAAAACATTTACTAGAACGATTCTCAAAGATTAATAAAGTCTCAGTACTTGGTTAGTAAGCTTTTCTGTGATTGGTCAACAATGTGTATCATAATGAAATCTGTATCGTAATGAGTATCTTTATGCAACGGGTTGGAGACATCAAATGACAGAACAATACATTGGGAGTAGAAAAATACATAACTTCACACAATTTTATCATACTTTTCTACGCTGTAGAATCAGTTAGTGTGTTTCCATATTCAGCAGAAATATTTTATAGTTTACGGATTCAAAGCGAAAGAGAAGTCATTTCACGTCGACATTTATGGAAATTGAAATAGAAAATGTAATGTAAAAACGTAGGTTATATGAAACTCGACTTTACATATTAGATGAATAAGTTATAAAGCCTTTCGTTCTTCCTTTAATCAAATAAAAATATAAAGCTTAGGGATTCATGTGATTCATTAATATTGAAACTAACTGATTTCTCATAATGTGGGACGATGCGCTTGTTTCAAGTGGTTAAATATTTTTAATGCTTGTGTAAAGCAATTTCAAGTACAATATACTTACTGCGATGGTACTCATTACAGGCAAGATAGAAGCAGGTTACTATTTTTCAATTTTATTTTCTATTTGCTTTATTTATCTCAGGGCTACATAAGGAGCGCACATGGCTCATGACGTCATCCTTATTAGAACTCGCATCCTCATCGGGGTATTAGAGACCGTCTGCATATATTTTACTCTCCAGATTTTCTTATTGTGTGTATTAACTCGATAGAACCATCCACAAAAGAAATGCACGTGGGGGTTTGAAGATAACTGGTACGAAGTTCACTAAAGAAAAAAGTCGTCTCTGATTATTAATTTACTGGTTTCTTCAGAAGAAAAAAATGAATGGGCAAAACCTATAAATTTGAATGCTTATCTCTAATGTAACTAATACAATATAATTATTTTCATTATTTCTTGTTAAATTCAAGAAAAAATTATATGTACATCGAAGATAAAAACACATTAAACATGCTCTTTTCATTGTTAATAAAAAGCAAAGAAATGGTCACGTCTCACTGACATGTCGAGTGGATGTGAATATAAAGTCAATATGGTGAATTCTTTTGCACCTTTCAGGAGCTTAGTTCAAATAGTCGTATTTCCTCCCCAAAATTATAAATTTGACTTACACAAATTGTTTCTATTAATGGAAGTTGCGATCAGGTTCGTTGAGAATGGATTCCTTACCAGTTTCAGTCTCCTGAAACTCCTTGATTCTAGGACTATCGACGCTCGTATCCTTTAAATATTCTAACGCTGTGGAAGTGAATGTGGATCAAAGACGTGTCATGTTTGCGTGAGCACGATAATAAAAAAATCACATGTTTACGAAATAAGTATTAACCATTGGGGAATTCTTTAATTATTTATTATAAGTGCCCTTGACCTATTCCCGCTACCTCACAATATTTTCGTCAACCGAGTTGCCTACTGTAGATGGCTGTATGATATATACTATTTGATCTTGTTTTAGTGTCTAGATTCACCCGAACGAAATTTAATTGTCTTTCCACGGTAGCTTGGCCCATATTCAACTTTCTCACATATCGTACACAACAATTAACATCGATTTACGCATTTCCAAAACAACATAAGTCTATGGCGGTAGGTGGCCTACCTAGACTACTTCCGGCACTATAAGTTTCGTTGCTCTCTGTTTTTCTTTTTGTATAGCAGTGAGCAAATTTACGGATTTCGTATCGCAGTAAACTAATAATGAATGCATACTGAAATTACTACCTTTGTTACTTTGTACCTTGGTTACTACCTTTTTCTTGGATATTTGACTGTCCGGGATATGCCGCGTCCTAGTCACAGATGCCAATTGTCATCCTATTTATTTGCCTTACTTTACAATTGTCTTACCTTATCGTACTTGCAATTACGTTACCTTACAATTACAAACAATTGCATTGTGTAAGAAAATTAATGGAGGAAAGACATCAACTTCGTTATATTTGAAATGTTTTTTCGTAAACTAAATATATATAAAATATATATAAAAAATTAAATAATATAATAATAATATTAATAGTTTATATTAATTATATAATTAATTATTAATTATATAATTAAATAATATTAATAATAAAAATAAATAAAAATATA
Organism: Teleogryllus occipitalis; assembly: GCA_011170035.1. Taxonomy (NCBI): domain Eukaryota; kingdom Metazoa; phylum Arthropoda; class Insecta; order Orthoptera; family Gryllidae; genus Teleogryllus; species Teleogryllus occipitalis. The sequence goes on along the minus strand of BLKR01000542.1, from coordinate 52,141 downwards.
TATTAAAAAATTCATACTGTATTTATTTATTTATTTATATTTATTCCATTCGTTTTTTTATAAATTATTTACTTATTTATTTATTTTACGTCAAAAAAAGTTAAAACTGCGTATGACGTGCTATGGGGAAAAGTGATTTGTGTGCACATTTCAAAATTCTGTGATCCCTACACTAAGTCATATACTACTTAAATTTTGGAAAAGAAGAAAAAAGAAAAAAAACTCCCATGTAATAAAATATATTTTTAATGATCGGCTTTGTTACTTTGGCTGCCAAAGTATTTTAGATGTTTTAATCTTTCCTTCAGATCTGTAAGGGAATATTAACCTTACCTCAACTTCTTCTGGCGCTCTTGCATTCTATAGGGTCCTTCTGCATGGTCCTCCCGCGCCGTGACAATTCTTCATTTTCCTTTCTTCCAATATGACCTTCTCATTCCATTTCTATTACACAAAGTTCCGTACTGTTCCTATATTTCGCCGCTGATGGGCGTCTAGTCCCGAATACTACTTATTAGGGTATAAGGATTCCATATCTAACATTTATTTTAAAGTCGAGTCTTCCTTTTGTCTATTCACCCGATATTCCAGGCTCGTCCGCCTTTCTTTCTCATTGTTCTTGTCTCTTCTGGTCTATGCCACCTATATTTTAATGTCGTCAATGAGTGGCTTTGCCTGGTTAAACTATACATGTTCCTTGACTTACAGTTCTAGCGTAGTTCTATGGTATATTACAATATATGAATGCTCACTTGATGCTGCATCTTCAAGTAAAAAATATTTTATAGGAAAGCTTTGCGAAAATGTTTTCTTCAGGATCGTTTTATATATATCCGAGAATACCCTATAGGAGCAATATTAATTTATTTGTAAATTAGTGTTTATTGAAAAATCCAAAATAAAAAAGATGTATGGCATCTTATACTAATACTTTAGATGACATTTTTGTGATACATTATCTTGAGTCTTGACGCAGTTGATTCCCTTCACAATTCTTGGGTAGTATAACCCTTGTTTAGAACGTTCATCCCTGTTTTATTAAGCAAACGACTTGGCGCCTTTGAAGGTCCCATTGTACGTCAAAGAGCTTAATAAGGAAGGACAAGCCCAGTCGTCACGCCGCGCCGCGACAGACCAACTGCCGAGGGCGTGCGGTAGGTGTCGCGCCGAGCGCCCTGACCTTCTCGACCGGTAGTTGCAGGAGGATTTCAATTGCAGGTCGCTCGGTGGCTGCCATTACGGTTGGAGGCAATCAAGGTTGCCGCTCGAGGCACAGCTCGTTATTTATTATTGGACGCCCAGGCCGGCGGCTGTGGCGGCGACGTCTGAGGCGGGCGGGGGCAGCGGCGGAGGCATCTGCTGGCAACGGTACCCAGGCACCCCCTAATTGCTAGGGGCGCGTCGACCGGCTAGACAGCACCCGCCCCCGGGTTGCAGACCGCCGCGCCGCGCCGCGCCGCGGGGACCCGGGTAGTGGTGCGCCGCCAGTGGCGCCGATTCCCTGATTCGGAGGGCACTGCGCGGAGGCGCCCGGTTGCTTCTCTAATTGAGGACCGTTTTTTCAAAAGTCGACATCTACACTTTTGGACCAAAATGAGTTACACATATCTACTATATAATTCGGTAGCCAGCTATCCATTTCTAAACTTAGTTTTACCGAAACTCTATTACTGCGGCTGTTTTAATGCTGTAAAATGTCTGAATTTCTGTAAAACTGGACATATTCGTGCATATACAGAGTTTTGCTAAACCGAAAATGTGTTTCGTACACTGATTTTCGTGACCGTTCCTTTCAAATGTTCAATTTAACATGCAATATACGTACGTATATGAGAAAGAAAAAAATATGTAGAGTTTTGAAAAAATTAGAGATTTTGAGAAACAAATACTAACATTTAGAACTAAAACCGAAAGCATATCATAACGGAATTATATATAACTTTCATTGATCCATAGAATAACGAAAAGAAGTGTCTGAAAACTATAAAATACTATCATAAATAGAAAAAATCAATTTCTGAAAATTTTCGTTTTTGTAGGTACATGTCGAGTTTTGAAGAAACTGTCCTCAATTGGAGTCTTCGCTGCGATCGGACGTAAACTGGCACATCTCTGTTCGAACTGAACGGTAGGGAACACACGGGCTCCCTTTTGATCGTTACGGCACATGGTGAAGTTTCACTGGGAATGTCTCCATGCATCCTTGCAACCATCAAAACACATTTTTGATGTATCTAGACGTAAGGTACCTTTTTCAGTAACTGAACCCAAGACGTATGCAGAGCAACTCTAGGGAAATGTACTGTAAAACGCGCGCTTCCTACTTGACAGAAATCAAAACAAAAGAACACACATCTTGGTTTATTAGATGGGTAAATGGAAACTTTTGACTAGAATACTCAAGGTAAAAATAACTGAGAAAGTGCAGTGTGACACACACTGAGAGAAAATTCACCTACGTAAAAATAAAATCTCAGATTCTCATGATGTGAAGAAAGAAAGAAATTTATTTCCAGCAATATGTTACTATACAGTCCGTTACTTTAGAGTGTAAAACTTTGGAATACCTTGACCAGTACCTAGGTTGTGGTCAGTATTATCATACAAATAAAAAAATATTTTTTTGTGAATAATCAGTCTTTTAATTTTGAGAGAAAAACGTTATAGTTACTGATGTCTTGTTAATTAAATGTATAAATTGTATTAATTTAAGTAAACCTTATACCTTCCGCTTGTAATTTTGCCAAGGAAATTTTGTAAAACAAGTTTTTTGTATACCATGATTATAGACATTTTTCGGTGTACTAAATTTTGTCATAAAATGGCACAAATTTATAATGGAGTCATGGTTGAGGTGTTTGACACGTGACGCATTTGTACTCGTGATTACGATGGCAGCATGTGAATAATAACTTCCGTCACACGTATTATCAGCGCAGTAAGTGAATGCCGGCAATTAAGACCAAAAAATTATACATTAACATGTCCCGTTTCGTAATCAAATATGTTCATAACTCAAGCTAGCGTTAGGAACCACGGATCACACAAATATATATTAAATACTATATATGATTAACCTGCTAAGATATGCGATTATAAAAATATACAAGCGCTCGCAGAGAAAAGTTATTTTTTTACATTTCAACTACATAAAAACTTTTGAATTCGTTCATAAAAAGAGGTTTGAAATAGTCTTTTTGTGAACTAACATTCTCTAATATTTGCAAGGGCAGATATCGCTATTAGATTAATGAATGTCAATACGAATTGGTAAAATAATATTGCATCGCTTGGATCAAGACAGCTGAAAGTCTCAAGTTTTCACTAATCTTCAAAACTATTTTCTATTCTTAATAAATGTACAAATATTATACATTGATGTTATACAGAAAATTCCATATGCTTCTCGTTAAGCTAATTTTTTGCTCTCAGAAGATTTACCGAAGGAATGTCCTAACGTTGGATATGCGATAATTTTTTTTCGAGCGAACAATTTCAACATTTAAAAAGAAGTTGGATAATATGCTTTTCATTAAGAATATTGCAAATATTTAAAATTTTAATTCATTCCTGTTAAGAGCGCGACTGTTCTTATACGCCATACATTCCTTTAATATCTACTAAATAAATGCAGAAGAATCCGACACGATACTAACATCCAAAAGAAAGAATTAAATTTTTTGGAAGTAGCACTAATAAAAGTACACCAAATTATATAAATAAGCAAAACACGCCAAATATGTTACTCATAAATTCCATTTATAATAGATTAAAATTAATTTTACCGTGTTAAAAAATTAAAGTTACTGCATGAAATAATTTTAATATCAGCATCGAAAGAATTGAAACTATGGCATAATATTAAAATGAATTTCCTTTTCCTTTTACAGGTAAAAAGGCGGCCTCTGGAATTTGAAGACAGTGGTTATTGGCATCTGATGGAACGGCACCATTCAGCATTATCGTTCGCCCACCTTTTATTGCCATCAGAAGCCATAATTGTTGCTTTTCATGGTTGCATATTCAGTGAACTTGTTGTAAGTATCTATTATTATTATTATCTGAATATTTTTACAATCATATTGATTGTCTCTCAAACTTCTATTAAAATATATAAAAGGTTCCACTTGTTTATAGACAATCAGGGTATAATTGGGAATCAGTCACATCAAATAAATTAAAACACATAAACTTGGTTTAAAACCACGTTTTTCTCTCAGTGAGTTTTTCTATCAAATTCAAGTGAAAATTGTTTCCAAGGATATTTAAATCATTGAAATATTGTGTTTCCAAAAAAAACCTTTTCCTTTGACTTCGTAATGCATTTAACAAAACGTTTACCATTCAATTGATAGTTACCATTCATTTCATTAGTAGTAGAGAAATAAATATTATTTTAAGGAACCGATGAGCAACAAAGTTGGCGATGCTATGCATTGATGAAGCAGACAGGGTGTGCGTTACATATTGGAGAGATTAGCACGAATGGGGAAAATGATCTTTAATGCAACTTAGAATGTAGCTCTTGCTACAGCAGAGAGACACTGAACTTCAGATTTCTGAAATATTACGGGCGTTTCTTTTATGTAAAACATATTTTGAAAAGATATATTCAAGTGAATATGACTATTTAACACTTAAAAAAATATATTATAAAGTTAGGGGGATGGAATTTGATACTTCTAGTGAACCGTCTATTATTATTGAAATTATATTGTTTCTGTTATCAAATTTAGTAAAAATATTAATAAACAGTATTCCAGATTCATACCAATCAAAATTAAACGATTTAAAGATTTTTGTATTTTTTGGATGTTATCATTACTACAAAAATGAACATTTTCTTACAGCATTTGTTGATTCTACTGGCTCAAGTGAGAAATTCATAGATTTTCCTATCGCGATGTTTGTTTTCCACTGTTAAGACAATTATATTTAGCTCCTTTTCGCAACCCCGTCATTCACTTCCATGGTTCTCTCAAGAACCTGGCACTTTTGATTAATTACATCCAGGAGCTGTCTGCAAGGCTTTCGAATGTATCCGACGCCGGCGGTGACGGGTGATTTGCTGATATCACTCCTCCGAAACATGTTTATTCCAGACTTTTGTAAATTTGACACACATTTCACGTATGCTAATGGAAGGTTTTCGTGCAAGAACATTTCGCGACTTTCACTGCACAGTCACTATCTTGCGGATCTTTAAGTATCTTTCATTCTTATAGTCAAGTGTACGTGTTCGACTTATCTCTATGTGAATGAATATTTCATGGTTCAAGAACGTGCTATGCTTCCGTTTATATTTTGTTGAGATATGGTTTATAGTCATGTTAATTGTTAGTATGCATTATTTAAAAGAACCACCATAACTGTAGACGCTGAAGTTATATTCGTACTTTATTTGCCCAAGTAAATTTAATGTCATAATCCTGTTGACAAAATTAATCAATAACACTCACATTTTGAAAGATGCTCTTTAGAAAGATAAAATCTTTACGAATTTGATAATTATTTGAGATTTTTGTTCATTTACTTATTTTATTTTACGGACTATTAAAACATGGGTATGACCAGCACATTGCAATATATGATGCTAACAAAGATGGAGATAATTCAAAATTTCTACAATGGAAACTGTTGTAATGAATGTATATTTATTCTTGGTATAGATTTATATACTATTTCGCGTATTATTGAAATCTTTGAAATTATTGTAATATTTATTTGAAGCCATAAAGTTCACTAGCAATTTTTAGAACATAAGTGTTTAAGTGAAGTGTAATTCGTACATTATCTATGAAAACAATTGGAAAAGTGGTGTAAAAATAATTGAGTAAATTCGACAGAAACAAGTAGATTTTTAAAGGCAGAAAAAAGTTTAACAGTAATACGTTTTTATTTAGGGTCATATTTTGCAAGTATATAAATTAATATTTAACGTGTCTAGTTTTGCCCATAGAAAGCGTAATCTACGGAGGTTTCTGTCTGAATTACATCGAAACCTAAATGATTTTTTTTTCTAACGCTTTTTATCCAGTCGACAACCGGTTGCCCTTTACGTCCCGAAGGGACGCATATTCGACCATCCACTAGACAAACATTTTAGGGCTCCTCTGATCTGGGGTCAGCAGAACGCGAGGTCCTCCGCGACAACACACACAAAGTCAAGGGACAAACAGCCATGCCCAAGGCGGGACTCGACCCCGCGACCCTTCGGACCGAAGCGCTGAGTCGGTACTCGCTCTTAGCCACCTCGGCCATCCGAAACCTAAATGATACTCGTCATAAATATGTTTGCTATTTGGCTGAACTCGAGACGTATTGTTGCAGGCAATGATTGTATTGATTCGATAATACTAAGATCTCTTCATCAGAGAATGATAACAAGATGCATTACGCTCACAGTGGGCCTGAACTTGAGGGAACAGAGTCAAAGTTCAAATCGTCACTCTGTGCCCTGCGTTAAAATGAAAATGCTTGCAATTTCGGCAAGGAGTAGGTTGGAACTTTACTCCCCTGGAAAATTAAATACTCCGGACCTGTAAGCCTTCACCCACTCATATTATGGGTTTATGAACTTTGATTTTCTGCGAGAGATGAACACAAATGGGACAAAAGTAGTAGGGAGATGAAAATCATGACACAGTTGAAGCCTTTTGAACCGGAACGCCTTTCCCGCGACTTGACAATGAAGAACTAGGAGGTTGCACCTAAAGGATGCGTAAGGACCATTCTTAAGAAAACGTTAACGTGGACTTGCGGACCTAAACACACACATATTTAACATAAACACTGAAGTTCCGTTTACATTGACCGTAAACGTAAATATAAACAGTTATTCATCGCCATTGATACGACAAATATTACGCATAGAAATTTTGAATACAATCGAATGACACTAGAATGATAATTATTTCCTAAATCATGAGCGCGCCAAGTGATTCTATGAAGCGTCCGAACAGCAAATGTTGATGAAGATGAATAACAATTTATGCTCCTACAATCTAAATTAGTTTCTAACGAAAAGATGAGACGTTCTTAGGCTTCACCGCAGTAGACCATAGTGTGTTTCTCTCCCATCTCATGAAAGCGAACGCGTTGTTTTGTGGCCTGGCGCGCGCGCCCGCTGCAGCGGCCGCCGAGCAGCGCTGGCGGCGCCGCGGGGCGCGCGCTCGCGACGCTCCTAGGCCTAAACGCCGCGCCGCGCCGCGCCGCGCCGCGCGCCTCGCCTCGCCCCGGCTCCCCTCGCCCTCGGCGCACTCGCGGAAATACTCGCTTCCGGCTGCACACGGCCACTGGCAGTCAGTTTGCGGCAGCCAAGTGGGCGTTTACTGCGTCCTTGCACACACAGTGCACTTTCTCGAGCATCTGTTCAATCGAATATTTCACTTTCTTCGTAAAAAACCGTTTATTCCAACTATTCTAACGTTGTGGTGAGTCATAGAAAGTCGTTTATCTATCTATTAAAATCAGCTTATTCCGCTTGCAAACATGTTTATTGATTGTTAAAAACAGAAAAAACTATGTATGACGTAGCATCTCCATACGTTTTCTTGAACTCCAGAATTCATACTCCGCTGTTCTACTATGCATATGATGAATGATGAATAAAGGTACCAAAAAGCGTGATTCGCAACATTTGAAAACGAAATTTTTGCTCTCGAATAAAACAAAACATATTAGCAATATATCAAGCACAGGTTTGATTTTCTAGTAGTGCTAATAAAATACCAAATCCACATACGCAATCTCTATTATTACAACTAACAAATGGAAAACTGAAGAAAACGTGCGCGTGGTGAATCCACGACTGGAAGCAAAACAATTCGCTATCCCAGCATTTGCTCAACGGATGGCCGGAAAACCTTACAATGATAAATGGAGTTATTTTGGGCCGTGATTTGGGTGGTAATAAACTGAAGTTGAGCTTTATTCCTTTGCATCTTCATGAAAGATCTCAAAACGTTGATAAAATGCAAAAACCTAATTTTTGTAAACTGAAGGATCAGTTGTTTTTTTTTAAATAGAACACAGCTTGTATAAATATGAATTTTATATGTGAATCGTGTTTCATTTTCTTGTAGTCGTATTTTTCCGATGTGAATGTCATTCAACCTCTCACTCCTTCTAAAGGAGGGAATTAACGTTTCTGTATTTCAGGAGAGTCGGAACAGAATTGAAATACCTTTTTTTTGGACATTTTTAGGAGGGGACGATTGTAAGAAAATTAAAATTTGAAGTGAAAACCAATTAGCAATTAAACAGGTATTATCCAATCTATTAAGAGAGTTTAACATCTCTAAAACATTATTTATTGCAAATATTAATTGAATATTAAATTTATTCACTCTACGTAGGTGTGTTTGTGTAAGTGTTGAATATAAAATATTAATTGAAAAGACCTTCAAATTACACAACTGAATAACCATTTCCAAATTTGTGAACTTCTGGAAACTTACATAATTCGCAAAATGTATTGTTATTAACAAAGATATTGTTAAAACATTTCATAAGGGAACTAATGAACATTTCTTAAACGTATAGTAGAATATAAAAAAATTTGCTAGCAACAGAATGCGAGAATGAGAATTTAGAGATGAACTGTTGTCAACATTGAGAAGTTTCCCACACGTTGAGCGGGAAGGCAGCGTAGATGTCATGCTTGAATGATGAAAATCGTTGTTTATAGAAAAATTATGAAATCACATAAAATAAATAATATAGCTACTTTAAAAATGTATGTGATTTCATAATTTTTCTATAAATAACGATTTTCATCATTCAAGCATGACATCTACGCTGTTTACCGTTTTATCTACTACGTTTACCGTTTTCAAATAAGTTTTCTGTAATTTGGCAACGAAAATATCTAGTTTTTGAAACGTTAATCTCTCGCTTTTTTAAATTTATTATTATTATTATTATTATTATTATTATTATTATTATTATTATTATTATTATTATTTTTCATCTTCCAACTATTAATAGTTAAATTGTTGGGAAGGGATCCTGAAACTTAAGAAACCGTGCGCAGATGATTTTCTCCCCCATACGTCACATACAGTTTTTGACTAAATAAATAAATAAATAAAATAAATAATATAGCTACTTTAAAAATTTATTTATTTATTTAGTCAAAAACTGTATGTGACGTATGGGGGAGAAAATCATCTGCGCACGGTTTCTTAAGTTTCAGGATCCCTTCCCAACAATTTAACTATTAATAGTTGAAATATGAAAAATAATAGTAATAATAATAATAATAATAATAATAATAATAATAATAATAATAAATTTAAAAAAGCGAGAGATTAACATTTCAAAAACTAGATATTTTCGTTGCCGAATTACAGAAAACTTATTTGAAAACGGTAAACGAACGAACAGATTTGATTTTTCTGTATTGCTAACAAAATAGAAAGTCACCCTAAGCTCTACTACCACTACAAGCAAAAGGAAAGCTCAACAAAACGTGCGCATAGTGAAGCTACATTTACGTCCAGAAGCAAATCAAGGGGCCATCTCAGCAGTTGCTCAATCGATCAGGGAAACTGGACAAAAATCCGATCGAGATGGGGGTCATTGACTCGGAAGCTGAAGTACATTACTTGTTACAGGCATTTAAGTCTTTTTAAGCTAATTTTGCTCCTATAAACAAGAAATCAAGTTCCTCTCTAATAAAAGTTTTTGAACGTAATGACTGCAACTCGCAAACTGCCGTACATTCGAAAATACTTTCTATTATGTAATTTATTGGCTTTGATTTATTTTCCAACACAATGCAGAATTAGTGATCTCAACATTATAACTGGATGAATAACTGCAATACTTTAGAGTGCTGAATATCGTGATCGTTTTTGTTAGGTTGGCTGCGGTGAACGTCTACCTAGACTTCCTCAGTCCAGGTGAACGTTCTACTCAGACTTCCTTTCTAAGTTAAATGTGTCTTGTGTTTTGATACTGATGATTAAGATCGTCTCTATCAACCTAGAAATGGGATTCAGTTCCACAGGCATTTAAATATTGAGGCGTAAACTTGATGGGAATGCAGTAATACATATTATTTAATAGTCAATTCTTTAATAATATTTTTTATGTTTCCTTTTTCACAACGGCTATTATTTGTCATACGTTGAACTAAAGAAATTATTTAAAATACGGAAACCACGAACACTCCCCTACGTAAATATTAAAAAAGTCGCCAAGAAATAAAAGACACAATTTTCTTAAAGTATTGTAGGTAAATTGAAATTTTCAAGTATAAAATATTAATTTCTTTGCAACTTTTTATTAAGGTTTTATGAATATAAAAGAGAACTTATGTTTTAAATTTTAATAAATTGCTAATTCCTGCTATTTTGTTCCAAGATAACGAGGACAGAACAGATCTTTACCATCATGGACGACCGTCACAATTTTTCAGCGTAGTGTTATCTCCAGTGTACACTAGAGCTCACGGGGCAGAATTCGCATTTTTTATTTTATACCTGAAACCAAGGAAATATGCAAAGAACGTAGCAATCAATTAAACTATATTACTCCTCTTTTGTCACGTTTTCAAAAGGTTCTTGTCAATCATACGTTTTCACATACCATTCTACTCTTCTCGGAAATATATAGTTCCCTGAATATTCCGTTCATCTAGAACGTGATCCAGAATGTAACAAAGGAAGTTGGACTATACTTCGACATTTTAAATTATTTGTTGGCATTCTTTTGAAAACGGTTATAAATGGCAATTTTGTAGTTGAAGAAAAGAAATACTTTATAATATACCAAGTAAATCACTTCTTAAAATATTACAATATTAAGAATATCACAATACTCGCAATAAACAATGGTTTATTAGCTTTACAAAAGTGCAATTTATAATATTCAATTAGCTTTCAAAATAAAGTGTTTTAAAATAATATATTTGTCGAAATTATTTACAACCAATGACGGCAAAGACCACGATGGTAAATTTATTTACTAATATTATTTAGTGTACTATTTCTTTAATCAGTTTCAAAAACCCTTACTTGCGCCAACAAAGAGAAAGAAATATATAAGTAGATAATTGTGACTCCATCTTGGATACGAACTACTCGAATTATCATGACTTCACTTCATCATATAAACTATTGAAGTTACAAACTGTTAGAAATTTTCTCGTGCTTTAGGAAATTTAATAGTTATTATATTGCAAATAATTTCCTTCTAATATTTCGTCTGTTATGCGCAAATATGTCTTCAGCAAACTGCGTCGAGTCGCAGCGCACAACTTTCATTTGTCAGCACTTCCTTTGAAATCGCCCTTTCGTTCCATGCGCGGCCAATAAACAACACATCAGCGCACTCATTAAAGAACACTTTCTAAATAAATACCTAGAAAAATTCAAAGTATCTCCCTAGAAAATATTGTACAGCATAATATTTACAGATCTTCTCGGGTATCATAATGGTTTAGTTTTCTTTAATATTTACATTGAATATGTTGTTTTATCAAAATCCCTACATTTTTCACATTTTGTCACTTTTGAAGACCCCCTAGTAGTTCAACTGAATTCAGATATGTTGAATACAATATAAGACAAAGCCCCTTTATAAGAAAATTGTCGGAAAAAACAGAAGCCTTTTTAAGAGAGAATTTAGTTTGAGCGTTTCTGATAATGCGCAATTTAGAGCTCATGTACACTGAATGTTTTTTAGATTTCAAGAAATTTAATCTTCATCTGAAACACTTGAATCCACAATGAATTAAATTATAAGACACACCTGTAATGCAAATATTAACAATGTGCAAAATGTTTAAAAACATGCATTTCGAATTTTCTGAAAAATGAAAAGTTTTCATCAAAATGTGACCTGTGTCATGTAATGTATTGAAATATACAGTATTCTTATAAACATTTTATAGAAAAAACTATGGAGCAATTTTTGAGAAAAACATTGAATATATCCTGAAGGTTGAGTATATGCCTCGAAGTTAAAAGATCTAGTTTAAATCCCCGGAGCCTTACGTGAGACTGTATCGACCGGAGAATTTTCATTTTGGAGAAAATCCTGCACGGTTTGGCGCTAATGTTGTTCACAGACGGATAGTCTTTGGGTTGCAAAGAATTTGAATTTAAAAAACAAAAGGTTGTGTATTATAATTATTGTTAAGTAAATAAATTATAAAGCGTAAAAAGAATAGAAGAAATTTTTTTAAATGTAAATAAATCACTAATGGCTCAGTCGTTGATGCGACCATAATGAAATACAGCGTCAATTCAGTATAAGCAAACTTTACACATCGGCATAATATGTTCCGTTTTGTGACATTGAACATCTGCACCAAACCAACGGCAATTTTTGCGGACATGTACTGTTCTGTAACAATGATTCCATATTTTTGGAGAGGAATAGAGAAGGATTTTCCATCTGGTGGCAGATGAATAGCAGTATTTTAATTTTTTTAATGCGTGTAGCTCTGGTCATGCATGTTGAACCGACTCGGGTAGTTGGTGCTGCGGGTATGAACAAAAAGAGCAGAACATAATCTACGTAAGGTTTTGTGGACATAATAAGTACATGCAGGCGTAGTAAATATTATTAATTAACAACAAATAAAAATGTTGACTAACAACGGCAGAACAGCCAACGTTTTACAAAGAATTTGGACCACCTCGTTCACTCTTAAAACAGCAATGCACGAAGATTCGTCCAACCACATACTTTCGACCAAGTGTTAGGAATATGGGAACAAATCGAAATACGAAAAACAATTTTCAACAACAACAAAAAAACCAACACTTTTCTTAGAAAAAAAGCCCGCGTAGGTCGGAGATGGGCATCGTGCAAATTGGCGAAGGTCAGGCAATTCTGCGGGCGTCGACAAAGAAGAAGCAGGAAAGAGGCGATTTGGCGCTGATTGGGGCGGGTGCGGCGCGGCGAGGGCGTTGCGTGCGTGCGTGGGTGCGTGCGTGGCCCGGGCGGGCGCGGTGCGGCGTGGCGTTGCGTGCCGCGACCACTCCTTCGGCCCGAGCTCATTGGTGGAGTGGCCGGCGGCTCCTCCTGCCGCCGCGGCCTCCGCAGCTCGTTACCCGACCCCCTCCACGCGGCGGCGGCGGCGGCGGGCGAGACGGAGCCAGCGCGCCCTCCAGGCCCGGCCACGCACCCACCCGGCTCGGGAGGACTTCATCGCTGCGATACACTCTTACACTCTTGGATTCTCCGCGATAGTCAGTGAATTGAACTTTGTTTTGTCTTTTCAAAATCATGCGAATGCCATTCGTTTATCAATTAACAACTGGAACACATACAAATAACTTGGGAAAATTGGAAGTAACAGAAATGTTTCCTTCTAGTTGAAAATGAATCCAAAAGATGTAGAAGAGAGAGAGAGAGAGAGAGAGAGAGAGAGAGAGAGAGAGAGAGAGAAAGAGAGAGAAAGAGAGAGAGAGAGAGAGAGAGAAAGAGAGAGAAAGAGAGAGAGAGAGAGAGAGAAAGAGAAAGAGAAAGAGAAAGAGAAAGAGAGAGAGAGAGTGAATGAGGAGTGAGTGTGTGTGTGTGTGCGCGTGTGTGTGTGCGCGCGCCTGTGCGTTTGTGTTTGTGTGGTTCCATCGGTAATCTATTTCTTCGAACGCTGAATAAGTCGAGAGAGTGAATGTGGTACATTCAGTTTCCAATATCGAGTCTTCAACTACGCGAGACACTGGACCGGGTCTAGATGCTCTCAGATGCCTCCGGCAGCCAACGTGAGCTCAGATTGCGCTGGCTTGTGCCTTGGAATCGCGCAGAAGAGAATTTCGAGCTGCGGATTGCGACGTGCAAGGCAAGGGCTTGCTATCATCTAAATCCTCTTCCAGCATTTCATCAGTACCTAATAAAGACAAGTACAACTCGGAAGTTTCACCAAGAAGGAAGATAGGGCATTGGAAAATGCTAACCATTATCGTTATATTCATATAATGAAGCTTGAAGTAGGCTCCGGTAACAGCCGGAATATTGGTTTCACAAATTTAGTATTCTAATGGTATTTGCCCGTCCGATATCACTTAGCCAAGAAGTCGAAATTCACAAATGAAACTTTAGGAGTAAATAGTCACCGATACAAGCCCGTTTATCAGAAATACGAGAGTAAAACAACAAAAGTCGCTTGGGCTTCCGGATAGTAGTAGGCGCAGCGGCCGTGAGTTGGGGCATCTTGAGAATGGCAGCCTTCTCAAAATTCTCTAGTAAATTACATGCCTTGATTATTCTTAGTTTTCGTAGAGGTAAGTACCACTGCGAATCTATGAAATAATAAGAAGTGGTTCATATATTTGACTCTGCGAAATTCAATATGATGCCCTAACCATATCCGTATCTGAGAGAAAAGCAGAATTTAAGTCATACCACTAACAAGGTATTCGGCATTAGTCAAAATTATTTTTCCGATAAATTCTGGAACGAAGTTCATGATTTCAACCACAACAAGTGGTTAAAACAGAAATCGAAATGTACCTTCTATGCGTTTCGCCCAATAAAAAATGTAAAGATTAAGCATAAAAATATCAGGATGCTACCCAATTTTCTGAATTTTTATAGCAGACAATACAACTTTTGAATTGTGAAATAAGTGGCCTTGGTTCATGTCCGTCGCGTCCAAACACCTGAATCGATCGTTGGCGCGTTTTGAGATAAGGTGGGGTGAAACACACAGGAGAAATAGAAATTTGTGACGCACTCACATGAATTCTGGCAGGATTTCAGTCAGGCACGTCAAACCGCGCCCGCACGAGCTACTTGCCCGCCTGGGGAGCCTGGCGCTCCTGTGGGCACAGTCAACTTCCCCTGACTCCGCACTCACTTCCCCTCCAAATATAGGAAGTGGTGTACATGCACAAGCTGAAGCGGCGCGAGACGGCGAATAATGGAATTCGTACGAAAATATGTTTGCCATTTTTTTCTATCAATAACCGAGAATTGTATTATATTTATATTCTTCCCTACTTATTACTATTTCGTTTTTTTACAAAATTCTCCCATATATAAACATCTTTGCTAAGTGACAGGAATATGTTTGAGCTTTTGTACCCGTGCGAGAACTCTCGCACGTTAAACTTCCTTCTCTTCTCCTTTCGTTTCCATTTTAAAAGGGAAAATTTTCAACGAAATTTATCTTTATTACCGAACTGAGAGGTATACCCGTACAATTCAATCACCTCAAATATCAGTAATTAGTTTAATTTCACAAACTGTTGCTGATTTTGCACGTCTCGGAACACGTGGGGTAGTATTGAGAAGCGCCAGACCAGCAAAATGTAATAACCTCTTCAAAATGTAATTTCCCCTTTTGTTCCGACTTGTCCAAAAATGAAATTTGACTTAAATTAGCAGAGTTTGAAATTTGAAGAGGTGAGCCATAAAAATAGACCATAGATTTTGAATAAGAAGAATATGAACGTTTAGTGTTTAGTAGATACATACGGTGTGGTACCTTTCCAAGTGCACGAGTAATGTCAATACTTACCTTTGTGTTCTGCGTCGGAACGAAATCCTGCCGATGAATAGCAGAGATCCAATTTTCTTTTCTTTCGCTTACACAGTAGATAGAAAGTTATGTAATGCTGTAAAAATCAGCGAATTTTCGGAAGAAAAACTCTTATTACAGGGAACTTGTAACGAAAAATTGGATAAATCCATATACTAAATTTACAAAAAAAAATTTAAAAAATAAAATAAAAAAAATAAAAAAAAACTCTAACACGTGGTGTAGCCAGAATCCATATTTTGTGGGTTCTTGATACAGAATAGTCAATTGACGGCAAAACTGTCTGTCTGTCTGTCTGTGAACAACGCTAGCGGCTAAACCGCTCATTCGATAAAATTCTCCAAAATTGATATTCCCCAAACGATCTGGTTGATGTCGACGCCACTTGAACTTGAAAACGATATTTTAATTCTGGGGTATTTTATATGAAGCCCATGGGACTTTCTCAAAATAATGACTCCACAATTTTTGATTAATTTTTTTGTTGGATAGTATGAAGAACGTTTAAGAGGTCTCATGTTTGTTAAAATCCCGTATTTTTCAAAAATTGATGAAATTCAAAGTTTTTTCGGTATCTTCCTACAACTACAATAATGAAGAAAAAATGTTGTTTCTTTCTTTTTCTTAATGATGTTGAAGAAATATTTATTTTACTGCCTGGAAAGTATTTAAAAAAATTATAGAACCAAATAGGTGAACAACTGGTTTTGTATAATTACTAATTTATTCCGCATTCTTTTGTTCATTTCCCTCACACGAGTCGTTTAAAGATATTAATTTTTTATAGTAAAAAAGATAATCGTAAATCATTGAATTTATTTATAAGCAAATACCGAGAATAAATATTCACATTATCTTTAAGATATTGCTCCCCGAAAGTGTGAGGTAAAGAATTGTATATTAACGACACCATCATTTTATTGCACTTCTAGCGGTCCACTGTTCCTGTCACCTCTTTCAAGGCTCCGGATGCAACAAGAGGTTAGTCATTCCAATAAGCTGAATTAGGGTACGTGTGTGTGCGCGCCGGTCGTGTTGATGTTGGAGCGTGGACCCGCCACAAGCCACGAACGAACTCCAGGATTCCCGGTAGGCCAGCTTTCGACTCGGCGTAGCCGACCCTAGTAACAGCACTTGGCGTCTCGCAAGCACACGTACAGCGCATGCGTTGAAGGCTCTGAACGCCAGAGGCTCCCCGCCTTCTAAGGCGGGTAAGTTCGCAATTAAGCGGGAAGTTTAATCTTGAAAACCAGACGTAAACATAGTAATTGTGAATTAAAAATTGTCAATAATCACATTATGAAGTAATGAGAACAATTTTTCTTTTTCTTTAAATATTTGGGTTGGCTCCGCCTTGCAGCCTGCTTGGTAGCTACGCCGCTGAGGAACAGTCTTCCTCAGGGGCCGTCGAGAAGTTCTGTCCAATTGGTTTCGTCCAAGAGTCCCCTGGAGGGGGTGACGGGCGTCGTAGGGAGGCTGTGTCCTGGCCGGACATCGCGTGCGGCCGCGGGCCACCTCCACACAGCGCGCCCGGATACGCGGAATTAGGGGCGACCGATCAGTTCCCTCCGCCGCCACCTTCAGGTGAGGACACACTCATCGCATTTCATCGCTTAGGACCCTATTATTAGAATATTCCCCAACCTGTAGTTTTAGTTTCATCTTTCAAAACGTATCGAATGTTGACACCATACATTTGAAACCGCCGTCATGTGTAATGGGTACGTGGAGACTCCGGCGTTCTTGTCCAGCCACGTCTACCCATGAATATGTCTAATTTTTGTATCTGTCGATTTCGAGAAAAATTGTGCATTCAGAAATATTGTTAATGTTGAACCAGTTCTTCAAAAACAGATAGTGACCGTATCATATACGATCCTGACTACATAGATGTAGATCATGTCAAAAAAATCGTCTACCTTCTAGAATGGACCATAGATAGTTACTTTTTTTTCTCGGAGCCCGTTACTTGTCAACGTATAAAGTAGTTTTGATAATTCGTCAATCATAATCTTTGTTTCCTGATAGTAGTTTATAATATTGTTCTGAAATTAGCCACCTACGAATTTATATCGCATTAAATATAAATTTATGTCAGTTAATGATCATTGCCTTCTAATTTAGGATCTCCAGACATAAATGAGTTATTAATTACAAAATTACATATATTTAAGACAAGACTAAACGGGTACAATAGTAAGCAAAAACATATTTTTTTACCTTTTTTAACAAAAGTCGGGTCACTTAACACTCTTATGTGCAAACTGCCATGGCCCTTCCTCAACTAATCTTCGAGCTCTTCTGTTGCGTAGTTAGCTCAGTGTAAACTTCTTTCTGACCTCAAACACATGAAAAACAAAGAGACAAATGTAAACGCTCACAGCGAAATTCAAACTGTGGTCTCTTCACAGCCCTCAGCTCAGTCAGGATATGCTTCACATCGGGCGTGCAGGCCCAAAGAGAGAGAGAGAGAGAGAGAGAGAGAGAGAGAGAGAGAGAGAGAGAGAGAGAGAGAGAGAGAATGCAGGAATACCGGTCGTTCCACGAGCCTTGAGCCTGGTGAACCAGAGGAGGTTGGCAGGGCGACGAGGGCGTTGCCGCGGAAAGGAAGACGGGGGTGGGGTGGGGGCTGCGGCGGTCGCCGCTGTCTCCCAACTGCGATGTTCATTCTTTCCCTCGTGCGGGTCCTCATTCTGATTTTGGAGGTGGCCAAGATCGTCACGATGACAGCGGCGGCGGCGGCGACTTTGGCGGTTTTCGGCATTTCGGCCTTGGCGGTTTGGCGCTTCAAAGAGAATGGGTTGTGGACGTTGCTGCTGGCGGGAATTGTTTTTCACTTTATAATGCCAATGGTACTCACAATAAGTGTCTCAACCTAACAACGATGTTCAACAATCGTCTATTTTTGAAAGCTGAACGTGCGAAAAAAGAAGCAACTGATGATCTATTGACACCAAAGAATGGATGAATTCTTATAAATTCCACAAAAGGGTCAAACAATCTTTTCGTATCTTCTGTGAAAATGAAATACAAATTTTCTGAATTTTAAACGTTCATAAAATGCTCAAATTATGATGTTTAAAATCATTAAAATACTGAGTATATAATATTTTGGGTTGCTTGTTTCATGAAGTCATATAACTTGGATGACGTGCTTTACTAATTCATTATAGTATGCGATCTGTAAATGTTAAACTCAAAAGATAAGCACTATATACAGAAGTGGAAAGTAAATGAAAGAAAGAAGAAAAATTGACTACTCACTCCATCACCAAGCAAAAGAAAATTGCCACTCGTTTAAGATATTTGGAAACAGATCGAAGAAGAGTTTCAAGCGGATCCACGTTCTATAGATTTCAGACAACATCATCTTTTGATAATGATGTTTACAGATGTTTACAAATCCTCTTACCACAACGACTTTATCACATATCTGAGAAATGAACGAATATATAGAAATTCAAAACGTTTGTAAACGTTAAACATAAGTCCTGTAACTATTCAATAAAGTAAAAGAATAACAATAATTATGTAATTTTTGCTTTGTTGTTGAATACTCCCTCATTCCAATTTTTCAATGTACGATCTAAATGTTGATTGAAATTATTAATGTAATAATGTTTTATTGATCATAATTTCGCTTGTACGTTTTCAACTACACGGTAGAAAAATATGAAAAGTCTTTTATTACTTCACTTCTGAACCATTTAGTGAACCATTTACCATGATGATAAATATTGTATGTTTCTTGTAGGCAAGAATTATTTCGATGAGAAATTAAAATAACATAATGTGAAAAGAACATTGCCTTAAATGTAATATTCAAATACAAATTCATAACAATAGTCAAATCATTTTGATTAAAGGCTAGAATTCAAGATGAATTTTTAAAATAACTAAAAAAAGAATAAAATAATTGAAGTAATCTTTGTCTTCTTAGATGTATTGAGAGAGTCGGCATTTGGTCGGCTTTGTCCAGTCAGTCTAGAAATGCACAAATAAATACAAAGTTTTGAAAATAATAAAATAGAAGATAATAAAAAATAATACAATAAATGCACATAATGAAATTAATATAATCATATTTAAATAATGTTGAATGTGCTTCTGTATTTTAATGAAAAAGAGGGTAAAATACAAATAATGAAATTAAAATAGGCTCTGCATTTTTTAAAAACAATATCAAATTCAAAAGTAAGCTATTTATCTGATCAATACATAGCTAATGCCAATGGATAGCTATGTACCGTAGCATGTCTCCATCATAACATACTATGCCGCAAATTAAATTAGGAAATCTAAACGTACACATGCCTCACCCCACTCACACAGAAAACTTCAAAATTTATTTCCATTCCGTTCTTTGGAAAAAATCACAGAAAGTAGTTCACAATCTTCACAAACACAGTTTTCACGTTTACTTTGCCACACACAAATCCCTCAAACACCTGCTAGCCCCTCGCTACTCCAGCGAATTTATGCCGAATTCAGCGGTTCACGAAATACATTGCCACAATTGCAAAGCTAAATACGCAGGCCAGAGCAGCAGAATCTTCAAAGGTAGAATTAAAAACCATTTACATGGATGGAAACGCGATACAAACATCGCATTTCGCTACACATCTTATAAACACAGACCATACTTTTCACCCCGACTCATACATTAAAATTCTTGAAAAGAATATAAATTTTGAAACAGGAATGATTTAGAAATGTTTCACATTTTTCAATTCAAGCAGAAATCTGTTCTCCTCAACGAAAACCAATGTCCCTGTGTTCCCTCTGCTAATCATTTTACACACCCCTCCACAACAAACTGACTCCTCCGTCTCCTGAGACATTTCCAAAAGACACTAACCGATCTTTCACCCCGCAGCGCCAGAAACATATTTAAACCCCGTTTCAAACTTCTCTCTGCGCACTGTCTCCCAACCTTCGCCTCATATAGCGAGATAAGCGGCTCAACTTATTCTGTTTTACTTTTTGAAATTTCATTTGATATTGTTTTCAAAAAATGTATCTACTTTAATTTCAATTTTTGTGTTATACTCCCCTTTTAATAAAAAAAATTAACTTATATTAATTTCATTATTTGTTGTTCTTGTTTAATATTTTTAAGATTTTGTGTTTATTTTTATATTTTTAAACTCATGAACACGGTAAAGTCGTCGAAACCGGCTCACAAAGATGACCAATTATTTCATTCTTTAATAATGACATTTCATCAGCGTTCTCACACATCAGCATGCCCTCATTGACTAATTAAATACTGAACTTCTCATAATGACTAATAACTGAACTTCGATAGTAATGTAATATGTAATTTTACTTCGATAGTAATGTACCCATGTAATTTTTGCCACGAGTTTTTTGACTTCAATATTGAAAGCCAAAGTTTCCAATGTTTCAATAGCAAATTCGTAAAGTAAACCTCGTCGTTTCGCGTAAACATTGGAAGCACCTCCTGTAACGCCCCCGCGCTGCGCCTTCCACGCGCGCTCCCCGCGGGGCGGCGCAGGCGCAGCGCCAATGCAACAAGCGGCTGCAGGCGCCATTTTTTAATTACAAGCCCGCCCGCCCGAACGCAGCGCCCGCCCGCTTCGCGGAACTCCACGGCGCGCCGCCACGCCGCCACGCCGCCACGCCGCTTCGCCACGGAGGCGCAATGACACGGATTTTCGCGTGCGGGCCGGCCCCCGACCCCGAAATTAGCGCCAGCGCGAGAATTACAAACATTCACTGAGGGTGGGCGGTTGAGCGGTTGGGCGGGTGGGCGGGTGGGTGGGTGGGCGGGCGGCTGGGCTGTCGGGTGGGTGGGCGGGCGGGCGGATGAGCGGGTGGTTGGGCGATCTGTTGGGCGGGCTGGCGGTTGGGTGTTCGGGCGGTTGGGCAGGCGGGGAAGAGAGATCGGCTTCTCTGAAGGAAACCTCTCTCCGGAATCGAAGGCGCGGCGCCGTGCAGATAAGGGCCGCCCCGGCGGCGTTGCCAACGGCGCCCGCGCGAGGGGCGACGCCAACGCAGCCACGTGCGCCTCCAGGCCTTCGGCTTTTCTCATTCTTCTCTCCTTTCGTCGAGCGACGGAGACTCCACGTCGGAAACGGGAAGGGCAAATCCACGGACGCGCGCGCAAGACCAGGGGGCCATGGCTCCCTGAAAATGTTGCCTCATAGTGCCTTATAGTCGTACGTATAACGTTCTATTTCCGAAAATATATTTAATCCTCAATTTCCCCCCTTTTAAACCTGACAATTTGGGATATTGTTATATATTTGGGGAAGAGGTGGTCCAAGTCTTTGGCACCCCTATAAATAATTTAACATTATCAGTTGTATTTATTAATTGCATCTTTACAGTTATAATTTCATTCCCATTGTAGAATATTTTACTTATTTACTAGCGAAGTATTTAATGTGTAAATAAAAGAGTTTAATAAAGAGGGGGCTCACAAATATAATTGCTTATAGGCTGGGAACCTCTCTGAGCAAATCAAGTTTAAAGCAAAAAGAGCAATAAAATCACATTAGTTCAGTTTGTGAATTTTTATTAGATACTAAAAATTTGCATTGTGTCATTTAATTCTTGAACAATTGAATGATAGGAGACATGCGCAATTTTGTCAAACTTTAACATCCCAGAACCCAATTCATTTGTATGCCAACATTCGGGGAATTCTTTGCTAGTTATGGACATTAACAAAGAATTCGTACATGTACTAAAATTAAGAGTAGAATCAAGAATAGCGCAGGAATATTATATATCTTTTCAAATACTTTTCAAAGCAAAGAATTCGAGCATTGCTCACCTTGCTCAGAAGTTGCAATAAAAACAGGAGTGTGATTACGAATAATTCGGATAAATTGGTGGATTCGACGTTCACAAAACAAATAGGATGGAAAATTGTTAATATTGATATTAATTAATATATTATTTATTAATATTAGTTAATATTTTTTATGGTCTGTTCGTTCCGACATGGACTTCAAATTAGATATGACGAATCAACCTATCAAGCGTCCTTCACTTAAAATTTATTTAACTTAAAAATTTGTAACAAATGTGTCTAAAAATACGTAAATCGAAAAATTGCAATATATTCAAATTGTTTCAAACTTTTAAAAAAATGAGGTATACTGCGAACCATATGCCAGTAAATAATGAAGTATATAATTGATGTGAGGTAACTGTTACTGTTCGTACGAGACAATGCAATGGAACATTCATAGTACCAACAAGACAAGAAAATTGATCATTGATTTTTTTAAGAACTAGCGAAACATACATGTCAAAATTTGCAGGTAAATTCTTCGTTCCTTCAAGACGCCATAAGTCAGAATTTCGTATATTCTATGATTTGGCGTTCCTATCACTGATAGCAGAAGCTCAGGAAGACCTTTCAAAATTTTTGACCATATCGTGGGTTCCGTGTTTCATTCTATCGGGCTCTTGCAATTAATTAACTTAATTAAGTAACTACTATGATTTCTTCTACCCAATGGTACGGCCTTTTCTAAATAGTTCTTTTTTAATATTAGGAAATAGAATACACTCAGATCTCTTTCTTTTTCAGTTAACTAGTTTCAGCTGCAACCAACTTGTTTTGTCTTTCATTGTATTTTCTAATAATTTTTTTATACCTACAATTTTTTTTCTTAAATTCTCTTAGGAAGTGGTGCAAACTACAAGTCCAGAAAATTCTAATGAAAATACAGATATCTTCTCATTTTACTATACGAAAATTAATAACGTCTTTTTCCAATTCAGATCTTATTCAGGAATATCGTTTTTTCTTCACAAACATTTTTGAATATTTTATGTCTTCTAAAGCCATTTACATAATTCTGACTCGATTATACCGTTCTAATTATACTATGTTTCATGAAATGGATATATATATATATATATATATATATATATATATATATATATATATATATATATATATATATATATATGACAATAACATTTTCATGTTTCAACATGCATGCTACTTACTTTTCATATAATTTAATAATTGCAGTAGAAAGGAAATGAGGGTGACTGTACGATAGTTCTCAACTTCGAGCTTCCTCGTGCATGGCATATTGAGGTAATAGCGAATCATCCTATAATTGATATTTCTCCGATGTTATCTCGCATTGATTTAACTCGTTAAGTTCGCCGAGAACTGCAACGCCCACGTACGTGATTGCGGGAATACGAATCTCACCAACCTCCGTCTACACCATTAATGCCCGGATCGCTATAGAACTCGGCGTATTTGTGCGACTGATCTCGCAGACGCTGTAAGCCCCATGAATCTTTGGAGAAACGAATCCAAATTCGTCCTAGAGGACATTCCACTGCCCAACGTCAACCCCGCAGCAGCCGCCACGTTCTGGCAACGCCGCCGCCCGCGCCGCGCGCCCGGGCGGGCGAGGCGCGGGCGATGGTATCGCCCGGCGGCTGGCGTGGCGGAGGGCGGCGCGCGCCCGCCCATGCCCGCCCACGCCCCCCGCCCAGCGCAACCACGTCAGCGCCGCAGACCCCGCCGCCCCAGCGCCCCCGCCTCCGCGGCCCTCCAGCGACCGCAGCCGCCCCGCCCCCGCCTCCTCCTCCTCCGCCTCGCATCTCTCCCCTCCCCTCCCAACGGACGCCGCCGCCGCCGGACAGCCTCGCGCTATTTATTAGCTTGTCGATAGCACACAGCGGCGGCGGCGGTGGCAAGGGCGGGGCGCTCCCTGATGCTGTGCCCCCCCTCCCGGTGGGCAACCGCCACGCCTCCGCGCAGTACCTCCAAGATATACCATAAGTGCGCAGAAGTCAGTGTTGCAACCGCCAGATCACGAAAAGACACTATATTGTTTCCCTCTTTAGATGACTTCTCTTTGAAGCTTCTGGTTACTTTCAACGTTTATGTGAATGAATGACTATACCACATATGTCAGAAGTTCCCTATTAATAATATGTTACTCCGAATTCACCAATGTTCTTTCGCAGAAACAATTACTAATAGCTTCGTCTCATTTTCTTTTGTCCCTTTCATGTATTACATCCATGAAGCATTCCACACTTTTCTTACAAATGAGTCGTTCCTTTTTTCAACGTAGTTTCAAATCTGCTACTTGTAACAAACTAAAAAGTGAACTATTGAAAAGAAATAACGAACAAAATCGTTTCGCAAAACCTCCCTCTCATATTACCGACACAACGATGAGTTTTGAGGAAGCAGTTGTATCCATTTATGTATCAATTTATTAAGTAAGCAGTTATCGTTCCTGGGGTTGTTTGCGCCCATTTCGGACCAGTGTGAGCTGTCGTGCGTCGCTCCACTCCGGTCCATCCCGCCACGTCAGGCCATGCTCCACCCCGCCCCGCCCCGCCTTGCCCCGCCCCGCCCCGCCCCGCCCCCGCGCCAGCGAGCCTTCCAGCCCGCAGCATCGCCCCGGGCCGCAGCTCTCTGATATTTATTCGCGAGGCACGTGTGAAATTGAAATAGTCAATGCTATCAGATCGAACTACCAATAGCAGATAATTGTATTGCACGGTAAACAGCCCGGGGCTACGTGTATACGGCGTGTAAAACACTCCAGTCGCGCGCGAATAGCTCAATTCCAGCGCCCCTGGGGCGGGGCGGGGCGGGGGGAATGGAATGTAGGGGAAATATTGCAATGATTGGGATTTGTATTCGAAAATGTCGCTGTCAAAACGTGCTTCAGCAGTACAGCCTTATGAAAGCAACTTTTCTCCAGAACGACAATGGTGGGGTTGATATAAGTATCAGATTTTTCAACGCTTACTTAGAAAACTGCCTTCGAATTTCTTCTTCCAAAGCGAAAGTCATATTGACAATATAGTGTCAAAGAAATAGTGTCAGGTTTCACAATAAATTCAAGAATGTTACTGTGCTTTGTTAACACAAAGCACAGTAATGAATAACTTCATTTACATTGCTAAGTGAACGACAAAATATAAACCATACATAAGTCAGCCCTATAATGTTAAGAAATCCTTATAGTTATTGTAATTTATTAAATGGTAAATTTATATTGCTTAAGTATAATGTTAGGTTATTATTAATAAATGAACGCGGTCCTCTAGTGTTTCACCAAAAAACAAGAAGGGTCTTTAGAAAAGAAAGGTGGCGGCCTCTGGCCTGGACGGTCCCAAGGGCCGTGCGTCGCGTCGCAGCGCCCCGACTCGTGAGCCGCCTCCCTGGTATGCGCCGCGCACGCCGCGAAAGCCCGGCGAGCGATCGCCATTACACCCCCTCTGGGAAGGGGTTCCGTTGGCCGGCGTTTCCCAGAAGCCACCGACCTGCCCCGACGAGCCCCGTCTCCACAGACGCCTAGACCGCAACCGCGTGCCCGCCATGTCGCGCAATGCCTCCAATTACAGACGTCACAATAAGACAATAATCTCCCCGACGAGGTCGTTATTGTCACAATCCCACCATCCGGAATTCCTAGAAGGGCCGCGAGGCGGGGGAGGAAAGGTCGCGGCCGAGGGCGCGTGGGGACGCGTGGGGACGCGTGGGGACACGTGGGAGCGAGGGGCGTGCCCGGCTCTACGCGTGGACGCTCTCGGCAAACAAATGGGTTTTATACGAACGCAGGCAATTAGGAAGAGCGCGCCGCCACGTTGGATGCGTTGACGTCCCAACCGCGGACGGCTGTTGACACCCGAAAGGACGGCGCAACGCGAGTGAAATTTATGGCCTCTTGGGGAAGCGAATGGAGCTCTCTGCACAGAATTCTACGCATCTTTCAGTTCCTTTTGGCACTGGGTTTCCTGATTTGTCGCAACTTGCTATTGTTCTTTCTTTGAATGTTCCTTTTTATTTTCCTATGATAGTGACAAACAGGATATTTTAATGGCGGCAGATACGGGTGCAGGGCCCAGCAGTCTAAATATTTTCTTATAAATAATGTCTCGTTTACGCTGCATTTACAATTTATTTCTATTTTAAAATAATTCTTTCACATCATTATTCGAATTAAATTATCTTGTAAATAAATAAATATTCTTTCTTTAAATTAAAGACAATTAAAGTTCGTATGTTCATGTTGCTTATTCCATTATTACAATTTGAAATTACAAGCGTAGCGCTTCAAAAGCAGTTCACTTTCGTGTAGGGGGCGAATAATCGTGATATACATGTTGAGAAACACTGCCTGCTTTTAATTGCAACATTAAAAAAATACATTTAGAAGGGCCACTATGAATAACTTAATGGTTTGGTTGTAAGATCATTATTTTTGCTTCCGTTTTATTTCTGCGAAATAGCTTCAAGTGCATTCAACTTCCCATTAGGTTTTCCCTTCATACATTCATTCAAATATGTGTTATGAAACTAAAGAATGTAAGTACTTCCATACTTCTACGAATCATGTTTTATAAACTTGGAAAAAAATGATTCACGTGGCGACCGCCCAGGGGACATTGACAGCACTTTTTTTCTCTTTTAAGAATGTGGTGAGCATAGGATGTATGGAATAGTGCGCTGCCGCCCCCGGTGGACGCGGCAACCCTCGCTCCGCCTCTCTCCCGGGGCCCGAGACAGGCAGAGTGAATGGGCACTTTTCGGTTGCCACGCTGCTTTTGATCGATATTTCCTGGCGCCTCAACTAATGTTGTCATTAGTCCTGTTAGCGTAATGAATATTGTACACCGGGGGTGGAGACGTTTCTCTTCCACCGGATGGTGATTTCCGTTGCCGACCTACACGTAGCATCCTCTCTCCAGATGTCTGCCCAGCGGAGCACCACCTTAGCGGGGATACGCTCTACGATCTCCCAACTCGTCTCCGTCATGTGTGGTTGTGAAGTGCATGTAAGTGTGTGTCAGTAAAGGGAGAAAAGAGGACAAAGATGTAGAAGGAAAGTTCGCGCGCGGTTTGTTGTTCGCTTGTAAGGATACTGGTGCAGTATTCGCCTGGTATAGATCGAAAACACCAGGGAAAACCACCGATCAATGCTGTTGACTTCTAGATTTCTCTCCCCCCCTTTCGACCCAGCTATAAAACTACAGAAGAAAATCCGTCTTCGTTGGGACTCGAACCGTAGGATCTCCCTAGTGCTTTTAGCTTCTACAATTGACAATTCTTAAACGATGTTTTGATGTTAGTCACGTACAGAATGTGACAAATTCTTCCTGCAGCTCGTTCTTAACCAGGCGCACCCCAATGCCGTTCCGGTGCCCGAAGAACACCCGGGAAGAGGGGAAGGGCAGCAGCGGATCCCAGAATAAGTTGCAACATAACTGAAGGGGAAAAGTATCAATTTAAGCTTTAAAGCTACATATACAAGGGTTGTGGCAGAAGTCACAAACTATTTTTTTCCCCCAACAGAAATGCAATCGGATCAAAATTTTATTTGTCGAGTGAAAGAAATGTCCATGTGAGTTCACAACAATAGATGGCTCTGTGAGTGCCTCTATTAGCACAGAGAGCAATGTAAAATCAGTTGTCTGACTGCCGCCGTGCGAGATGAATTAATCCGTTTCGAGCAGCGCTCGTACACAAAGGTAGCAGTTCTTCGTGGGAGAAATGCTAAAGAATTCCATTGGAAATTGGTTGAAGCTCTTGGAACAATTCCCTTCCATTCCGGACAGTCGCGAGATGGGCAGGAGATTGTCTGTGTGCACGCGTAGCAACAAGTGATCTGCAACGCACGTGACGACCTGTGAGTGTGCGGACCGATGTGGTACGTGCGGTAATCGAGCATGTGCCTAACCGGACCTTTAAAACGGGTATGTAATGCTTTTGGAATGTTGAGAACTCGTATATGTTAAAATGCTTTGGAACTTGAACCTGCCATTTAAAATACCTTAATAAATGAGAAACACAATTTTGGTGTGTCGTTAATTGTCCATGCACTCAGTTCATAACGTGTCTTTTCATGTGTATATTCCGCATTTTTCCACTCGTACTTATATTCTCACAAAAATAATATTTGCCATGACTTATGCTTCAATCTTTAATCATTTTCTGCAAGTTTGCGTAAAACTACAAGTATATTTCTTTCTGAGCTACGGCAAGTGCGTAAATATATTGAACAATTTTGATGAGGACCAAAAATCTTCATTTATGGTCTTTTGCCGGGTCATAGATGACAATGACTTTTCTTTGAACAACTAATTCAGCTAAGTTGCTTCTATTGAACAACATTTGCACATATCTACTTCGGCAGATACTAAGATAAGATTTCAACAGGATTATGGGGACAGTAAGAAAACGCCGGAGTCTCCACGAAGTCATTGTATATGGCCACGATTTCGAGTTGTTTCGCCCTCTAAGCGTTGAAAGGCGGAACTATCACTTGGGGATAAGACGAGTTCTAAACGATGAAACAATAAATCTTTGCATAAACAGAGATAAATGAAAGCGTACTTTGAGGTCCACCGTTGATCCCTCATTGATAAGCGATTGCTAATGTTAGATGTAGACGGTGATCTCCCGTGTGTCACTCTTAAGACCTTTTTAACCGTACCTCTTTCGTGCAGATTCTTAAACACAAACATTAACTTTCCTAAGTAGAGGGATGAAAGCCTAAAGTCGTGTTTACGCTGTCTATACGTTTTCTGTTTGAGTTGACATGAGACGCCGCCAGGGGTTCTGCTGTCACACAAATTAATTACCGAATTGCACCGTCGGAGTACATTTATTCGCGACAGTTGTGTGCCTGCGTTCTGAACTACTTTATTAACTATTAAACTTTTAAACTATTTAACATTAAACTTTTAAAACATTTTGACTATTAACTATTATATGAGGAGAAAAAAGGATTGTCATTTTTGTCGCTACAAGATGGGAGCAAAGGTGGGAGCAAAGGTGAGATTCAGTAACTTCACATTTGCAAGAGGCAGTAAAATAATCTCACCAGAAAATCCTTAAATTAGAATCTGTCACGCCTACGCACAAAATCTCACGAATCGCACCTAATTAAACCACAAAATCGAAGAGGATGGTGATTTCCGTCGTAAACAAATCCGTTAGTGAAAGATTCTGCCGCTAGAAGCATTAAAGCCAAACTACAAGTTTTCTGTAGGAAAAACATCGAATATGCTCAAACGTTTTCAGGGAGTAATCGTGCAGTCTGGACGTCCAAACTGCTCGGATACAGTACCTTGTAAAAGTGCCTCCACACCTTAGGCTTCCGCCCGGACACAAACCAGGGCCCTCAGGAGGCGCATGCGGCGCGACTCGGGCTGGAGAAGGTAGCGCGCAGGTGGCGGGAGCGCTCCCGGTGCCCGCAGTACGAAACAAACACTCACCTGGAAGCAAAGAGTAAAAGGGCGTGAGCGGGCGTTCCGCTGGTCTCCGCGCACGGGACGCCTTCCTCCCCGACCCCAAACGACACGACCAGACTCCATTTGATCATTTCAGGTGAATCTAGTATTGCTACATCACATACTTTCCCGGATTATTTCTAATTTGCAATTTTTGAAAATTCAGAGAGATCAACAAAAATGAGACCCGTGCCATTTTTTAAGCATCCCTTCTTCTATCCGTGAAAAAATGTAAAGAAGAAAATTGGAGAAGTTTTTGACAACAGAAAAGTTAAGTTTATAAAATTATTGCCCATATTTGATGCTAAACTACACAAAAGTTACCGGGAGCGATAGCTCAGTACATCAACTAATGTCACAGCAGCGCCTCTGACCGGGAGGTTTTAGGTTCGAGTCCTGTCGGCCGTAGGATTTTCGACACTAGCTTTTCAGCTAGGTCGAATTCAGTCGCTGTCTGGAAGAGAATTCTAGCGGCCGGCTGCTCTGATCGGTATTTTTCCGTGGTTTCTCCGATCAACACCAGGCGAAGGCCGGAGCAGTACCCTACCAAACGGGCCACGGACCGCGCGGGATCTGTCCTTCCTTTTCCTTGTCCTATCCTCTTCCCTTACACACACACTTACACTAACATGCACTACACTACCACATATTCAGGGAGACCGGTCGGGAGCTTAGAGCTTGTCCCGGCTGGGGCGGTGCCCCGCTGGTGGGAGAGTCCTGATTAGGGGGAAACCCCACTAGCCGACGGTAGGTCGGCGCCGGATCTCGCCATCTTCGGAGAAAAAACATGCACTACACTAATGGAACTAGTGACTAAAGCAGTTGACGTGCCCGGAAACACGAAAAAATCAATCAATACACAAAAATGATTCATATTTTCGTACGTTTAAAATGAATGTATTTTAATTTCCCTCTTTAAGGAACAGATTTCATTAAGGAAACAATCTATCTTTATTTCAATATTATAGTTCTAAGAAATCGCCCCCAAAACTTTCTTTTTTGAAATTTTAAAAAATATCAGATTTCAACGAACATGAGACCATTCTCTTTATCGTTGTTTACTCTATGCGAAGACGAAGTTTGATCAAGAAATTTGGCAGCATTTGAAATTATCATTTAAAATAAATTTAAAAATATTTTAATTTTTTGGGGGAACATTTAAAAATTGATACGTCATGGTACGTCATGTAAAGTACTCTCAAAAATGAAAATATGCTATTGAAACTCCCTAAGCCTTGAGTTCATAGAGATCGATTGGGAAATATCAATTTTGAAGAGAATCAGCTAAACGGTTTAAGTACGGTCAAGTGCTAGCGTTAACCACACACGAACGGACAGATAAACAGATTTTTCGGTGTCAGAGACCCATAAAACATGGACAATGGTTACACCACGTGTTAGAAGAATATTTTCTCTTCATTTAGCAACAGGAGATATCCATTTTTTCGTTACCAGGCAAAAAGAATTTTTCTGCAAAAATTCGCCGTTTACCGGCGCAAGATTACATCACTTTCTCTTCTTACGAAGTACCTTAGTAAGAGCAAGAAAGTAAGAAGAATTCACCACCGCCTTCTCACCAATTAGATAAACAAATGTTTCCAATGCCATTTTGAGCCAACACGCGTCGATACACAGCAGTTTCATGATGATTTTTCTTCTATATCGTGTAGGTTGTGCTTAGACTCTAAGATCTCAGAATATTTTCAAGTATTGCTGAAAAAATTCAAATATATCGGAAACAAAGGACAAAAATCTAATATTTGTGAAATGTCGAAATTGGGTGCGAATTACGATAGCCTATGTTATCTATGTTGTGAGCGGCCGTGCAATTTTAAGTTCGCGCCCCATTTTAAGTTTTTACCGACCAGAGCAGCAATCCGCTTGGATTTTCCTGCAGACAGCTGCTGAATTCGAACTATATAGCTTGTGTCAAAAGTCCTGCCACTGTCGGGAGTAGGACCTCCCGGTCAGAGTGAAATTTGATGGTATGAGTGTAAGTCTTTCTGTTTTTGTTGCGGATTTGGCCTTGGAGTTCGGCGGTTCCTCAACCCCCCACTCCCCCACTGACTCAGAAGGGCTTCGGGGGCGCTGGGCGTGGGAGGTTCCGGGAGGCGGCGCCGCGGGCCGACAGACGCGCCGCGCCGCCGCTTGCAATGCGCCCCGCGGGTCGGAGCGGCCGTAGGCAGCGCGGGCGCCGCGGGCGGTGCGAGCGTGTGGAGGGGCGGGTGCGGGTGGGTGGGGGCGTGTGCGTGCGGGGGTGGGCGGGCGCGGGGCGAATCCCACTGGCCCGAGGGAAGAATCCGCGAGCTCTTTACATATAGCCAACCCGCGAAATGCGTGTCGTGAGTGGCCCGCCGGACATTTGTATATTACAAATATTCAAACTTTTTGAGAAAATATTTTTTTTAAAAATTTTTAACCTATATTTCATGCAAAATTAGGCGACAATTCTCATGTGTTCAAAACTTTGCACACGAGTAGATTAAAAGATTTATTTTGAAAAAGATTTCATTAAAGAAAAAAATCGTCTCAAATTTCACTAGAAAGTTGTAGGAAGACGCCGAACAAATTTTGAACTTTTGCAAAATTCTTAAAATTCAGATAGTTCAAGGAAAATGAGACCTATATCATTTTTCTAAAGCGTCTTTTGCTCTATTAGAATTTAAAAAATGTTGACGTGTCATGAAAAAAGAACACCGAGAATTAAATATCAGTTTCAAACTCCGAAAGCCTGAAATTCGGCCGGTGTGGGCGTTGACCACAGATGGACTGACGCATAGACTGACGTTTTGCCGTGAATTGTGTGTGTGTGTGTGTGTGTGTGTGTCAATGACCCAGAAAACATGAATTCTGAATACATAAGGTATAAGGGGAAGTAATTTACTACATTTAAGAACAATATTTATTCATTATTTCGATATTGGGGCCCGGCAATACGAGTGTTTCTGGCGAAAATTCGCCACATTCTGCTGCAGCATTATACTTTCTCTTTGCTACATAAAGTACGTAGTATGACAAGGAAGTAATAAAAGAAGTGGAAGATGAGAGAAATAAATATCTTGGTAACTAGACTTGAGAGTTAATTATATTGAAAGAAAGTGTAACAATAAAGTTTTATTCATTTTATATTTTTATTACTTTTCAAGAGCAAATTCACCCTACGACTTAGCGCGCCGTCAACGTCGCCCGTTAAACCCTGCTCGTTTCGGAGGAATGCGCGGGCGAGTCGTCGGAGCAGCTGCGGAGAGCGCTGCCGGCCGATGGGGCGGAGAGGGGGTGTGCGCATGCACGTGACTGGGCTTTGGAAAAGACTGAAAGAGAACGTTGCGGAGGCGAGGTGAAATTGCCCCAGGGAAATTTGGGAACAATAGGTGAGAAGGCAAATTACAAGTTAGACTGGGAAGGCTAGAATGAAGTCACCATACAAATGTTTGAGGAGGAAGAATGTGGACAGAAGAGAGGAATGTTGCAAAGTTTATATGTGAAATCAAATTATCAGTCATAACTGCTAAATACATTGGGAAAATATTAGAGGTAATATTTTCACTTTTAGAAAACAAAAACGAAAGGCTCAGATGAGTGATGCACTAAGAATTACGTCTCACAAGAACTGTGTTCAGAAGTTCTTCTTGTGAATTTTTCTTCAAAATTACAGAACATGGAAGAAACAAACATGTTAATCAGTAGTTTAAAAAGGAAACTAATGTGACAATATAATAGAAGAAGGATATTAGAATATCATGTGCCAACACACTACAACAAGATTCAAAAAATACCTGAACCCTGGGTTGTGTGTAAATAAGAATTATATTTCTTATTAATTACAAGTGTTTTAAAGGAACAAATTATCTACCTATTAAGCCACCAAAACATCTGAATATACTTACAAAATGCATTTTGATACCTTGATGATAAATCAGTTCATTTAAAAGTCACACTTGAAAAACAGATTTTACTGTTAACGAGGAAAAATACAGTGGGGATACTCTCAAGGAGTAGTGTGTTCCATAGCTTTAAGGGTGTGGGAAGGGGTTCGCGGGCAGTGGAGTGATGTGGTGAGGGCAAGTGCGAGGGCGAGGGCGTGGGCGAGGGCGAGAGCGAGGGCGAGGGCGAGGGCGAGGGCGAGGGCGAGGGCGAGGGCGAGGGCGAGGGCGAGGGCGAGGGCGAGGGCGAGGGCGAGGGCGAGGGTGAGGCGAGGGCGAGGGCGAGGGCGAGGGCGAGGGCGAGAGCGAGA
The DNA here is from genome assembly GCA_011170035.1 of Teleogryllus occipitalis. Taxonomy (NCBI): domain Eukaryota; kingdom Metazoa; phylum Arthropoda; class Insecta; order Orthoptera; family Gryllidae; genus Teleogryllus; species Teleogryllus occipitalis. Next base: position 18,143 of record BLKR01000542.1, on the reverse strand, counting down.
GCGAGGGCGAGGGTGAGGGCGAGGGCGAGGGCGAGGGCGAGGGCGAGGGCGAGGGCGAGGGCGAGGGCGAGGCAAGGGCGAGGGCGAGGGAGGGCGAGGGCGAGGGCGAGGGCGAGGGCGAGGGCGAGAGCGAGGGCGAGAGCGAGGGCGAGGGCGAGGGCGAGGGCGAGGGCGAGGGCGAGGGCGAGGGCGAGGGCGAGGGCGAGGGCGAGAGCGAGGGCGAGGGCGAGGGCGAGGGCGAGGGGGAGGGCGAGGGCGAGGATGACGTTGGTTGGGCGAACTCCGAGAGTCCAGCGCCGGCCTCTGGCCCGCCCACCCACCCTTGGCCCGCTCTTTGTTTCTGCCGCCCGTGCTGGCCGCCCGCTTGCCGCCGTAGGCCCGTGGGGTAGGCGCCTCCTCGCATAAGGGCTACCCCCATCACTTCCCACATCTTTTTTATGAGCGGCCGGAGCTTTATTTCTTAGCCGCTCGGGAATTTCTCACGGCGCTTCGTGGTGCGCTGCGCTGCGCTGGAAACGCCCCCCCCCCGTCCCGTGGCGCGCGCTGAGAATCGCACTCTTTCTCGGAAATTTCGCGTTTTAATGTTCCAGTATGGGAAGTGCTCATTTAGTGCGGTTGGGACAGGTTATTGGGGAGATGTTCATCTCGTGCGTTCTTGTCAGCGCGAAGTTGGAAGTACGCGGAGTTGTGTGATTTTTCAGTAATGACTGTCATAATTTTAATTAAAGAAATCTTCATGAACATCTTAATTTTATTAATTTTTTGCTTTTGTGATCAACAAAAAAGTACAATAATCGAGGAAACGTAAAGAAATATACGCGTATTTTTAACACAGAAATGATACGTAAGAATCAAAAGAGGGGAATAACACTGGAGCATAATTTACTCTAAAAGGAAGAAACTTAAATTGTTCGAAAGTATGTCAGAGAAGAAATCAACTGTTAAATGGATATGTGATATCCATGATATACGATATCTTTGAAACGTATGTTTTCTCTTGCTCAACATGATACTCTCTTGCGAGGGGATATTCCAGTCAAACGGTGATAAAATTTAAATGCTATGATTGCAAATTAGTCTTTAAACCGATTTCCATGCTTCCGTTTGACGAACAAATTCGGGAGTGTGAGCCAACTCGCGCATGCGCACAGCGGCTCAGCAGCTTCAGCGCGCACGTGCGCGTTCGCCCGAAATCGTTCGCCACAAGAGGGCGCGTAAAGCGGTCAGTCGGTTGAACGTATCTATCCAATGAGAGGCAATAGACAATAGTTAGGCATAAAATAAAAATTAATAAAATATAGCAATACATTTCTTCTTCTCCTTCTAAACGTTTTGAGATTTTACTTCAGGTTCGGTTCACACTCTACATTTGTATTGTTGTCCAAATTAAATGTAATAATAACTTAATTCTAAAAATTACATTTTTGGAGGTGGAATCCTTTATGGGGAGACCTTAGGGGAGTTACATTTAGGAAAGGTTTGTTTAGAAGGTGTAGAAGGGAAATTTATGAGTGAGATGGGGTATGATGAGTAAGATTTCTACCTAACCGGAGAATAAATATTCTGGTGTTTTGAGGTAAGTTATAGTAAAAGCAATACATTTTCCCTTGGTACTTTTCATTGTAATTGTGAAAGGAAAATAAAAATGCTTACTACATTTTGCTTACTATATTCAATAAGTGTTTATCGGAATCTTGAATCCAAGATAACGAATTGTTTTGAAGATACATTATCGTCAAAACCATTAGCATGGTTATCGTCTTCCGTGCATAGACGATTGCGTACAAAACCGAAGCCTACAGCCTCATTGCGCTAATGGTTTCGTGCGAGGAGAAATAAATGGGTAGCGCGGGAGGAAATAAAGAAGGATTCCTCGGTTGGGTTACGATCAGACATAAAGGCAACCGCAACCAGAAACCCTATCCCCGGTGGCTGCGGTAGGCGCCAACCGACGCATGAACTCGCCATTACCTCCCCATTGGCGGAGCGTGAAACTTCAGTTAGCGCGTACACTAACCCCTCACCTAGCACGCTGCCCATTATGGCCGACGCGGCTGCAGCCAATTTCCACGCGGTTCCTTGCTCCTTCGTAGAGACACGAGTTTTGGTGAATCAGGAAAAAGCAAAAATTGTTAATATTTACTGAAAATGTTATATTATTGTGCTCCTTTAGCAATAACATGCGTTAACGCTCGCAATTAAAGCGAATTCTAAGTGTAAACACGAAATTAACTCTTATTTACGGTATTCCGCGAAATCTTACTTTTCTTAGATATATTTGCGGAAAACGCATTTCTGTATTTTGAAATGTAAGCAGTCTACAAATATATTTTTTTAAATATGGGAAGTTCTGCTTATTTGCTCACTGAATTCTTGAAATTTACATGTTATTATAAAACGATATTTTGATCTTTTGTAATATTTCTAAAGTTTTTACACATTTAGGTCATATTTTTATCATTCAAATCGAAACTATTTGCATTCCATTCTGCATTCCACAAGCGGATATCATGCTCTTCAGAAATTTCGGTAAGTAGAGATTATTGTTCTGAAAATTTTTTCATTCCATTAAAAAACCAAAAGAAAAAATATTTTTCTTCTCATATTTTCTTCCCATTCCCGAAAATTTTTTAAGTCGTAAATACACGCTTATTTTCAAAATTTTAAAGTCGTAAACACCCTAGTCATCTAAATTAAAATGCCCAAGTAATGGTAAATTAATTCATATTAAATAGTATATTTATTATAGTAATCTGTGTTTCTCGTTTTTTACCGCTTTCAATCCGATTTTTATAACGAAATTGAGCATTATTATTTATCATAAAATCACGAGAGCCCAAATTCGGTGACCTAAGCAAAAGGGTCCTTACGACGTCCTCTACTGCTGTCCGCGAGTTGGGTGACCAAAATGATGCTGAACTTACAACATAAATACTGCACATATAGCTCAAGACCAGCATATTACACGGTTTACTCACACATACAGAACAGACGAAGTAAATATAATGCACGCCGAGCGCCCAAACGCACATGCTCGTCTGGCGGACGTGCCGGGTTCGCGTCCCGAAGGAGGAGGTGCGTCTCGAAGGCGGGCTGCCTGCCTCCGCCCCTCGCCGCCGGCGCCGTAATGAATACCTCACACGCCATTCTGGGCGCGTACGATCGGCCAGGGAGGTTAGCGCCTCGCGTTTTTCCGCCGCCTCATAAAGCGAAAGGCGGTGCGGCGGCGCACGCTGGGTCCGAAGCACCAAGGAACGCGCCAAACAAACTTAACGTTGAATAACGCGTCCATCTCTACAGGCTTTATTGGAGTAGGATAGAACAATGTAACAAAACAGCGGACTTTATAAAATAGTTTAGAAACCCAAAAATCAGGAATATTTCAATTTATATTATCCGGCTTTTATTTCGGGCATCGTTAGTGCTATAATAAATAACATTTTCATTTTTACCAATATTGTAGAAAGTAAGAAGTATGATGGGATACACTGTATGAAGCAGAAATAAATGACATAAGGAATATGTTCGCTGCAAACCAGTATTTATCTCAGTGTATTGTTACATTACTACATTGTAAGGTAATATAACTCGTACAGTCGTACTACTGACGCCTATTCGAAGATGACTTTGTAGTCGTTAGTTCAATTTTATTTTATTAGGTCTTGTGGACAATGAAATGTATCAATTTGTGAATTTGAACTTAAATATATTTTTTCAATACTAAAGTGAAATAAGGCACTCTGCCTTGTCGCGGTAATTTGATTGGCTATAACTGATGAAGAAATAGTACTGAACTACTTATCTAGAGTCATTTTTCCCCTTGGGATTCTCCAAGAAATCACATTAGGGGGCCGTCCATAAATTACGTGAGGCGATTTTGGCGATTTTTCGACTCCCCTTCCTTCCTTAGTAAGATGTCATGACATTTGGCTCGACCCCCTCCCCCCTCTAATCTCACGTGAGGTTTCTCAAAATGCGTATTTTTAATGTAAATACTTTAATTTGTGATGATTGCATTGGAATTTATTTTAAAAACATAATTTGCTTAATTATGTTTATTAAAGAATAAATTTTATCAAAAGTCCTGTTCTTTATACCAAACGCTCCATAATTTTTCTTTAAAATTTCTGTAAAAATACCGGTAATGAGATTTATCTCATTTATGATGAAAAGTTTGGTAATTTTTTTTAGATTATTTTTCCCAGTATACTATGCTACTTATTGTAACATTCACATAACAGCAATAAAAAGTATTGTACAAGATTTAGCCACATGTTTAGTATAGCAACATGTTTTACTTAACTTGTCTCAGTTTTCTCGCAATTTCGCACTGTTTATAGCGAAAAAATACGTGATATATGCCGATATATCTCCTCGCCCCCACGTAAGATTAAGTGAGATTCGCTTGACCCCCCTCTCCCCTAAAGGCCTCACGTAATTTGTGGATGGCCCCTTATACGTTTTTCACATTTATAGGGTCTTCTTATCTCGTAGGGTATGAACACTAAATTTCTGGTTAATACAGTGTAATTAGCAAAAACAATCTCAAATATACGTTATGAAACGAATATAATAGGCAGTTTTTTTTAGCAAATATCAGTGAGCTAATTAATTGCGGAGTAAACTGACGATCTTCAACATAAAATTCGTTAAAATTTCAATCAAGTATTTTCTCTGCCAAACAATATAGTCACGTAATGGAAAATAAGTGAATCTGAGAAAATTCGATAAGAGTGCTAAAACTTTACATTAAGCCTCCATTGCATAGTTAATAAAAAACCTTTCTTGAATGAGACTACCAATTGGTACTTCTTTAATGTAAATGCTTTATTGTTGAAGGAACACAAATGAAAGGCGTAAATCACACGCCTGCTGTCAACTACACTGGATGTTCCTTTGACAGCACCAAAGTCTTGCAATCTTTGATTCTTTACTCGTTTTATTTTTTACGTACACAACCCTCCACCTCAAAGGACGCCATATTTCTTCATCTGCACACAAAACGAAAGCGCAACGATGAGACCCCAGGGGCAGGTCTCGGGCGTTTCTCGCAGGCGCGGCGCAGCTGGGCGCCCGAATGAGCTGCGCTAAGTGCAGAGCGTGGCCCGCCGGGTGCGGTTTTGCGGCAGCCAGTCGCGGAGGTAGGCCGGGCTGGAAAGGCGTGCGGCGTAGATGGGCGTGGCAGGGAGGGCCGGGTTGGCGTTGGCCGGAAGTGAGCACAAGAGGGACGGCAACGTTTTCTACAAGTACGACACTGGGTTGTAACTGCCACCGCTCACCGCTGTGCTTTGCTCTCCTTTATGCCACTCCTTGACACCTCCGCTGCGGCCACCTGGATCTCTATCCCGCCCGCCACCGCCCAGGACTGCCCCAGGCAGCTGAAGCAAATCCACCTCCCTAACCACTGCTCTCCATGGAATAAACGACATAATGAAGTTCCTTACCCTTCATTGTTGCCTCGTCACCGCACTCGAAACATGCTATCAATAAAATACGGTATCGGGAAACGAAACGTTAACAAAGAGTACAGCTTGTCATTTTGTCTACATCTGATAGATCAAGTACATGGAGTGCAGCGCGTCGCAATACAATACTGAATGATATTACAATATCGTAAATAAAACTCTTTCTTGATTAATACAAACGGTAATTAAGACGCATAAGTAACAAGTTTTACATGGCTTGTAAGGGTAACGATACTATACTTAAACATGTAAAGGTAACGAAACTATATTCGATTTACTTGAAGGGACTTATCGTTCTTTCTCATTTTTATTTCTCCTTAATAATCAGAAAGTGCGCAGCTTGGCTTCCCGAGGCAAATACCAAGTAATGGCTGGAGTATGTGAAGAATTACAGTCGAAGATAACATACATGGCTCATTCGGGATTCGAACTGACCTCTCCCCGCAATGCACCAACGTTAAAAAATGTCACTTTGATAGAGATTTCGGAATCCCATTTAATCCTTTCCAAAAGGAGAAGTTGACCAAGCGCACGTCATAAGGAGCGCGTGCCGCCGATGGTCGCCGTCTCTGCGGGCCAGCGTCTCGCCTCGCCGCGTTCCGCCCCGCTCCGCCCAGCGCCGCCCCGCGCCGCCCAGCCCCGCCCACTCCAGGTGTCCCGCCGGGAGCGCGCATCGCCGGCCGTTCCCAAGATCGGGTTTCCCGCCCCACCCCGCCCCCCGCGCACAGCACTGCTCCCAGCGCCAGCCTCCAGAAAAGAAATTTTTCTTTCAACTTCTCTCCTTTTTTACCGCGCGCCCCCGATCCCCTAAACTAGTTCTGCGCATCGCAAGAGACAATAATACTTCGTCGGAGCGGCCCACCCCTTGGGCATTGTGGCGGCGGTAGACGAAACGGAGCCGCGTTTTCCGGCGCTCAAAGAGTTCGGGCGGCGCGGCTTTCAGGCGACGCTTCTTCCTGCGCCGACGGGAAGACGAACCGAGGACGCGCCCAGGGGCGGACAACTACATTTACGGGCCCCTTTTCTATTCAATCTTTTTTATATACACTTTTATTAGCAAATAAATAAAACATACTTGAAAGCGAGTAGTCGCTCATTGCATCAAGTGATGTCACTGCAGCGCCTCTAATCGGGAAGTCCTAGGTTCGAGTCCTGACGGCGGCGGGGTTTTCGACACTAGTTTTTCAGCTAGGTCGAATTCATTCGCTGTCTGGAGGAGAATTCTAGCGGCCGGCTGCTCTGATCGGTAGTTTTCCGTGGTTTCTCCGATGAACACCTGGCGAATGCCGGAGGAGTACCCTCACAAACGACCACGGACCTCGCGCGATCTTTCCTTCCTCTTCCTGGTCCTTTCCCTCTACACTACACTACACTTACACTGATTCATATTCCGGGAGACCTGTCGGTGAGTTAAGAGCGTGTCCCGCTAGTGAGAGAGTTCTGGTTAGGGGGAATCCCCGCTAGCCGACGATAGGTCGACGCCAGATCTCGCCATCTAGTGGCGGAAGATCACCCCCATATCGTGAGGGAAAACATGCAATACACTTACGGGATTAATGACCTAGTCTGTTGACGCGCCCGGAAACTCCAACCAACCAATCGAAACGAGTACCTTAAATGATACATATATTGCATAATATTGATTTTATTCAGAAGCACTTGTAATGGATTGCCATATTGCTTTGACGCTCTATTCCTCAAATGTCGTGAAACAATCCTTCAAATTATCGGGTTAAAAAATAGGAAAATCATGGCATGAAAGGTTTTTAAGAAATTAATTTTTATTACGAAGACTATGAGTCCCTTTCTAATTTTTCACGAAGACCACGGACCCCCCCTGGCGGCCCCCTATGGTGAGGCCAGTATGTGAGCGCCTTTTTCTGCATCTGCCCATGTCAGATGTCGTGGAATCTATACCCCTCTTTTCGCATTAACCGGCATTTTAAGAATGAGAGAATCCTTAAACAATGAGTGATTCCTACAAATAAGTGGTTACTTACATCTGTACTGCTTGGACTTTCCTGATGAGCGCGAAATAAGTGCTTTCGTAAGGAACGGGAAACGCGGAAACAAGTCTATGTTGGGGGTTTACTTAAGGTCGCAATTACATATAGGTCATTAGCGACCACCATTGGAGTTAACGTTATGGTAACTATGAAGATGAAACGAAATAGAGATGATGAGGGGTGAAAGGACGAACATAAATACAACCATACCCGAGGCGGGACTCGAACGCGCGACTCTTCGGTCGGAGATACTACAACACTACTGCCTTTGCGATCTCGGCCACTGGGCTGACAATAGGTCATTTGCACAAGTAGTTTTGGAGTGGTCACAGCGTTTACCTACTCAGAAAACATGCTGAATCATTTCATGTGAAAAAAAAACACCAGCGCGTTCCTCAAAATATTAAGAATCAACAATTTCTTTACTTTTTGACTTTAGAAGCACAGATTCCTGTGGAAGTGTTACCCAGTCTACATTTTACCGTAATTTTTTGAACTTTTTCAAGACAGGAAGCCCTGTTGTATATTTAGAAGGTCATTTACGTCAATTGCGAATACTGAATGCTCTGCAATTCTCACAGCTAGACGCCGAGTTTGGGCACGACAGCAAGGCCGTACGTAGCATAGGGCTGTAACAAGATGCACCTGAAACTCCAATTGAAATTTTCATTTTCCGACGTTTGTATTTGAAAAAATGCTGTTTCTTAGTAATACCTAGAAATATTCTCAATGCCTCATTTTGAGCACGAGTTTCTAGACGTTAGACAAAATTAGAGAACGTCAAAGAAACTAAGAATAATCGTCAAAACAATTGCAGTGCAGTAGCGAAGTGTTTCTCAGCAAAATTACGTAAGAAACATTTGTTCTTAAATCTGGAAGACGGTGGTGTATTTCTTACCATCTGAAATTATTGACCTCGTATTTTGAATAAAGAGCACGCGAGTTGCGCTTATTGCGTTTCCAGAATTATGTGCTTTCTACATCGTTCGCAATTGCACCCTTCGAATAGATTATCCCTGTTTGTGATGGACCTTTTCGTCAAACAATTATTGATGTTGCCTGCAGAATTCAAAACATTCTGGGAATTAATTTATTGTCATCGCTTTCCACAGTTCCAGTGAGCGCCGCGTTCCTAACCTAAAGCGGTAGAGAGGAGGCTGAATGAAGAAACATAAGACAGCCTTCTAATACACACGAGTGCTCACCTATTGCCAACTGATTTGATAATAAGGGCGAATACGAATCGGCCACTTAATTGTAGTTTCTACTATGCAGTGTGTTGTAGTGTAGTGTGTAGTGTAGTACAGTGTAGTGTAGTGAAATGAAGTGCTATAAGTCAATTAAGAGATAACTAAAAATTAATTAGAACTAGGATATCAATATCTAATTCTAATTGTAAATATTCGTAATAATTTTGTAATTGTAATTCTACTTGTAATCATATTTGCCACCGAGCATTAGCTCAAAGCGAACTTTAATAAATATCTATCTATCTATCTATGAATTCGGCTGTTATTCTATTTCATCTTGGTCTTCTTGCGGTCACCATATTTTGTTACAGATATCTTACATGAAACTTATCACAGGTTAAAATTAATTATTGTAACGACATTAAACAATAAAATTATTAAATTCTGCGTTTTCAGTAACACATTGTCTACAACCTTTGATGCGTGGTATTGGTACCCTGATATTGGTACGGGCCCCAAACGTTTGATGATTTTTTCCAGGCGCTATAACCTTTGCTGCATTTTCTGCAATATATTTTTTCAATCATGATAACCTAGATCAAGATCGATGTAGAGAATATAATTCAATTTTTTACTGATGCTAAAATTAAAAACAACTATTAGAAAAAGCATGTCACTGGGTCATCCATCATCATGTGCTGAGAGCATGACCCACCGTACACCTTTATTCTGAAATTGGAGATCGGCTTTATTCGCCTAACAGTAATAATTGATTGGGTAAAATTAACACAAAAGACTAGGTTTATAAATGTAACACACTGAAATTAATGACTTAAACTGTGAAAATAATTGACCAAAAAAGGCTGGAGGTAAAATGTTTATAATATCAAGACTTTCTGAGTAAAATTCGCAAATGAAAATAAATAAAAGTGACTACAAAATTTAGAGGTGGTATTTTTTTTTAAGAATTTCTGATCATGAAGGACAGATAGAAGCAAATTTTTCTTCTATTGTAAATCGATACAGCTGGACTGCTGGACATTGGTGCGGTTGGACCATATTAAACCTTACCAGGGTGTTATGAGGGAAAAGTCTAAGGTAGAGTATAAGACTAATTCATGCAAATAAGAATGGTCTTTCTCTGTTATTCAATAAAAATTGAAGCAGTAGTCAAGAAAGAATAAAAATTATACATTTGCTTGAACTATAAAAGATATTTACCTGAAGAAACTTGTAAGGGAGCTTGCAAGAAAAGATAACACGTCCAAAATAGATGATCAGGCTGTCAATGTGGGTTTTATTATGTCCGCAGCGAGCAAATTGTGCTCCCCACTGACTAGGGATACGTCTACGTTTGAGCTGTTTCTGCAAACTGCGATCACAGTGAAAGATGAGACAACAGCACGCGGGCCATACTATGGTTCGGCAATAGAGGGGGGCTAAAGTTAGCTTAGTATAGCGTCTATCCTGCGAAGTCATTTATTTTTGTTGTAGGCTACCATATTTGTATTTTTTCCGTGAAGTGTTTCTTTTCTATTCGAGTAGAACTCGCTTTCCAACAATTTTGTCGGTCCGACAATCTTATATGGATACAAACTTAATTGAATTACTTTTGTTATTGTACGGAATATTGTGGATTGGCAAAGACAGCGAAAGAAAAGTGAGAGTTGTTGAAGGTTAATCATGTTCTTATTTCTATCTCGAATTATTTCACAGCGACATTTTAAAACGAAATGAAAATGAGTGAACTTTTATGACATATTTCACTATTAATCTTACTCAGAAAATCTATTTGTTGAACTAAATTATTTTGAACATCGTACATATAATGTTGAATAAAGCATTTGAAAATAACGTTGCCAGTTACGGAGATCGGTACTCACTCAGAAGCAAAATCTTCCTTTACAAAAAGACACAATGTAGACATCTCATCAAAAAGAAATTCATTTCCTGTTTGAAGAACATCGAAAATAATAACTATCTCGTTCTGAAAGAGTTTTCGTGAACGAGTTACAGCAGATGCTATTGCTATAAACTGTTTGTATCTTGAGATATGACGAAAATGCTCTACCTTTTCAAGAAGTGGGTCGACATCGAATAATTTTTCAATACGCATTCAGTTCGCGAAAAGAAAATTACCGTAAAGTTACACTCATTATAAAACACTCACGGAGAATACAAAAGTTGAGCATTGCAGACTGATAATGAAAAATTGCCGGAAACTTTCTAACTACAGAAACACTCGCTGACGTGTATAGAAGTGGGGGAATATTAGATCTGTTGGAGCGGCTGCTTACGCTATCCGAACACATCATAGCGCAGGTGCTGTGCTAAAGAATTGTTTCCTGCAGCAAAAACGGACGGAGTGGCGGCGAAGGTGACGGAAGCGGCGAGTGGGAGCCTACCGCCACTAAATTTGAGACAGATGCAAGTCTCCGCCATGTTGACGTGCGGGCAAAGCCTACCTGACGCTTCGTGCAATTAAAAATTAACTAGGTTCTCTGACGCGGCCGGCTTGAAAAGTTGGCTAAGTATGACCCATGTAATTTTCGAGCTATAATTAAAGAAATACACACTTATCTCTAGATAAACAGCGGGCCCTTTCATTTACGTACTATGGGTAGGAACAGAGGAGCGAAGACCAACCGCATTCTGCAACGATGAGGACTTTTTATTGGAAAGGTTATACCGTAATCCAGACTACTGATTGGTAATCCCACCTACTCCCGATGGAAGTTTGAACCGGGAGGTCTTATGGTTCGAGTACCGACGGTGGCAGGATTTTCAATACTAGCTCCATAGCTAGAAAGAATTCAGCTGCTGTCTGGAGAAGAATTCTAGCGGCCTGCTGGTCTAAATTCGGGAGCAGAACCCTAAATACGGGCCACGAATTGCCCGCGATCTTTTCTTCCCCTTACTTGTCCTATCTTCACCCCTTTCTTACATACACTTGTTTGCCTGCACCACACTCTCACACGCGTCGGGAGACCTGGGGAGAGCGTCGAGCTTGACCCGGCAGGGGCGGTGCCCGCCTGGGGAAAACTCCGTAAGTCGACTGGTAGGTCGGCGCCAGATCTCACCAATCAGCGGAGAAAGATTACCGCCACCCCCCGCGATAGAAAAACACGTGCTACACATAAGGGACTTAAACATAGCAGTTCACCTGCCCGGAATCATTAATCAATGAATCCTAATTACGAATATTTGCCATTTTGTGATATCTGATGCACAGTGATGGCTACAATTACTAGAATTACTTCAAGAACATAACTAAATGTATTATACCCTATGTGTTTACTGAACGTATTATATCATTCTTTAAACTATTCCTTCGTACATCAATAAATACACTTTGAGACGGCCTCGATAGACCGGAGGTTAAAGCTGAAGGGCCGCGGGTTCGAATCCCGCCTCAGGCATGGATGTTTGTGTGTGTTTGTATTCTCCTTGCGTGTTCTCCCTACAGTTTAAAAATCACAGTGCTCGCTATATGACCAAAATGTTAAAATGCGACCTTAAAAAAAGACAGAAAAGTTTCGACTCGAAAGATCTATTTTCTGTTACAATATTGATCTTGACCGCGGATAACACTGTCCCTTGGTGCATGAACGATTCCAACAAAACTTGTAACAAAGATAACGATCCACGAATCAAGAATACTTGGTCGAAAACATTTGATCACGAGTAATAATAAGTTCATGTACGAATATAATATGTAGGTCATGTTTATGATAATATTTCTGAAAATTTCTCTCTTGTAAATCGAAGAACGACAAATTTTGACTCCCAGCATACAAACATGGATACCTGGACTCCAACTTCCAGAATTCCGCCATTTTCGTTCTCCGCCACACCCACTGGCACGCACGTCGGCGGGCAGGCGGCAGCGAATCCTAAAAACGCTCGCGAGCGCAAATGGCGGCGCGCTCCAACGGCCGCTGCGCCGACCAGCCCTCCCCGGCGGACACCATTTACTGCTCATTATCGGCTCGCCACCGCTCGCCTCCCCCTCCTCCTCCTCATCTATTTTTGTGGTCCGCGGAGGAGGAGGCCAGGGAGACGGAAGAGGAGCGGGGCGGAGTTGGGCGGGTGGTCCCAGTGGTGAGGAGGAGCGCAGCGAGGCATGTGGCGGAGAGGGTGGAAGGGAGGGTGATGGGTCACACATGGTGGGTGGAGTGGAGAGGGTTGGCGGAGGCCTGGGCGGCTGGGCCGAGAGGCGAGGGGCGAGCACCGCCAGGGGGAGGGGGCGTTCGGGGAATCAGCCGCAAGGGCCGCATGCACGGATCACATTAGACGGCGCTCGGGGCGGTGCCCGCCGCCCCGATTTCGGGGAACGGGGTAATGCCATAATAATTGTCACAAAATGAACCCGCGCGGCCCGTGATCCGGCTCCTGGCCGTGGCCCGCGGCGCGAGCCCCCGCTGCCGCCCGCCGCCGCTCGGCCGGAGACAGAATCAGCCCGTGCGGCGCCGTGCGCGCTGGGCTGGGCCGTTCCCACGCCTCCCCGGCCGTTCGCCTTCGCCCGCCGACGGTGCGTTGCAGCGCTGACGAGTGACGTGATAACGTGATGATAATCCGGTCGGTGGCTCAATTCATCAAATTTTACTTTGAACTTCTTAATAAATGCGGCAACGAAACGACACAAGGTATGCCGAAGTCTTGAAGAGATTGTACCATAAATTCTTTGATCACTTAATTTGTTTTGTAAAGAAAGGTAAACATAACTATTGAACGGCACGACAAAAACTCTCGTGGATCAACAAAAAAGAAATGATTGCTGGTTAATACTAAATAAGCAAATTAAATAAATATGTTTTAAAATAAATATAATTAATTACACAGTTCATTCCAAAAAACACACCTGAATAAACCACGAATTATTTTAGATAGCAGTGATTGAACACGGGTTAAAATACATTAAACTAAAATGGTAAAACAGTGAGTGAACACCTCCATTATCTACATTCCTTCGCGTAAGTAGATTGTTTATTCTGCTCACAATAATCGTGATTTTACCATTTCAGTGACAAGAACATAATGTCGGACACCAACAAACTCATAAAACATTCCTCAGTCAATTTGTTCTCAGTTATTTACAGACATACAATAATGACAAACTACGTATTAGTAAGAGCTGTAATAGAGAATTCTTCGTTACTATCCTTTATCGAGGAGTGAGATGTCTACCTCAAACGTAGTATACGTAGTACATAGATTAATCTATAATTTTAGTAAAACTATTTCAAGAGTTCCTCGCTTGTAAAGGCAAAGAAGAGTCTATTTCTCTTGAAAGCTCGCATTGGCTTAGTTGTATGATTAGTTCAGTTATATGTTAGCACATTTTCTTAAAGAAGACCTCCTCTTCCAAACTAATATTTACCAAACGTTCTAAGAACCGCATTACACTTTATTCAATTTTCCCGCGCATTTGTATTAACTCTAAACAAAGGAAAACATAAGATATTGATGCTGAAATTCAATGAAAGACCTGAAGAGAAAAGTAAAATACCTCTTTTCTCCAAGATACTGCTTACATCGTCCAAAATTATTCATGGTTTCAATTACGAAAAATCGGCGTCGTTTGAAAAACAAGGAGTTTAAAATTTTCTAATATTCTTTCCTCGGCACAATCGAGCGCTAATGACTTTCCTCGTAAAAATCGCGCCGCACGATCCGCGAGCACCGATGACGTCAGCTACAAAGACTCGCATTAGGAACCCTCCTGAAAGAAAGACAATCGAGACGCTGTTTGCACGCATCGGCTTTGCCCGAACAAAAGCACTTCGTCGGACTGGCACTTGGAATCGCGCGGCATAACAACGTTACAAATCGAAAACGCCTGTCTCCTGCTGGGGAGCAGGGCGTCACCGCCAACAAAAGAGGTCGCGACGCAATCTAGAGCCCGTTTCCTGTGCAATACTCGAAGCGCACCGCGCCAAGCACCAAGCAAATCGAGCGAGCAGCGTAGGACGGTCTCTATTGAAGCGGCACGAAGACACACAGCACACGCCCCGCGACCCGACAGTGCTCCCGAACCAAATCAAATCAAATCATATTCTTCGCCACTGGCAAGAAAATTATTCTACTGAGTAGTTGTATAAAAATGAATCATATATAAATAAGCACAAAAAATCATGTTTTTATAATCGTTTGCAAAATCATGTTTGTACAATCGTTTGCAAAATCATGTTTTTATAATCGTTTGCAAATGGCTCCGTTGTCTACAAACGCTTATTTGAATGGTTAAATATAATTAAACATTAATGGTAGCAATTTTTTTTCTCGCCCCTACTTTGAAAGAAGAGACAGTAGTAAATTATTTCCTCTAACACATAATGTACTTAGAATCTAACATCTGTCTGTGGTCAGAGCTAGTGCATAATCCGACGATTCACGGAAAAAAATATTTATTCCGCAATTTATCTGAACTAACTCAAAGTACAGTGAGTTTGAAATGGAAATTTTGATTTTCAGGGCTACTTAACATAAATTCACAAAAAAATTCAACATTTTCTCAAAAAGACTTCTACTTTTTTTATTAAACTTTGTTCTCGGATAGCTTAAAGCTTTTAAAAAATCATGCTGTTCTCATTTTCATTTAAATATCTGATTTTCCGAAAGTTGCAAAAGAACAATACTTTTTCGGCGTCTTACTCTAACCACTAGATTGAAAGTAATTGTAAATGACATTATCAATATCTACAATGATCGGTCGTGTAATAAAAGAGATAATTCTTTCAAGGATTCCATCTCATATAGGAATCCAAGTTAATATCCTGTAGTATATGCAGCTGCTAAGTAAGCTACTAAACTACCTCTTCAAGAAAACACTGTTTCACCTAGCGATATAAAAAAAGAACTCCATAGTCGTTTTAAGCTCCACTGGAACACTACGCGGTATAATTTTCCTAGTCACTTCTACTAAATCAGAAGTCGTTTTGATAATGACGCTACTCCACTTCAAACAAGAAATGACTCTCGCAAGACTCCACATAGGACATAGTCGTCTTACCCACTCACATATGCTTAAGAAAGAATCTCCATCACTTTGAATATTTTGTAACATCTCTATAACTATCCAAAATATCTTAATTGATTGCCCAGTGTACTGAGACTTACGTATTACACATTCACTTTCAAAATGTCTCCCCAAATTACTTAATGAAACATCTCAAATATATAATGTTCTCAAATTTCTAAAGGATATAAATTTATTTGATGCCTTGTAAAGAAATGTAAATAATGGTCCTTAATATCTACGCAGTTCATGCGACCAAAAAAATAAAGCTTATTTAAAAAAATTGAAAGTAGAGATTTTTCCCTTAATGAAATCTGTTCCTTAAAACAGATCTTGAAATAACACCATGTACAATTTTTGGAAAGTATAAGTACTTTTCGCGTAATTTTGCGTGAAATATACGCAATATTTAAAAAATTATTTTCCCAGAAACGGCTTCAATATGTTTCTTTAAAATTTCTCCTCGTATGTATCAAAGGATGGTATAAAACGTGCTAGTCCCATTTTCGACGAATTTTTGAAAACTGCAAAGTTTTAACATTCCAAAGATAGAATGTAGAAGATAGAAATTTTTACCTTAAACAAAATGTGTTCTAGAAATCAGATCTTTAAAAAAGTTAACAATTGTTTGATAAAACGAGTCATTTTCACGTCATTTCTGCTTGAAGTTCATGAAAATTATTTTAAAATTTTCTCAAAATTACAAAATCATAGATGAACAAGGGCGCTTAAAAGAATAGCGCAGGTCTTATTTTCGTTGATCTCTCTGAATTTTCGAAAATTGCAAATTTAGAAAAAATGTGAGAAAGTTCTTGCTGTTGTAGCACCTTCAGTTTTAATAGAGACAAAACACTCGTAACACTATGGCTGACAGCCTTTGTTTCTTTCATTTATCGTTTCGGCATTGCATAGTTTTGCTATAAGCAACGGAAATGCAAGCGAAAATTGAGCTACTAATGGCTAATAATTAACACCATCATGTGAAGAAGGGTCTTTAACGCACTTCCCTCGGTCCGCGAAACTCTTCACTGTTGCCCCATTTCGTTTTCAAAACGCAGCGTGCAGGCTTCATATAAAATTCCTACTCAATAAAAGCTAATTTACTGAAATGCGTGTTCACTAAATTGTTTTGCAAAATGTAGAATTAAAAAATGGTTTCGGAAGAAGTGCCGTGCAATTGTCAATATACGTCAGAAAATCTACAAAATTAAACAAACTTTGAGGAAGTGTCCACTTATTAATTAAAATTTTTAATAATAATATTTATTATTACCATTTTATTAGTATTATCAAAAGTTATGAATAAATTACCAATTTATTATTACCAATTTATTAGTATTATTAAAAGTTATGAAGCGATGACTGTAACCTTTGCCCTTGTGTTGTGCTTACTTCCAATACCATAAATTATTTAGCGTATGATACCTGCCTTTCAATAAGAGAAAACCTTAAGCAAGTTAACTTTAAATATAGTTTTTCAATTTGTAACAGTGTTGCAGCCTATAAACTATATCTTCTTTATAATCCCATACATCTTCTTTGATCTTACATTTTCTTATATCTCTCATCCAAGAAACCTCTGATTTCTTTTTGCCAATTTCTAATTTAAATTTTTCAGCGGCAAAAGAGGCTCGGGGTCACAGTAGTGCCTGTGACCGGGAGGTCCTTTGGTTCGAGTGGTAGGGTTTTCAAACGTTGCTAGATAGCAAGGTGGAATTCAGCCTGGAGGAGAATTCTAGCTGCCGGCTGCTCTGATCGGAATTTTTCCGTGGTTTCTCCGACCAGGCGAATGTCGGAGCAGCACCCTAACAAACAGGCTTCAGGGCGATCGCGCGATTTTTTCTTTCTCTTCCTTGTCCTATTCTCACCCTTACTTATACACACACTTACATGCACTACACTACCACACATGTCGGGAGCTTAGAGCTTTTCACGGCTGGGGCGAGCTGGTCTCGGTAGTGGGAGATACCTGGTTTGGAAAACCCCGCTAGCCGACGGTAGGTCGACGCGTGATCTCACTATCTATCGAGGAAAGATCACCGCCACCTCGCGAAGAATAAACACGCACTTCCCTTACGGCACTAGTGACCTAAGCAGTTGACGCGCCCGGAATCAATGATCAATCGCTAATCAGTCTCATTCAATGTTTGTTTCCAGGCAAATGGCATCTTCCGGCCAGTGTGCGGCTCGCAAAGAGAAGACGACGAGCCCAAGCGCGGGGCGGGTGCGAGGACGAGCCGGACGTGTCACCCCCGCGCATTTGCATTTGCATACAAGCCTCGCCTCTCATCCGCCCGTTGTCAGTTGATCGACGCCTCCTTCATTGGCTCCCGGAAAGCGTGCGCCGCGTCTGCCAGCGGTGACGATCACAACGGCGGAGAGGACGTGGGTGAGAAATTGTGTTGGGTAACTTCATTATGGAAATACAAAAGTGTTCTGTACTGTTGAAAAGGGGTAGTATGTT